>JAJJWW010014734.1:0-54411 GCA_023531295.1 Papaver armeniacum | reverse complement strand
TGCTTCTCCATGGAAAAATTATGTACCGAGCTAGAGAGTTAATAATTAATAAGTTAAGTAAATACTGACTCTGGATAATCTGAGGAGAAAGTATTTATAGACAGGCGAACTTCTATGCTCAGATTTCTGTGTGATTGAAACAGGAAAGGAAATTGTTTTCAGATTCAGAATAGAAGAGGAAGACGGAGCAGCTTTTTTTTACCTTTTTTTTTCTTCTGGGGCCCCACGGTAGGGCCTGTTAAGAGTTAAATTGGGAAATAAGGTCAAAAGACTTTAAAGCCTACTGCAAATGTACGGACGGTCTGGATGTGTTTTTGAGTTCGGACCAAAAAGTAAACTAGTTAGATTTGCAAACAGAGCCGGAGAGAGAAAGATAAACCAAGCTACTTTCTTTCTTTGTTTATCTCAACTTTTAGGGTTCACATGTTTCTGAAGAAGAAAGAAAGAACTTTGAAATCCTGAAAACCTTGTCTATGAATCTGTGATTCCTGGAATAGATATCTATGAATTGAGATTTACAGAGAAGATTTTTGGGTTATCATCAAATTAAGCTTCTGCAAGATCAACAGACAAGCATTTTTGACTTTGTAACCTAAAGGTTTGATTCTGCACAGACAATAAATAAATCTTGTTAAGATGTTGTTTTGATTCTTCTATTCATAGATCAACAGATTTGATGGCAAGTTTTGATTTTTCATCTTATAATTCAATTTATAATAGAAAAGGCCTGATTTTTAGGGTGTTTTTATCTGATTTTGTAGGAAAGTTAATTAACAGATGATTGATATATGTTGATTCACATTCTAGATTTAGGCCATCAATTCTACAATAGAAAAATGCCTGATTTTTAAGTTGATTCATCATCTTCTGTGGAGAAATCAACAATTGATTGAGTCTTGTTAATTCATCTTCAGGTTTCTGTAATAGGGAAGGAATGATTTTGATGTTGATTCATCCTCTGTTGTTGAGACAATATTGTTTTTTTTTGTTGTTGAGAAATCATCAAGATAACTGACTGATTGTCTGTTGATTAATTCTCTTCTGTTTTTACTGATTCATCATCTTCTGTGTAGAAATCAATAATCCCCTCATTTTCTCCATATTGTTTGCTTGATTGAAATCCCCCCTTTATCTCAATTTACCATCTTTTTATTCCGTGTTTGTAATTCAATTGATTCCCCAGTCTCTTTCTTATTACAGCGGCTCGATTTCTTCATAATATCATTTGTGGCGGAGGATGATCCAGTAGGAATTCCAACTTCAAATGGTGGACAAATGGAGAGGTAAGAGAATGATGTTAATCGGCTTAAAGAACTTTTGAAATCAGATGATTGTTCTCAAGACAGCTGAACTTGTTATTGAAATGTTGATGAACGTAATCAAACAAGTTAGCGAGGGAAATATTATACAGGTAACAGATTTCATTCAGTACTTCACAGTTTATCAATGTTATAAAAATGAATAATTCTTGTTTAGTAACTTTCGATTCAACTTTTCTTTTTGTAGGTTTCTCATGAATGAATTGGATTACAAATGTGCTTTGAATTCCGTGTGAAGCACATTATGTGAACCTGATATGCAAAGTTAATTTTGAATGAAATAAGACTACCACATAAGTCACGAGGAAATGAAGCAGCGTTACATTATGGAAAGTTCACTGGTGGTTAGAAACTTAGAATTAAATTACACCGGCAATGGCAGCTAGCATAGTATTTGGGATATGGAATGAATTGGGTGATGTTACTCGAGTAGTGGATATGGGAAATATTTATATTCAGAAGAGATACCTTCAATGGGAATATTTGTAATCAGAAGAAGATGTCTATTTCCTGCTTCAATTTGCTCACGAGTGCTACCGTTTATTATATGCTTTTGTGACATTTGAAGGAGGTATGTCTGTTAATGTTGGACCATGCAGTGTTTCTTTCTAAATTTTGGATAAACAGTGACTCTTTCAGTAGTTATTTATTGTGTCTAAATTATTATTACCTTTTTGTGCTTTGGTTGTTTGCACATTGTTAGTGGCTTCTTTATCCTGCCAATGTTTGTGATAATCAGATTAGCGTTGAGTCCATGTAGTGGCTGATAAATTTGACAGAAAGTGGCTTAAGGTCACTCGGAGTAGCATAGCAGGTAACATAAACTACAAAGCTGCTGCTCTCTCTCCTACCCCTTACTTACATCTAACATGCATTACTAAATTATTATTTTTTCATTTAGGAAGTCGGAAAAGGACAGAGAGCACCTATGGCAATTTATTGGTCTCTTGCTACTCTTTGACCTACCCAAGCATGACAATGCTGAGACAGTTAGGAGTGCTCGGTGTCAACTTGATCACAGTTAGGTTTCTGTTTTAACCAATTATTTTCTGTTGCTACCCTTTCTCATGATTCTTTTGAACTTCTCACGTATGAAAATGACAGTTTCTTTCTCGTTCAATTATTATTAGGTGATCAACTGGCCACTGGGAAAGAAATTGGCCATCATCTGGGAATGGGAACCGAACCAACATGCACCCCTCATTTTTGCATTGCTAGGCCAGAGCATGAATGAATCTGTTGCAGCTTTACCAGTTGATGAACTTATAGAGAAAGCATATGGTTTTGCTGGTGTTTTTCCTGGTACTGTTGCAATAATAGCTATTTAATTTGGTTTCTGTTCCTTTTTGGTGTTTATTTTGATTGGACACTTTTGCTCTGTTGATTCAGAACATAAATACAAGATCATAAAAGCACATACGTGGAGTGACTGGTTATGTAGTTAACGATGCTCCTGCTCTTAAGAAGGCCGATATTGGTAGTGCTGTTTCGGATTTGACAATGATTCTTGTGATCTTCTGTGTTTGTAAAATTCAATTGATTCCCCAGTCACTTCCTTATTATGGCAGCTCGATTTCCTCATTAAATCATTTGTGGTGGAGATCTCAATCTTGACTTCAGCACCTCCAACTGCTCGAGGATGATTAAGTAAGAATTCCAACTCCAATTGTTGGACAGATGGAGAGTTAAGAGAACGATGTGAATCGTCCTAAAGAACTTTGGAAATCAATTGATTGTTCTCAAGACAGTTGAACTTATTCTTGAAATGTTGATGAATGTAATCAAAGAAGTTAGTGAGGGAAATATTATACAGGTAACAGATTTCATTCAGTACCATACCACAGTTTATGAAATTTATGAAAATGAATAAGTTCTTATTTAGTAACTTTCAGTTCCTGTTTTTTCTTGTAGGTCTGTCATGAATGAATTGGATTACAAATGTGCTTTAAACTCTGTGTGAAGCACATTATGTGAACCTGTTTTGTGAAATAAGACTACCGCAGAAGTCATGAAGAAATGAAACAGAGTTACAGTATGGGAAATTAAACTGGCAGTTGAAGCGAATGCGTACGAGGTTGATTTGAGGATAGTATTTTGGGATATTGAAAGATTTGGGGTTGTTACTCGAACAGTGGATATGGAAGAAATACCTTAACTGGGAAATATTTGTAATGGGAAAGAAGATGTCCATCTCCTGCTTAAATTTGCTTACGAGTGTTACCCTTTATTAAATAGGTATGTCTGTTAATGTTGGACTATGCAGTGCCTCTTTATAAATCTTGGATAAACAGTAACTCTTTCAGTAGTTATTTATTATTGTGTCTAATTTGATCTAATTCATCAGAAGGCACGGGTTGGCACTCAAGAGGTTCACTCTCTCCATTTAGCCCGACTGGCAAGCGAACAACACTGACTTATACTGACAATGAAGGTAACATACAACGAGCCAGCAAAGGTGCCCCGTAGCAGGTACCACTCTTTTAACTTCTTGTGCTTTGGTTGTTTGCACATTCTTAGCGGCTTCTTATAAATTTGCCAATGTTGTGATGATCAGATTAGCGTAGAGTCCATTCAGTGATTGCTAAATTTGCAGAGCTTAAGGTCACCCAGAGTAGCATACCAGGTAACAGAAATTACAAAGCTGGTCCTCTCTCTCCTACCTCTTACTTAGCATCTAACATGCATTGCTAAAGCATCCAGGCTCTATGGCAGTTTATCAGTCTCTTTCTACTCTTTGACCCACCTAAACACGACAATGCTGAGACAATTAGGAGGGCTCTGTGTCAAAATGATCAGAGGTAGGTGTCTGTTTTACCCAATTATTATCTGTTGCTATCCTTTCTCATGATTCGTTTGAACATCTCACCTATGAAATAGACAGTTTCAGTTAAATCACTTTCTCTTTCAATTATTATTAGGTGATCAACTGGCCATTGGGAAAGAAACTGGCCACCATCTGGGAATGGGAACCGAACCAATGTGTATCCCTCATTTGCGTTGCTAGGCCAGAGCAAGGATGAAGCTGTTGCAGCTTTACCAGTTGATGAACTTATAGAGAAAGCATATGGATTCTGAAAAAATAACATGAAACCCAAAAGACCTCCTCTGTGAATCAGTGACTTGTAAATCATCTAAGAATCCAGATTCACAGAGAAGGTTTTTGGGTGATACCTCAAGGTTTGATTTCTTATTGTTTTTTTTTTTTCTTGCCTACTGTTTTTCCTCAATTTTATCCAGCTTAACAGATGACAGATTTTTGTAACAAGAAGATTTGATTTATGTTAGAAAATCATCACTAGAATCGATTTTTATGTTGATTACTCTCTTTTGCTTAGAAATCAACACTAGAGTTGGTTGAACATTGATTATTATAATTTTTTTGTTGTTGATGTATACTCTTATGTTAAGAAATCAACAGTACAATGGAAAACCTGATTACTCTCTTCTATTAAGAAACTAACACTAGGATGGAGGTGTTAAACTTTTGTTGATTTATCCGTTCCTTTGAGTTTTTATTTTTTCTTATTTAAATGGTTGAAGCTGTTAATTTGGTCTGTTCACTTAGGATATTTATACAAATTGGACTTAGGTATGGTTTTCCTGTGTTCATTCGTCTTTCCCGGTTAGGGATCTTGAAAAAATTAACAGATCTCGTTAGCTATCTTTCTATTGTGTGTTTTAGTATAATTAACTCATTGGTTTTATTTTTTCCTCGAATAAAATGCTTGAGATAATGGTAGAATTTCCTCCCAGTAGTGGTTACTTGATATGCGCCTTAAATGGTTTAGCTCAAGACTCAAATTTCGTTGTTTTGTGTAAATCTTCATCTATTAGCGATTTTGGTATGCTAATTCTTGGTTATGCTTAATATAGAGAGCTTATTATGGAGAGCTTGTCTTTCTTATTTTATTTTAGGGGTCAATCTCGACTTAGGGGGTGGAATTCATAGGGCACAAGTGACATCTTCTGGCAAGCTACATGGATGAAGATAAAAAAGACGAGCTGTCTATATTAATGCAAGAATAAGCATATCATAGAAGAAAGAATAAAAAAGAGATTGAAAGCAGTTGCTGTTGGATAAGTAAATCTTCCAGAAAGTGTATTTAGCATACCACAGCCAAATAGAGAGAGGTTGGTCAACCTTTGTGTGAATATTCCTGTAGGCACAACTCCTTGGAAATTTGTTCACAGTTCTTAGTATATTAGATTGATTAAATTGTTTCTCAATGTGGACTGTAGTAGTCAAGGAAGCTGGGGAGAACGTTCTTATGCAAGTCCGAAAATTTATACTACCATGTGAACTGCCTGTGATAAGATTTCTTTATAGAAGATTTATAGAAGATTTCTTTTCTATACTATGCTGCATTTCTGGTTGTATTCGTTCTACCATTATTAACTATTTATTTTTGTTCTTGTGATGGACAGGTTTGTTCTGCATTGGTTTGGATAGTTGAAGTTCGTCCATATTACTTGGAGGGTGGGTATTTATATTATTTTTTTATCTTAATCCAGTGTCACGTGCTTTGTCTCTCCATTATATTTTATAGGTTCATATTACATGTGATGTAAAAAAAATTGATATTACATGTTACAGTTGTCTATTTATCAAGGTGTTATCATCGTCTGTAGTAGTAGTTCATTTCAGTTTATTAGATCTTATTGTAGTTAAACTTGTTTCTCGTTTCATTTGTGTTTAACATTTGGACATTGCAAATTTGAAACTTTCAGGTCACACAAGGAGAAGCCCTCTAACTCCAGAGTCATTGTTTGAAGCTGTAAAGTGAACAGCACCACTTATACTATCATAAATCTCAACAGCATTAGTGATCGCGTTATCATCATAAGTTGTGCTGGAACAAAAGCTGACTCCTGGTCTATGTTAATACTTGTGTATGCATTTTTTTCCTCTTTCTTTACACACTAGGCACATGTTTTTACCTTCCTGCCAGTCTGGATGGGTTCTGTTCATCTACTTCAGATGTTTATGAGAAATCGTGTTTTTGCATCAGCCAATTCCGCAGAAGATTTTATCCTAAGATTTGGTCAGAAAGGTTGAAGCCGAATGTTTTTTGCCAAAGAGAGTGATAAGAAAGCAACACACAAGAATGCTGATATCATCCCGCTTAATGTTGGTATCATCTCGCTTTATTGTCTTTCTCAATTCAAGTCAAAATTGTATATGTTATTACTTAATTATTGGGGCTGAACAGGGTATTTAATGTTTTTATCTGTCATATGAATCAGCTAGACACAAGGATGTTGATGATCCATTAAGTCAGGACTGGAGAGGCTGAAGAGATGCTTCATTCAACATCATTTCTTGCAGCAGAGGCTAAGGTACTCCATGTTAATAATATATATCAAGAAACGATGATATTTTATGTTTAATGTACTCTATGCTTTATATATCTCAAATACCATGTTCTTTTCCATGCAAAAACGTTTGCACACTATGTGCTGAAAAGACAAATAAATTCAGGAAAGATAGTTGTGAAACTAAAAAGACAGAGAAGATTGTAAAGTGTTGTGTTCATCATTCTAGTTTTCTGCCTTGATGACCTCCATCAATCTAGTCGTCAGCGTAATCGTAACCTCTATGTTCACCCCTGCACAAAAGTAAATGAATTAGTTGTTTTCATATAAATAAGAAACATGGCAAAAAAATATCACTAATCTATACTTTCCATGTTCAGTTATTTTGGACCTGATATCCATGTGATGTGGTTTGGCTAGCAATGTGAAGGCATAAACTAAAATAGTAGACAGAAAAGTTGAAGAATAGAGCAATAGGAGATCAACTAGACGTTTAAGTCTAGGGCTAGAAGCCAAATTACGAGAAGAAACCTAAGACGAAAAAATTCATAAAATGGCCCTGTGTCACCATGGGTACCTGTGAAGATATTCCTACTGGCACAGTTATATTGAATTCTCTTTCAAAAAATGCTTGTATATCTAGTATGATGTGAATGCCGATCTAATTATGTCTCTCTGCTTGTTGGTGTGCACTTATGCATGTGTGTGAGCGCATGTCTCGTTGTTTTTTTTTTGTTGGATGTGGCTCTAAACCAAGCTGTAAACTTGTTTGTTGTGCTGTTTTCTTATGTTGCAGAGTAGAGGTTTGAAAAGCAGATACATGTAACAGCCTACGAACTTATAATATGTAATGGTGTCCGCAGGCAGCAATGGAAGACGCACTTGTTCGCATTTTAACTCCCAAATGCTCTATCAATGTATTAAGGGATGTACATGCTGCCAAGGTAGCAAGGGAGGCCATATGTGATCACTTTTGTTGGTGTAAATGGTGTCGGGAAGTCTACCAATCTTGCTAAGGTTCTGCAAACTTTCCTACTGTAAACAGTTTTGCCATAACTTTCTTGGCAGTATATGGCCCGGCCGCCCATTTTAATAATCCTCTGCTTATGATATTTCAGATAGCATACTGGGAATGATATCAGTGTTATGATGGCTGCTTGCGATACATTCAGAAGGAAAAAGGAGGATATTGAATTCTATTTCAGTCCAAACAGCGAAATCACGTTACTTGCAACTCGAAATTGGTTTTAATCTGGTAATCTTGCACATGCTTTTGCAAAAGATTTTCACATAATGCAAGACAAAATGCCTAAATTGAGAAATTAATATCTAAATCAAGTGGTTTGTAGAAACAAATACCTCTTATGTGTTGTTTTTATCCTAAATTGAGAAATTAAGATCTGATTTTTAGAAACAAATACCTCTTTAGGTGCTTATTGATATGTCCTGGGAGCTTAGCCTGACTTTTAATCTCTCTCTTACATACACAGCATATCTTCTTTAACATCCATTTGTAAGTAATGTGCTCCCTAAACCTGTCCGTGGCATCAATTCTTGTTTGTAATTCTGTTGAAAAAATTGATTAGATCCTTCATATCAGTCATTGACTGAAGAAGAAGAAGAAGAAGATGAGGAAGAAGAGGGAATTGATTATACCTGTAGCGCAAGTCATGGTAGTAATCCTTGAAGATGTATTCAAACCAAAATAGATCTCAAGCTCTGTAAATTGGGGATTCTCTTGATGCGATTATTTGGGGAAGAAATGAGGAACCATTTGGTATTAATCTTGTTGGGTAAAATTACCATTGGGTACTCTCACCTTATGGATAATTTACTAACAAGTCCTTTCTTTAACTTTCTCCGTAAGTTTTTACAGTTTAGGGTGTGTTTGGTAGTGTGTTACAAAATAAACTGTTTTCGCTTAAGCACTTGATGTGTTTGACGAAATGCGTAGCCACATTAAGAACACGTTTGGTACAACTGGTGTCTCGAGCACCAATTACAACATTGCCCATTCAATTTCCTTCCTTTTGGGGGAGTACAATTGAGAAGGAAGAGAAGGAAATTCATGTATTGCATAGATCCATCAACCGTGTATATTCTACGACATATCCTAATTGCTGAACAGATGAGCTCTGGTGAATGACAAAAAGAAAAAAAACGCTGCTATGTATCTGCAGGTTAAAATGACAGTGACGAATCGACAATCTTTAACACAAATGGCGGTGCCCACGCTCCTCAACTTGTGACGTAGGACTACTTTGCCCACGCTACGGTGCCGCTTAAAGGCGAACAACAGCATAGACCTTCAAATTCTTATTGGGCCGATTGAAGGGCCCGAAAGGAAAGAGTCCCTTTTATGACAATTATTTTTTCTTTTTTTGGGTAAAATGAAGCGTAACGTAAATGTGTGATTTGATAAAAGGATTGTAAATATTTGGTGTCCTCCTTTTTAGTCCAATTATTATAACTCCTTATGTATCCTATTTTTTCAGAGGAAAAGAGATATTTTCACCCCATGTCAGAAAAAATGATACTTTCATGCCGTGTCAGGAAAAGTGATACTTTCACGCCGTGTCAGGAAAAGTGATACTTTAGGCAAAAATAAAACTATGAAAATATCTCTTTTTCTGAAACAGAGGTAGTATATGGCCAAAATATCATTCCAAAAAAAAAAAATGCATAACGAATTATGGAGCCAACACAAAGGATGCATAACAATTTATACAATGGTACTTAGGTTCATGCATCCACTAATTTATTTATGCAACCATTAAAACGGTGTATATGCCTCAAAAATAACTAACATTCCAAAAAAAAAGAAAAATTATAACGCGTTATGCAATTAGCAGTGTTCCGTTTTTTCCTTCGGTCGACCCTTCCCACCGTGGCAGCGGTGTTATAATTTAGAAGTAATTTTTGAATTTTTTCGAAAGAGGATTGTAACTAATTTTGAAAATGTGTTTTTGAAAACAATATTACCAAACAAATTTTTCAAATCTAATAGTAAATGAAAATAAGGAAAAAAAGAAGATGTTTTAAAAGCAGTAGAAAACTATTTTTGAAAATTGTTTTTAAAAATGGTACCAAAAGGGCCGTTACTACCTCTTTAGATCAGAATTTTGTAATGTGATCATTCGTAAAATCTTCCTCGATGTTAGAGAGCTTAAAACAAGACGGAAAACGTCTCTTAGTGTTGTGACACAAAAGATACGGACGGCCCAAAAATCATTATTGAGGCGAACAAAATTTTATGTTGTGTGGACTTTACATCAGGCTAGATCTGGAACAATCAATCCAGACCTTTAATCATTTTCATCTTCACCCCATTACCAATCTCAATATTATAGTCATTACCCTTTTCATCATTAAGATCGTGACAAATCATGTCTAATATCTGGACCAACCCCTATTGTCCCAGTTGTAGCAAGGTCGCATCACATCATATGTTGCCTGTTTGTGATCAGATTTCTAACTCAAATTTAAATCAGATTTCTCCACTGAAATTTCACTATATTCACTAGTCATATGTTGACATTATTTTAGTTTTGGTAGTTATCTTAGAGCAACTGCAATCATGCGACTAAACCCAAAGACCAAAAACTAAAAAAAAACCAAAAAATTTGGTTTACTCAAGGTCGCGACGCTACGGCAAATGACTAAAAACCAAAATTTTTTTTATGAGGCGCAACACTATGGCTACGCCCCATCAGGCGCAAGGGTGGTCTTACGCCCCATTTCATTTTTTTTTTTTTTTTTTAATTGGGGCGTAACTCAAAGTTACGCCCCACCATCAATTCCAGACATTTTTTCGCACCCCGTCACCAAAGCAACTCGAACTACGCCCCACCTGTGCGTAACCTTCATTCTTCGCCCGATCAAAGACTAAACCAAAGACCAAATTTACTCTGGTTTTTAGTTTTAGTCTGAGATTTGGTCTTTACTCCGCCCCGTAGCGATTGGTTTTGCGACTAAATTTTTAGTTTTACTCCAACGTTGTGGTTGCTCTTATGAGGGACAAAATTCTGAGTTGGAAATAATTAGACTAGTTAATAAATACTTAATCAACCGAAATGTCAAATTAACGCTCTTTAAAAGATGTTCTGAAAATTGAATTACACACCGTATAAGAAGTAGTTTTTTGAGTTAACTAAGTCGGAAAGTTAATTTGAAAAATAAATTTTAAAAACAAAAATGAGTATACTTTTTGTAACTTTTTTTTTGCCTATGATTTGTGAGATTTTTACTTTTATAGGGTGTTTGGGTAGTAAAAATATAAGAGCCTGTTTGGATGCGTATCAATAAGTTATCTTTTAATTTTAGAAGTCAAAAAACAAAAAGTCAGTTTGGGTATAGAATTTCAAAACGACTTCTAGAAGCAATAAGTTAACTTTTGGTGAAGCAAAATAGGTTTGGTATCCGAACGCGTTTTTTTCCCCCGAATAAAAGGTTATATTAAAAAGAAAAATCTTTTACAAAGAACAAAGGAAATTACTCACTCATAAGATCTTCCCAATTGCTCCAAATGCGACTAGGGGTAACAAATTTGAAGAATTGGTGTCGCAAGACCATAACACCACAAGTTGTTTTATTAGATCAATAGTCTTCGTTGTACTTTTCTGATCTCATTCCACAAAGTCCAACATATAGCATAATGGATAATCTTCCATACCTCTTTACCTCTTCTAAGCACTTTCGTCGACCACGATTAAAACAAATGGAACAAAGTTCTCGTCAGGGCCAAAGATATCTAGAAAGCCTTAACAAAATAGACCCAATTTTCAAAAGAGTAGGAACAATGAATAAACATATGATCGGGCGTCTCCTTTTCGTCATTGAAAAGAACACACAAATCACTTTCAATGCCCATGCCACGATGATCTAACATGTCTCTAGTCGGAAGTGAATCATGAAAACAAACCCAACGAATAAAACGAACCTTGTTAGGGATATGTCCCTTCAAAAGGCGTTTGTCAAAACTACAAGTATCGTACTTACCCGACAAAACTTCATAAAACTTTTGTGCATTGAATCCCTCCATATTAACCAATTAATCCTCTTCTGCCCCCAACACCGGTATAGGAGAGATATCACGTCTAAACAAATCCCATTCCAAATTTCTCGCTTGCATTCAAATCCCTCCTGAATCCACTACTCCAATTGTTGTTGACAATCATATCAGCAATAGTCGCGTCCTTCATTTTAGCAGCTTTGTAAACAACCGAGAATAAGTCTTGCAATCTCCCTCTATCTAACCATTTATCCTTCCAGTGGAATTGGTCTAATAATTCAAATTTTGCGGTAATAATGGGCAATCAATGCATCTACTTAGCGAACGTGAAGAATGCTAAAGCATGACGAATGCATGGCATTATGGGAGGCGCTTAACCCCGAGGCGCAAAGTCCGAAATTGGAGAAAGTGCATTTTGAACTTGACGCAAAAATGGTGGTGGAAGCGATCAATAACAATGCCTCCATTGATTGGCAATTGCTTAATATTGTGAAAGATATTCAAGTTTTTTTCATTAGATTTAGATCCCGAAATGTTCATACATTCCCAAGGAAGGTAATAAAGTGGCATATACTCTAAACTCGCTAGAGAGAATGCTCTTTCCATAGCTTGGTCTAGTTTTACTCCATTAGAAATTAGAGCACAACTTGCTCTGGATACTTCTCTTGTATTGAACTAAGTTTTCTATCAGTACAACTTTTCCTGTTTCAAAAAAGAAAAAAAAAAAAAAAAAAAATCTGATCCCTCTGTTATTTCTCACCATAAACTTGGCCATGTCTTGAACAGTGGGAACCATATTCACGACATTCTTCCATAGACTTCTACATTGTGGCTTGTTATCGACATCCGACATAAACAACTTCGTGTTCCTCTTGAATTTCTAATTAACTATCTTCCTCCAAAGGATGTTTTTGTTCTTCGAGTATCTCCAAAACCACTTTACCAGTAAATATTGATTTACTGTCCTTGGAAATTTAACTCCTAACCCTTCATTCTTTTAGGCATGCAGATTTTGGTCCAAGCAACCTAAATTAATTTCATTCCCCCTTCTGCAACTCCCTACAAAAAGTTATGCATAATCCGCACCATCTTTTTTTCCACACTAATCGAAAGAGGAAACAAAGACAAGTAATAAATTGGTAAACTCGCAAGAAAACTCTTGATAATGATAAGTCTACCTACTTTATTCAATTTGTTTTTCTTCCAAGTCGCCAACTTCTGCTCCATTCTTATCAAGACATACTCCTACACCTTAGTACTACGCCAATGTTCACCAATTGGCATTCCTAGATAAGTAAAAGGAATTTTTTCCGTCTTGCATCCAAGCTCCCTAGACAAAGCTTCAATCACCATGTCAGTCCCAACACTTATCATTGTACTTTTGTCTAGGTTCAGTTTCAACTTAGTAATGATTTCAAGAAAAGCCAAAATGATCAAAAATAAGCGTATCATCAGCAAACTAAATATGAGAAATGATAATATCATTTTCGATGGCTTGACCCAGAAAGCTGACTCCTCCTTACTGCATCATTTATCAACTTACAAAGAACCTCTACCACCAGAAGAAAAAGATAACGAGATAAATAGTCACCATGCCGTAACTGTTTGTTTGGTTTAAACTTATCTGTCGAACTACCATTTACCAACACAGACAAATGAGAAGAAGTAACACACCAATTGAACCATTGTATCCATTTAGGACCAAAATCATGCCTTTGCAAAATTGTAAATAGAGATTTCCAGTTGACATTGTCAAAAGCTTTCTCAATATCAATGTTACAAAGAATATCGGGCTTCTTATCTTTTAACCTACTGTCCATGCATTCATTAGGAATAACAAATCCATCTAAAATTTGCTTGCCATGAATAAATGCTCCTTGAAAGTCAGAAATAATATTCAACATCACTTTCTTCAACCTTTCCGCAAGCAATTTGGATAAAATCTTGTAAACGCTACCAATAAGACTTAGAGGTCTAAAGTCCTTTGGTGTACAATAGTCATCCTTATTCGGAACTAAAGTAATAAAAGAACAATTGAAGCGCCAGTCAATCGAACTATGCATGTGGAAGTCCCTAACAAGCTTCATGAAATTATCTTTTATAACACCCCAGCAGCTCCTGAAAAATTCAAACGTAAAGCCATTAGGACCCGATACCTTGTTGCTTTCCATCTTCTTAATTACATCTCAAACCTTCTCCTACGTAAACTCACGTTCAAGCCAAAGTTTATCCATCTCTCTAATTCTTGGAAAATATAAATTCTCCATATTAAAGTGCACCCATCCCTTCGAGGAAACAAATTAACATAAAAGCTTCGTAACTCTTCCCCGATAGTGTTCGGCTCAAAAAAATGTGTCCTTCCAACTTGTAGCTTTAAAATTGTGTTACGCTTCTTTCTATACTATGGAAGTACCTGGAGTTTAAACCCCCCACCATAAATCATTCTGCTTTGCCCTCAACTGCCATTTTCGAGCCTTCATTGCCTCTATGTTCTTCAACTTTATAAGCCAATTCCATAAGTCAAAAAAGAAAAAAAAAATTGCTTCACAAAAGTAGGAATTTTTGCTTTGAGAGTTTACTGAAAGTCTGAAATTGTGTTCCAAAACTCACTTTTGGCTTTTCGACTTAGTTGAGATTAAAAGTAACTTCGTGAGGTGCATCAAAAAACTTATACTGCTCCTGGTTGCCAAACATACTCTTAAATTTATATAAAAAATAAAATAAAAATATTAAATAAAAATAATAATTTGCAATTACAGTCGCAAACTCAACTCTAGTCTCCATATTTTTTTAAAAAATAAAATTCCAACTGAAGGACCAACTATCCATAAATGAGAACTTTCCATAAGTCTTCAATCGAAAAAGAATAGAAACTTCACTCTTTTCTCCTCTCTCTCTCTCTCCATCCACAGTCGAGTACTACTTGAGTAACCAACACTTTTAACCCTTTCACAACAAAGTCCCAAACTCAAAATTCTCTCTAAACCACATCCACAATCACCACAACCACCACCATCACCACCACAATTCAGATCCCCAATTCTCCCCAAGAAAAATCAAATCCACAGCAAATGGCACTAAGCAACAACATAACAACACTTCTAAACTTCATAGCACTGCTATGTTCAATACCCATAATCGGTTCAGGAATTTGGTTATCATCAAAACCAGACAACGAATGCATAAGTCTATTCCGTTGGCCAATTCTCTTCATAGGAATACTAATCCTCTTCGTTTCATTAGATGGTTTCGTTGGTAGTCTTTTGATCTCATCAAAAGTGGTCATGAGACTAACTGAACAATTTGTGTGCATTCGGAAATTTCTAGAAAAATTCACGGATTCTAATATGGGGTGGGTAGTAAAAGTGGTTTTTGGATGGTGGGCGCATTCAAAATTTCCCATTTTATATTATGAGTTTTCTCTGCTAATATGTAAGTCACCAAAATATAAAATGATTATATAAGTATAAAAAAATATTGTGAAAAAACTCGATAAGAAATCTTTATTCTATTCATGAATTTATTATACGTGTTAATACTAATTAATCATGAAGATATGTTGGATATATTCAAACCACATTAAGTATATAATGAGATCATCTTAAAAATATGCGAAAGAGTGATATGAAATATGAACTAGTTAATTTGTAGCCCAACGAAAATCATAATTTGTAACACCTTGTCTAAAAATATTTTTATAACAAAAAAATTAGTTAATTTTCAATAATGCAACTAACTATAACATCGACGACAACACTAGATTATCTTTTTAATTGTACATTTCATTAATAAAAGGAAGAAAAAGAATAACAACACGAAGGAAAAAAGAAATTTCTGGCATCCATAGCTGCTCAGATCTAAGCAGATCTGAGCAGCACTAGTTTTTAATCTTTAGCTTAGGAAAAAGAGAACACAAGCCGTAGTTGACCTTTACTATTATCATCAAAAAATTAGACAGAGAGAGGTGATATCCAGAGATACCCTAAGATTTATTCGATGGATTTATTCAACTTAATCGGCTAAACCTTTGGGTTTACCGACCCTATGAAGCTATAATCTCTTTAGTGCTATTCGTTTTTCAGATCTATGTGATACGATTGGTCTTAATGAGACTCTTCATCAATCATGCAAGAGAAGATTTGCTTTTCTCAACTTAGATTCTCCGAGTTCTATGCCGCCGTTATCTATGATCAAAAGGTAATTCTGATTGCTCCTTGGCGATAGTTTGGATTTTACACATCTGATGATTTCAGATCTTAATCAAGATCTCCCTTGCTCAATTACCATGATGCCCCTTCAATCCATCCTGCTTTTAATCACCCAATTTCAGTTTCGATGAATCCTTGACCAGCTGCAGTGATCTTTACCCCTACTCCATGATTTTATTATCCCGTGTTTGTTTGTTTCAAAACAATTTCTCATAGTCTGATTTTGAAGTCTGTCTCTGACCCTCTTTTTTCTTGAGTTGTTGTGGCCTACAACTGTTTGGTTTTATGCCTGGAAGAGTCTTACCTCAGTTCGAAATGGTAAGGATGCTTGTATATTTCTATGTTTGAAACAACCTTAATCCTTAATTGAAGGGTTTCAACTTCCTGTTTGCACACTTGTTTTTTGCTTTTTGTTGTCGGTGTTTTTCTTTCTTAAACAGAGACGTTTTTCTCTTTGAAGTGTGCCTTGTATTTCGATGTTCTGCTTTTGCAGAGGTTTTAAAATCTCATTAAATCAGTTTTAGTTCTCTGTCAAGTTTAAAGGTGTATGTTCGGAGGGTTCTTTTCTGTGTTCTATGAGGCAGACTTTGGGTTCTCTATGCTGGGATTCTATTTCTGGCGCGTTTTTTATGTTTTCTATGGGGGGTTTTGAAGTTAAATCACCACACTTATCATTTTCGTTACTGGAATCAAGAGCCCATTTAGCATTCCAATTATTACCATACAACCAAAATGAAATTCCTTGGTTTGGATTTCTTATCGACTCAACGCCACGATAACAACAGCTTCGAATTCTTCATCCTTTTATGGGTCTTTGAGGGCCTTAGAGCAAGCCAATCTCAAAGCAGCAACATCTTCTTAAGCATTTCCAATCAATAATGTTCGTGAAGACCTTGGTGGTTTATCTCGTATCACAAATTTGTAGCACTGGAATGTATATATAGTTTTTATGGGTCGGTAAACAATTGAACTTTAGGATTTTGTCAGCCCTCTCATTTGCTTTACTTTAGTAGTTAAGAATTCGTGCTCCCCTTTTATTACATTAAGTGTAATCTAGTTCAAGTCTGTAAATCTTTGTTGCATTTGTATTTTAGTCTCTAGTATGTTTTTAGTAACACTACTAGCAGTAGTAACTCAAGTCTTCTCTGATGAGCACCACCTGATGAATCAAGACGAAATCAAAAGAGATAAACAATTATCCGGGCAGCACATCGCAGCATATGGGAGCAATTATATGACTAGCACCTTCAATCAAGCGCATCGAACACCCATACCATCATCTAAGCTCTTATGGACTCAGTCGCGTCCATCAAAAGTACATCTTTTCTTGTGGAAAGCATTGAACGAAGGCCTTCCGACCTTCGACTCTAACACCTCCCCTCGATGCATCTTTGATCCGAAGACAGCTTCTCACGATTTGCTCCACTTTTTTGGTACTATAGATTCATGGCATGCTCTTCCAATTGTAAATGATGAATCTTTAGGTATCTTTTACCGTGTAATAGCTCGTTAAGTAATTAATAAAATTCATGCTTCAAAAAAAAAAAAAAAAAAAAATCAGATTTTATTGTCATTTCAAAAAAAGAAGATGATTTGGGGATCAAATCATCTTCAAAAAAGGAAGATGATACATTCATTGATTGTACAGAGAGATTGTTAAGACAATTAACTATCCCCTTTCAAACGCAATATATTTCTTGGATGTCCCTCAACTTTTCTTTTCATCGTAATTGTCACTTTTGTTTCTATTAATATATTGAAAAGAATTATTAAGTTTTTATTTTTTCATTCAAGAAATTCAAGAAGAAGAAGAAGAATACAAAAACTAATAATAATAATAGTAATTAGAGGCTCTTATTACTATTACTCTTATTACTAATAATAATAATATTAAGTTTTAATATCAGTGGAGTTGATTTTGGGGATTTTAATTTTTCTATGTAGTGTTGGTTAATTAATGTAGAATATTCAATTGTGGACAAATAAAAACCTAAAATGAACCTTTTGGTACTGATATTGTGGGTCAATCTAATAACATGTTCATCCACTAAGTTAATATTTGTACCAGTTTGATGGTTTTGTGTAAATGCACTGGCGATATGATTTGAAGTAAAAATAGAAAATAATAATATATATAGTAATTTTACGAAAATGGACCGTCAGCAGGATATTGTACCCTTTGATATGTTCCTATACATGTGGAAGGAACTTCTGACGACAGGGTAAGAAGAGAGCAGGAAGAGGTTGCTCACGAAATTATTATCATACAGAGGAGGAGTTGCATAACAAGAATGAACCCATACGTGTTTGATCAGGTATCCGGCGATAATATCGCCACAATGGTAATACGCACTGTGAAAGATAAAGTTGATGCTATCCAACAACAATCATGCAAGAACTGGTACTCTTCAAACTCATTATCTTCTTGAACTCCTTCCTCTATTTTTTTTCTCTCTTCCAACTTCTGCTTGCTCATTAAATTTACTTCAACAGGTTGTTTAGGTCACCATAAATGGTAGTGGTGACATTCAACTGTGCATTATTACTTCACACTGCAATAGTCGGCCTTCCCAACTCTAGCATTCTCTATACTTTTCTAAACTGTCAAGACTAAACTTCATTTAGTTCATACAAAAAGCAAACTAGACAAGCAACAACATATATTAGTGGTGGTGGTGATAATCCCGTGATTCAGCCAAGTAGGAAGGTGGCCTGGTTCAAGCAAAGTAGGAGTCACTCATAAGGTTCTGCAGTGCTATACTTGTGCAGATTGAAAAGCTGGTTTGTTGTAGATGAAGATACTCATCTCGCTTAAGGTCAGGTGAACAACTAGCATTTCTGTTCATCTCGCTTAAGGTCAGGAGAATAGTATTCTTTGCTTAACTGTTTCTTCCTCCAAAGGATAATAGCAAGGAAATAATATAGAAGTGTAACCCTAATACTAATGAACAGAAATGCTATTTGTTCACCTGACAACGTGGTTGCCAGTCTTTCTAAGCTACCTTAACACATTAATAAATGATTTTTATTAATACTTGTCAAGATGATCTTCATTGTGTGAAGGAAGCTTAGAAAGATTGGCAACCACGTTGTTACACACGCAACACTTCTTATCATTCTCCCTCCATTTCTTAGCAATGCAAATTCTGAGCTTATCCTTTTTACACATTCCTTCTTTTCTGTTTACATCTTAGAAATTAGGTTAATAATTTTCTTTGAAGAAATTGAAGGAGGAAGGAAGGAAGAAGAAGAAACTTATTTGTTGCATATGTCTTTGTCATTGTTAAAAATTTGTTGATCTTTATTTGGAGAGAAAATTCACAAAAATGGAGAAGATAAATTGAGGTTTAAGTTGGGAATTAGGGGATTTTTGCTCTCGGTGCAATTTGAGAAGATTTGCTTTTTGGGTCAAATTAAAAGCAAATCTTCTCAAATCGCACCGAGAGGAAAAATCCCCAAATTCCCAACTTAAACCTCAATTTATCTTCTCTATTTTTGTGAATCTTCTCCAAATAAAGATCAACAAATTAAAAGCACGGAATCACCACTCTGTACTGAGGCTAAATAAAAATGTGAAATTACCATTTGGTACTGTCCTTATTGGGTAAATCCTGACTTGGCCTTGCACAAGACGCGAGCTTATTTTATACTTTTTGGATGAAAGGATCCCACATGGCTATGACTTGGCTCCGGCGCCCAAATAAGAAAAAAAAAGTGTGTTGTGCACCCGAAGATGCAAATATGGAACATTGTGAAATAAGCTTTGTTATTTGGAAGGATTAGTGGGCAGACTTGAAACTGCTTCGATAATTTTCTTACAATCTCATAAAATTGTGCAGCTCCAATCACTAAGCATTCATAGTGAAGACGGAATTTTCCACTTAATAAAGGCGGGAAGCAGTTGTTCTTTCAATTTTCATTGCGAAGCCTGAGAACAAACCAATGGTTTATGTCAAATCGATAATTTTAGAGTATCCTTTCATTGCAAGAACAAAAAATATTATGAGTTTTCTCTGGTAATATGTAAGTCACAAAAATATAAAATGATTATATAAGTATAAAAAAATATTATGAAAAAACTCGGTAAGAAATCTTTATTATATTAATGAATTTATTATACGTATTAATACTAATTAATCATGAAGATATATCGGATATATTCAAAACACATTAAATATATAGTGTGAGATCATCTTAAAAATATGTGAAAGAGTGATATGAAATATGAACTAGTTAATTTGTGGCTCAACAAAAATCATAATTTATGACACCTTGTCTAGAAATATTTTTATAACAAAATAATTAGTTAATTTTCAATAATGCAACTAACTAATCTCTCTGTTCCATTTTACTTGATGTTGTTTTTCACGCAGATTAAGAAACATCAAAGAGAGTTAAATATTTCCAATTATACCCATATTAATATCTTTTTAAAAAAAATTAAATGAGCTACTTTTTAGTTTCTAGATTCTAGGGAAAGTTACCAATCCCATTGTAATTTACTTGGGATGTACCAAATTTTTATAGATTATAGTATATCCTCTATGGGAATATTTAAAAATTGGAGTAATTGTTTATGTGTTGATTCCAAAGCAAGGGTAAATCAGAGAGAATTTGGGAAAAATACTAAAACTCTCATCTATTTTGGAACAAAAAAAACCCCTAAAACATCAAGTAAAGTGGAACGGAGGGAGTATAACATAGACGACATCACTAGATTATCTTTTTAATTTTATATTTCATTAATAAAAAGAAGAAAAAGAATAGCAACACGAATAGAAAAAGAAAAATCAGATTTTCTTTTCATTTCAATAAAGGAAGATGATTTGGGGATCAACTCATATTCAATAAACGAAGATGTTACATTCATTGATTGTACATGGAGATTGTTAACATAACAATCTCTTGAATGGTCCCTCAAATTGTTTGGTGAACAGGGTATTAATACTTTTATTCTGTCATATGAATCAGCGACACACTAGGATGTTGATGATCCATTAAGTCAGGACTGGAGAGGCTGAAGAGATGCTTCATGCAACATCATTTCTTGCAGCAATGGTGAGGCTAAGGTACTATATGTCAATAATATATACCAAGAAACAATGATACTACATTTTTAATGTACTCCATGCTATATATATCTCGAATAATGATATCATGTTCTTTTTAACGATACCATGTTTTTTTCCATGCAAAAAAGTTTGCACATTATGTGCTGAAAAGACAAATAAATTCGTGAAAGAATGTTGTAAAACTAAAGAGACAGAGAAGAATGTAAAGAACGCGCAATTGGGGGATACATAATCTAATTGGGGGATATGACTAAATGACAAAATAGGGATCCAAATATCCTAGTCAAGTTACCCTTATCTAAATAAAATTTAAATTCCTAATTTAACCCTCACTAATCGTGATTAGATACTAATGATGATTAGTAAAATATTAATGATTTGGGGATATAATGTGTGTTTATGTTTATTTGAATTTGTGTATTTTAGTTTAAAGGGAAAAATTTTGAGTAGAATTTTTTTTTTTTTTTGGAAAATGGAAGATGATTGTGATGAGAGACTTGCACCACGAATCTTTAGCTCAATTACAACAACAATCATATCTTCAATCTTCGATTAATGATAACAACTCACAATTGTTGTATGATGAACCAACACCTTTGAATCATTATTTTCATGACCATGAAATGTTTTGTGAAGAACCAACTCAAGAAAGTAAACATGTTCAAAGATACAACAACCCAACACACAAAAATGCTTCAAAGAGGTCGAAAATTTGATTTTTTTCTTTTGAAACCGCCATTTCCGTCTCAAAAAACCTTTGTACCGCAAGATGCTCGTGGTTTGAATACCATGCCGGTATCATGTAACCTCCAAGATAGTATTCATATATATATGTATGCTCTACACTAAATTTCCCCCAAGATTCAAGAACATACCGGCGTGGTATTCAAACCAAGATTGAATGCCTAAGACACATTTATTCTTTTTACCTACCAGCTAATATTCCGAGGAATATTCAAACCCGGCGGTGTTAGTACATGACATTCTATGCTTTTTTGATACCATAGAAACTTAAATGTCGAAGATGCCGGTTTTACATGAATAACATACGTAAGTTAATGATATTTTGAACTTAAATACCTAAGATTTATTTCTTTGAACTTAGTATGCCTAAACTCGATACCTTGATATAGAGTCAATTACCGCTTATGCTTTGTTTTAATCCCTAGTAGCCTCCTTTACTTATCGACAATGCCGGTTTGGAACTAATCCAAGTTTCTTTTCATTCATTCCTTAGATTGTTACTTACAACGATCAACCAAACTCCAAACCGCCTCCATCGGATACGCCGAGTACTATAAAATGCCGCGGTATGTTACCAAACATTACTTTCACCTAGTGCTCACAATTTTATGTTGGGATTTGCTTGTAATCTCTATAATGTTGTCCTTATGTAGGGAATAAAATATGAAAAGGAAGCAATTGCTTGGGCAAAAGCAACGGCTCTTAATAACATGTGTGTCTTAGTGAGGAATTCCCAACGTTCATCAACCTGCTTTGAGATGGTTTGCAGAGAAGTGGAAAATACATTGAGAAAAATAGTCATAAGAGAAAGGGTTATGTATATGAAAAGAAGACTAACAAGGTATACAAGACAAGTTACGCTAAGGATGACTGCCTCTTTTAAGCTTGTATTCTATCTAAGAGGTTCAAAAGTAAGAAAAAGAATGGGAATGTAAGGTGTGGTTTGGCCGCCACAACCACCCTGATCCGAATGATTTTGAAGGTCACTCCCTAGTTGCGGTTAAAACCCGATCAATTCGAGATGTAAAGATGATGACCAAAGCATGTATCAAACCAAGAGTGATTCTCGAACCTTCAAGGAAAAGGATAAGACCAACGTTTCTTCACTCAAGATAATTTATAGCGCACAAGCAACCATTAGAAGGTTGGAATGGGAAGGAGGAGTGTTATGCAAGAATTTGAAAAGATAGCTTGGGATCACAATTACACGCGTATCATTAAAAGAGGTCCGACAACAAGCCGCTTCAAATATTCATTTCGCATCCTTTGCTTTCACAATTGGCTCATACGTGTTGTGATGTTCTTATGATGGACTGCACATACAAGACAAACAAATACAACATGCCGTTGTTCAACATCGTAAAAAACATCTGACAAGGTAACATTCACATTGGCTTGGTGTTTAATGGAGAACGAGAGGGATTACAATTATCATTGGGCATTGCGGCAATTGAAATTATTGTTCCTTAAAATCGTTTCTCCGAAGGTCATCATAACCGATCAATTTGACGCACTAATGAATGCCATATCCGACGATATCCGGATGCACAAAATTTCCTTTGTACATATCATATAGGTGAAAATGTGAAAAACATTGTCATGCTTTGTTTGAACCTCAAAGGCTGATATTAAGAATAGAATGATTGCTCAACTAGAGGAAGATGTTCGCAAAGACAAACTATCACCCGAAGAAGAAGAAAATGAAAGAGGAAAGATTAAAGAGCGCCGACAAAGAACACTATGCAAATCATAAAAGGTGGTTGGAATTTCTAAAGGATTGGGAGAAAGTTTATTGGTCTCTTACCGAGGACATGTATGAAAAGAGATTGAACAACTTTATTGCCAAATATAACGAAGTGTATCCAAGTGCCGCTCATATTGCTTTGATAATTGGTTGGATAAGTTCAAGGAAAAATTTGTGCGTATGTGACAAATCGTTATAGACATTACGGGAATGAAGCAACTAGTATAGCGGAGTCCTCTCATGGGAGATTTAAAGATCTCATCCAAACTGGCCAGTGGAAATGTGGTTACTGGGCCACCGAGGCAATGGAGCAACACTTTAAGGCCGATATCGATAGGATCAAGAAGGCTTTGAGAAAAGCTCAATGGAAAGGATGACTCAATTCCTTGAACATACTAAGTTGCTCCAAGGAATAGAGTTTAACGCCTCCCTGCTGGGCAAAAACCATATGATGAGACAAAGGCAATATGAGAAGCTTAACTGAAAGCCAGTGATGTGTGTATTTGTCCCGACATGTCTTCATTGGGGCTTCCGTGTCGCCATATGCTTGTGAAGTATGAAGTAATCGATACCTATTGATGTTATTGATCCTTTTTGGAAGCAATTATCTTCGACCTTCCCCTACCGAAGCTCCCGACAATCACCATGGGATACAAAGGAGGCTTTAGAATTTTATGAAGCTTACTCACGTGGAAACTCCTGGCTACCCGACAAGTATTGCTTAGCCAACTAAGACTAATTACACGGCCATGGATAGCACAAAGTGAAGAGCCAAGAAAAGGAGATCCGACTGGTAGACCACAAACTAAAATTGCAAGGAAGAAACAAAGAAAAGAGTTAAAACAAATGACTCGACGTGAAGAGGAACTCGCAAACTAAAAACGAGAGATCTATGTGCAAGTGAGATTTCGTAAGCAAGATTCACTGAAACGACTGCTCCAAACAAGAGGGGTAGGCCGAGGAAGGAACCGATATCAAGTCAACAACAATCGACCATATCCGAACCTACACCCATAGTCGATGTATCGAGGTTAAGAGGAAAAGGGGAAGGCCGCCAAATGTACCAACATTAAGCAACCAAAGACAACAAGGTGAGCATTCCGAACCTTCCACGCCAATAGTTGATGTATCCGAGCTTCCAAAAAAAGGGAAGGCCGCCGAAGGTACCAACTTTTAAGCAACCAAGGACAACAAGGTGAGCATTCCGAACCTACACCAATAGTTGATGTATCTGAGCTTCAAAAAAAAAAAAAGGGGAAGGCCTCCGAAGGTACCAACATTAAGCTACAAAGGACAAAAAGGTGAGCATTCCGAACCAACACCAATCGTTGATGTATCCGCTGTTCAAAAGAAATGTGTAGGCCAGCCAATTTACCAACATTAAGCAACCAAGAGCAACAAGGTGAGCATTCCGAACCTACACCAACAATGATGTATCTCGAGGTTCAATTGAAAAGGCGCAGGGGTAGGCTGAGGAAGTATAATCTCCCATCACATACCGAAGACATTTGTAGGGTAGAGATTGCAGAGGATGGTTTGGATATAATTAAGCTAAAAGTTGGTAATATGACGATGTATAAGGATTCGCAAAACTGGTAGGACTTATAGACACTACCATACGAAGATGAGTCTTACATGATCAACTTCCCGAGGTTATTCGCGAGTTTGTTGTGTACACTTGGATGATGTTGATGGAGATGGAAATTGTGGCTATCATGCCGCCACCAACAATTAGGAATCTTCGAGACTACCGTTAGTAAAGGAATGACACCATGCCGATATGCTGTAATGAGGATGGCCGATCAACTTGTGAAGAAGAGGAGCTTTTATGAGCAATTGGTTGGTCACGACGAGGTGTTTGATGATATGTGTGCTCAAGTGCAAGGACCCGAGCAGAGATGGCATTTCTTCCTTCTCAATATTGGATGAGGATGCCGCTTTGTGGGCATCTAGTAGCGGATACATTTAATTGTGTTGTTCATTATTTTACCCCCACCGTAGTCACTACATTTACACCAAAATGGCAAAATGCGAGGGATCTCTTAAGACGAGAAGAGTTGTTTTGGCGCATGTGAACGCAATCATTTCGTCATTCTTAAACTCAGTGGACAATTGTCCATTGCCACCTCGCTTGTGGGATGGTTAAAAACAAGGAACTAGATCCAAATATATGGAAGGGATGGATGGCGTTGAACCAGAGAATCACCAATTATGGGATGCTTTGGCCTTATCAAAGAAACCTCCTCGCAGAGGAGGAGTTGCAACTTCATACGTGTGGGAAGCGATGATGAGTAATTTGGATTAATGTTGAGTAATTTGGATTAATGTGGTTCACTAATACGCCACCTTTTGTTTTTTTGGAAGTTTGAATTGTAATCATTGAACCATATGCCATGTACGTGCTATTGTGATTTAATTCAAACTTTACTACTACGTGTGTTTCGATCAAGTTGCAAAATATGTTCTCGTTTGTGCTGAATAACAACTTAAGTACACCTGATAAGCAAAGACCAAATACCATAAAATAACATACGCAAAGTGTAAACAAACCAAATGTAAAGTTAAGATGTTCCAAACCGAAAACAAATGAAGCAAAGATGATCAAAGTTTACCAATCCACACAAACAAACATAAACCAAACTAACATTATCAAAGAATCACAAGATCACTCTGCCTTGGCCTCTTGTATGCCCTCTTCTTCTTTTCGCCCCACAAGTCTTTTGCCTCAAGATCTTCTATTTGGTCTATCTTTTGACGACGTTCTCCATTTCTTTCTCGGGTCAAGAATCCTCCTTTCTTGGTCTTCTTCTTAAAGAACCTTCCAAGTTTCCACTTACTGACGCTGTTAACGGATTTTCAAAGCATGTATTTAGTACGCATAAATTTATAAGTTGATAGATATAGATTAAGAGAATAGTAATGAACGCACCAACAACGTAACGAGTCAGAGAAGTCCTGTACAAGATCTGGAGTTGTGGAGGGACGTGTTGGTGGTGGAGGGACTCTACTCAGATCCGGCGCATAACATAAGGATGTGAGTACCGTAGATGCCTGTTTAGGAATGTTGGTTCACTATCAAAACTGCTTCACCAATTCCCAATCACCCCTATCCAAAGACAAGTTCTTCTTCTTCCTTTCGATCCAATGTGCGAGAATTGGTTCCGGTCGTAGCATACCATAGTATGGTTCTCATTTGATTGGCATTTAGTAAAGTCGTGAGAATATTTATGATAAGATGTATCCGTGAGATCTTTCTCGCTTGTAACCGAGTTGGCGATCACGAGAGGGTTATGCATAACAAATCCTTTTGGATGAAAGAACGGTCCGTTGTAAAACGAAACATTTTCGTGTCTCTCGAAGGTGAACTCCTCCGACATTCCTATAAGGGTCGAACACAACGTGTTCCACGAAAACGAGTCCAGAGCCAATCTCATTTGTAAAACCGCTTCTTGTTAGGCGAAGGGTATTTTTGAAGTAGTATTTCTCGAGCTAGAGCCATATTCGGTTGGTAATCATGCCAAATTTCCAATCCTTTATACCCTATGAACAAATCTCTATGTTCATAAGCCCACACCTGCGCCCATAAATTTTATAAGAAAATAAACATTTGGAAACTAACAAATGTAACGATAACAATCAAAAAATAGGTAGTTCCCCTTACCCGAATCACAAGTGAAATTCCCATTAAATTGACGGCCTTTCGCCTTAGAAGCTCGACGCATTTCGCCAAAAATGAGCCAAGAAAGCAAAGGCCCCATGAATACTTATGAACGCCTTCCAACGGATCCAAGTACCGTAGGTTGTTCATATGCACCCTGCTACCATTAGAGTCAGTGAATATAGCGGTTCCCAAAATGAACAAGATATATGCGGCAGCAGCTTGTTGAGCTTGTATGGAGTCAATTCCTATTTTTCGTATTCCCAAACAGCTGAATGAGTTTGACGAATGTTATAGTCTTTGTCCGAGCATATTTCTTTTGTACAAATTTGCCAACGTGGTTTCCTTGTTCCATCCAAACAACTTTTCTCGTGAGTTCATGGATCTTTTCCCACCCTAGGTCCTTCGACTTGTCTCCAACCTTAACCGGCTTTCCCAAGAACCTCTAGTCCTATTATCCTTTGGACATCTTCAGGGATAATGGTCATCTCGCCAAAACTAAAATGCATGGTGTCAGGCCACCATAAAACCTCTCCAAAAAGCAGCATAAGTGACGGTATTTGGTGGCTACATAATTTTCTATCGCATGATACAACCTGCAGATGCTCGACTATTTGTTGAACAAATGACACTCATCCTCCAAAGGCCACACATCCGATTGTTGATGGCGGCTAACACGCCTGTGCTTTCCTATGGTCCTATAAAAACACAACATACTTAATTAAATTGATCACAGAAAATAATATAATAATAAGATACAAACGCCTTACATAAGCTTGATAGATCCAACGAGCCCAAGAGTCTTTATACGAAAATAAAAGTTGCGGGTTTATCATTGACCCCAAAGTTTGCCATCATTGACAGGACAGAATCAATTCTAACTTATCAGTGGAAGTGAAGAGGGGGTGCCTTTTCATCATCGGCTTTGTCCTAAACCACCGCTTGGAGGATGAGCCACCGCAACACCGGTTCTCGTGGAGTTTCCCACTCATCATCATCATCGCTTGTTGAGTCGCTTATAGGCCGATCCCGAATTGTGACCTTAGCAAGAGCCGGATTTTGACGTTTACGCCGAGAAGACTTACGCTTTGATTCTTCAACAGCCTTTTTCCTTTTCCTTTGTCCTTTCTTGGTGCGTGAGACCTATGTTCCAACACGTTAAATTGAGTTACATACTACATGTCGGCATACAAAACTAACATACTTAAAACCGCATCGAAATAGACATATATGAAATGCCTAACTCATTCCTTTTTAAAGAATAAAACGGAGAACGCCTGTTTTGGTTGAATCGTATCGTGGATTTACAAATTTTAGTGAGCGAAAACCTAGATCGAAAAATAAAATACGATAGTGTTGGTTTAGGTTCCTAAGATACCTAAAAAAATACTACTATGCCTGGTTATATTGAATTATATGTAGAAAATTCTAAGGCGTATGAAAAGAAACCGTATAATTTGTTACCATACATTAGGTGCCGAACGGATACCGCATATAAAATATTAATACATAGAATGCCGGTTTTGGTGAATTGTATCCGGGATTTACAAATTTTAGTGAGCGAAAACCGGCATCAACAAAAAAAATACGATAGTGCCGGTTTGGGTACCGGCATGGAAAATATTAATACATTGAATGCCGGTTTTGGTTGAATTGTATCCAGGGATTTACAAATTTTAGTGAGCGAAAACCGCATCGAAAAATAAAATACGAGAGTGCTTGTTTTGGTTCCTGCATTCGTTAAAAAAATACTACTATGCCGGGGTTATATTGAATTATATGTAGAAAATTCTAAGGCGTATGAAAACAAACCTATAAATACAAACCATACATTGAGTGTCGGGAACGGATACCTAATATAAAATATTAATACATTGAATGCCGGTTTTGGTTGAATTGTATCCAGGATTCACAAATTTTAGGGGACCGAAACCTAGATCAAAAAATAAAATACGAGTGCCGTTTTAATGCCGGCATTCTTGAGTTGCAATATACCTATGCCGGTTTTATGTAAATTTTTATACGTAGTTCTTAGTGTTTTTTGGTTTTTGATTTTCAAACTCAATTCAATTGACTAGAATTTCATCTTACTAGAATTCAATTTCAATACCCTAATCAATTTTCAATCCGTCATGAACCCTAGAATGTTTGACTTTGTGTTACATATTATTGGGTAAACCCTAAAAGTACTTCAATTCAAAAGGAGACTTTGTGTTATACATCACTTACCGAATCAAATCAAATACGTCCGCTTCACCAGAGACTCTTGAGGATTTTTTTGCGACTTATTTCCTCGATTGGGTTTGCGACGAGCCATTGCTTTGGTATAGAAGATGTGAAACAATAGGAGAGATTGAATAGATTGAATATTTTTCTTTCCAAAACCGTCACTTATATAGCATGAGTAGTTTGAAACCGACGAGTTGATTGAAATTGTAAATCACAAACAAGTTGAATGAATTTGTAACCGCTAAACAAGTTTAATGAAATTGTAATCACAAACTAGTAGGGGGAAATCGTAATCATTATAAATCCGCATAGACAAATACATATCAACTATGCCGGTATTACAAATTAATTTTTTTTTGTATCATGCTAACAAAATAACATGTTTAACTCTAATTTATTATAAATGTAATCCTTGTCGCAGAAGCACGAATGCACTTAGCACGTGCATCAAGCCTTTAAACCACTTGGTGACCCAATAGGACGAGTTATAGTCTCGTGAGGGTTTACATAGAGATGTACCCACAAAACCTTACTTAAAAACCTTAGCAAATACCACTAAACTTTCAATCTTCTTAAGAAGAACTGCTTTCCGATTCACCCAAACTGGTGGTACTTATGACTTTGGTTACAATATGGTTCACGTTGGCTTCAAACATGAATGGTTCTCCTTTTCTTGTAAGTAACGCGCTTTCACGGCTTCATGCTACAAAAACAACACACAAACTTTGTTGGGTACATAAAAATTGAAAATAGTAGATTGAGCCGAATTATTCATAAAGATACTTACGAGTTGTTGGGGGCAACCTATTGTGATGAGCGTTATCGATCCTAGTATTTCATTTTTAGATACTCAACCACAAAGATTTAGGATGATGTCGTGTCGTTGCTCGATTTGTTGAGCAGTTCTTCCTTTTGGGTTACCGTAATCGTGAACAAACTTCCTAAAAATCTTCAACCACATGGAATCCCGTGCTGCTATCTATAGTTGAAGGACGAAGTTTCGCGTACCATGCTTGGGTGATTGCTAAATCTTCCTGAGTCAAACGATGCCATTTGTTGTATGTGGGATTAGGTTCTATAATAAGCTATTTATAGATGACTATTCTAGGTTTAGGGTTTCTTAAGTTAAGATTCTCAAGGAGGTATATAAGAACACACGAATTTTGGGCATTTGGGTTCAAGTATTAGCTCTCTTTTATATAGAGGAAAACCTCAACGGCTAGTTTTTTTGAAATTACATAAATTCCGGCATCGTAGTTAATGTGTCATATGGCGCCTGACAAGTAAATTTATTATCGTAGATTATCCCAAATATGTAACTGATACCTAAGATTGTAATAACATACTTCCGCGCCGGCAACTAATACCGGATTAAATGTATAATTGCGAATACGCCTGACTTGTTAATTTCAAATAAAACGGCTAGATTTTTGAAAATAAGACCGTTGGTGCTTCAATTATATATAATACCACCAAATCCGCATAGTAAATTACATACCAATGCTGCCAGATACAATTTAATGATTTATCGAACGAGCTTGAACAAGTAAAGTCGCTTCAAATGCCTAAAAGGCTCTTTTCTCCACTTCGTATATGCATCCTGAGCTTCATACCTATCACCATTGTATCTTGCAAGAAATTCGTTGTATTTGAGACATGATTTGATGAGTGCAGTTGTTTGAATGCGTACTATTTGATGTGCGTATTCAGGTATGCTTTTTTACGGTCAAACTTGTTATGCTCAGTAAGAACTAAATTTACAAGGCCCCAAAAAAACATCTCAAGGACGTTGATCCTCCGGCAAATCCGATAATATGTAGTAATTTCTAATCCACTCGCTTTCCTCCCGAACATCCGCTTCTATCTTAGCTTCTTTTGACGTTTAACCTCTTCCTCATTCCGCTTTTATCTTATCTAATTTTTGACAATAACGTTCAAGCTTTGCTTCCTCTTCTTCTTCTTTTTTCTCTTAATTATCTCTTCTTCCATTGCGGCAATTGACTTGGTGGTTTCTTCTTTCCTTCTTAGTTTTTCTAGTATTGTGGCAACGGAGTTGGTCGTGGTTGATGATTGATTTCCCCGCTGGGGTTGACAATATTTTCCTCATGTGTTTTTCTTTCTCCAGGGAATTGATGAACTTGTCACCGGGTGATTGATAATCCATCGGAGATATATCTCATATGTGTATCAACTGCAATGGGTGCATCCATTCCTTTAAATAGATGTGACATAACGATCTTTTCCACTTTAGTGACTTGACTCTAAGTAACTTAGATCCCACGCCGAACTATTGTTTTCAAGTGTATTGTTTAAAAAACTAGCTGCTAGGCATTCACTTCCGAAACCTAAGCATACCAAGGTTGAACTAAATCTATGCCTTGTTGTGTTCCTAAGACTCGCATGGTATAACACGATGATGCCTGAATGCGAAAATCTTTACAGAAACTACCAAAATATGCATATAATACCTAATTCTTTGTTTAGTAACATCTATGCCGAACAAGCAAAATTTGAAAAAAACGGCTACTTTTTTGAAAATATGACCGTTGAGCATCATTTCTATATAACATCACCCATTCCTTTGGCAAAACTACACAAATCAAGCACCAAATAACATCTACCTCTATTTGCAACACTAAAAAAAAATCATTCTCTCAAATAAGAAAGCACGGCTCAAAGAACGGGGATTCATCATCTACCTCTATCTCGCAAAGTAAGTATATTTCCTAACAACATGCTCTTCAATACTATGACGGAAAACTAATACAATTTTTTATTACGTAATCATCATTGAAGTGTCAAATTTGCAAGTCACCTTCTCACCTAGCCATGGACTCATCCATTTATTTATTCAAAGTGTAGAAGCTGATGGGACACGCCGTTTTGGATTGCAAAACCGATGATGCCGAAAATGGAAGAATGTTTCGAGGTGTTTGAATCACCCAAAGTGCGATGAGTTTCAATGGTTTGACAAAGCGGTTGAACTAGCAGTAGTCAAGAGAAAACCACAAGGTCCATTGTAAGCCTATCGATGGGGTGTGATGGGTGTTATATGAAGGGAAAGGAATACGTTGAAAAAGAAGAAGAGCCAATGAGGATGATCCTTGACACCCCCATTCCTGGACGATGTCTTTGAACAGATTAGGAATTGCTCAAAGGCTCGCAATTGTTGAAAAGGGATGGAAATAGATTATCTTTACTCAAAGGCAATCCATTCACCGCTTTTTTAACTTAAAGTTTCTAATCCAATGTAGTCGATTACTTCGAACGAAATAAAAGAGAATTTCAAATGAATTAACCAAGGTGCCAGATTGTGGAAATCAGACGAGCATGCCGGTTTTATGTCAACTCTAAAAGATAATTTGGAAATGAACATACCTAAGATTGTAAAAATGAATCTTACAATGCCTATTTTCTATCACATTTTCAAGAATATTTGGATATTTGCAATACCGCATTCTCCTTAGCAAACGTAATAAATACCGTAAGACATGTTAGTTTCTACACATGAACCAAATAATTTAACTCCGATTGTTCCTAAGAAGAAATTGCTATGCCGGACTAGGTTCCGCCAAGAGTTTTGAGCATGCCTGGATATGCCGGTATGTGTACATATATTTCTAAAACTGACTCTCTACTACGCGGAACATTTTAACTTGCAAACTACAAATCTTAACATGTTCAACATAAACCAAAGAACTAAACAGCTTAACCCACAAGACAAACCAAAACAAGTTTGAAATTGTTTTTGACGTAACCAAACTCGTAAAAAGTTAACCATCAAACATTGGCATCAATTCTCTCAAACTAAATTAGTCTTTTGTTTCTTTGGGGTGGCCTTCCCGGTTTCCCGCATAGCTCCGACAAAGAGGGTGGGTTTCTTCACCCTATGAAGCTTTTCCTCTAGTTCCTTGATTTCTTGAAGAGATAGCACCTCCCGTCATTATGCTTGCAACCTAACATCTTCGTAACCTTGCTGCCGACGTCGCTATATTAATACATCAAACACATATTCAAGATATATGTTAATATATGATTATGTTTACATTTAATGAATATAAGCAATTAAGACAACTTACCACCGCTCCTAAAGTCCTAAGAAGGTTGGCCATCGAGGTTGTGGAGGTGGAGTAATTTCAACAGAGGGTTTTCTTGGTGCGGAGCTTCACTGGAGGGAGGACGCACGACATAAGGATGTGACCATTCCGGTAATCCCTCGTAGCCGTCATCAACTTCATAACCATTTTCCGCACTCTCCCACTTACTAATATCAACCAAACGACGTGGCTTTCTATCCCTCCAATGTGTTGGTTCCTGTTCAGATCATACACCACATGCAACTTGTTGGGAGTTGAATTGCACCGAGAAAAGTAAAGATGATAATTATCAACAGAGTTCGACCAATGACGGATAATTGCTTAAATCCATGTTGGCGCATCACACGGCATGGATCGACCATGATGTATCCTTTTGGGTGGTACAACGGCCCATGGTAAAATGCAACATCTCTTGGAATTGACTAGACCCTCTAATCTCCTTATAGGTGTCGAACACAACGCCTTCCTTCCTCATAGCATCCGCAGAGCCAATCTCATATCGATGACTCGACCTTTGTTACCGGGCTTCGACATTACCGTTAAACTCAAACCTCCGAGCTCTAGGGGTATCTGGTTCAGGAAGGTCTTTGATCTTCAAGAATTGGCAAATCCTGAATAAGGTTGGGAAGTGTTCATAACACCACACCTAATCCAATTTGAACAATATACATGTGAACATAAGTAAAAAAAAAAATACATCTCAACAATAGATTAAAGAAATTTGTACCGAGTAGAGTGAAATTCCCGACAAATTGGTTTGTTTTAGCCAATGAAGCCCTTTCTCATCTCCGCCATCAAATGTGCCATGACCGCGGTGCCTCAAGAATAGCCATGGACACCTTCCAACGGTCAAGGTAATCGGAGAAAGTTTGCACTTACCCCGTTGCCGTTAGTGTCGTGGAATGCCCTAGTGCCCAAAATGTATAATGGTATGCATGCTACAGATACCGAATCTGTCAGTGGTCCCATCCATCCTTCGAGCTTCTAGCCTTTGTATTTTCAAACATCTTCTTAAGCATCGTCAACTTGAATGTCTTCGCCTTACTCCGCTCGATGCTACATAAAAGCTATCCGAAGAAGTTTTGAAGTCCCAACCAAAATGACTTTTTGGGTCAAATCGTGCAACTTCGACCATTCTAGGTCCCAATACTCAACTCCTCTCAAATTGATTTGCCGATAACATTCAAGCCTAGAATGTTATGAGCATCTTCAGAATCAAGGTCATCTCACCAAACGGAAGTGCATTGTATCTGCTTTCACCATGGTACCTCTCAACGAAGCAATTGACGGCCACAAGATCTCGGATTCACGTAATTTTCAACCAAAGAATACAGACTGCAGTTCTTTACTAATGTTTGGACATCTTCATGCTCCAACGACAAATCCCAATGAGCCGCGGGCTTGGTTTCGCAAACACGCACAAACTCTTAGTATGATCATACAAATACGAGATAATACGATTAAGAGATGATGTAAAAGATAAAACAACGTACATGCACAAAATAAAAAATGCTTACATAAGTTTGAAAGATAGTACGAGCCCAAGAGTGCTTGTATCCAAAGAGTACTTTCTGCCCGAGCTTGTCCCCAAATTTTACCATCATCGCGGTCTGGTAACATGTCATCAAGGTGAGGAAGGTGACAACCTTTAACTTTCTTGGTTTTCGGCTGCCCTTGCCCTTACCTTGTGTTGGTTGTTGACTAGTCCCACCAACTTCGCTTTGGCCTCGCAATCGACTTTGGGGAACCTCATCATCTTCCTCCTCACTTTCCACTCCATCATGCTCATCGCCCTCATGTGTTACAAGACGCTCACGGATTGCAAGTGCACTACGTTCACCACCACTCTCCCAAATTGACCTCTTGTTTCAAACCCCAAACGCTTTCTTGCGACTCCGCATCTTTCCCCGTGGAGGCAGGGGACCGAGGAGTATCAAGACCGTCCTTCCTCCTTCTCTTAGCGAGGATAGACCTTTATCTTTCCTCGCTTCTTCGCTCTTGACCTATAACATAAACAAACATTAGAAAAGGCATGGCAGTTTAGGAACCGCATACCAATTCCTAAACAAACCAATACCTAAATATGAACCTAAGAAGACACCATAAATATCGAGCATGCCTAAGATCGTTGAACCCAGACATTGTTCAAAAACTAACTAAAATGCCGATAAGCACCATTTCATGATGTTCCCGTATGTTTTAAGTGTAATACCGCATTGGACGAACCGAACTAACATATGCCTAAGTTTTAAAATACCGGCAATCACGAAACCTAGATATAATGCCTTTACATCTAATTAAGTTCCTGTGTGTTTTTAGTTGCAAACCTGTGATGGTAATCGACCCAAATTCTATGCCGGTATAAACATTCGATTTCAGAATGAAAACCTAGATGGTATTCGACCCAAATTCTATGCCGTTTAAAAAAATCTATTTTCAGAATGCAAACCTATGGTATTCAACCAAATTCTATGCCGGTAACTAAACCTACTTTGGTATTCAAACCAAGATCCAATGCCGGTTTTTACCGTAACTCATCGCTTTCAGCTATTGTGGGCGATTCTAACCTAAACCCATGGCTACAAATCGAGTAAAACAATCATAAATGAGTTCAAAATCACTTACCTTCTCGTGAGAAGCCATGAGTGTTTGATCATCCGAGTACGCCGCCGCGCTGCCTTCTAGTTGTTGAGCAATATTCTCGATTCTTTTGTTCATGTGTTTGTTGAGCACCGCTTTGGTTCTCGATTTTGCTTTCGATTTGGTTCTTGGAGGCATGGTTATGTTATGTTAATCGACGAAGAAATTTTTGATTCAACGATTAATCGTCGACTTAAGGATGAACGATGAGGAAGAAGATGAAGAAATTTTTTTTTTTCCTAAACCTAACCCTATGCCTGCATTTAAAACCGAATTTGGGGATATATGAATTGGTTATTTGATTTTATGTTTTAGGGGAAAGGGCATAACAGTCTTTTCATAATGTTTTTAATTAATCTAAGGGTGTTTTAGTACTTTCGCCTCCAAAAACACCCCTTAACAGCCACCTATGGTTGGGGGAAGTAATTCATATCCCCCAATTAGATTATATATCCCCCAATTGCGCGTTCAATGTAAAGTGTAGTCTCCATCATTGTATTCCTCAGTGTTGATAGACCTCAATCAATCTAGTCATCGGCATAATCATACCCTCTGTTTTCTCCCCTGCGTACAAAAGTAAATGAGTTGGTTGTTTTCTTATAAATAAGAAACATGACGTGAAAATGTCACTAATCCATATTTCCATGTTCAGTTATTTTGGACCATGATATGTAACCTGCTCGCCATGTGTACGTGTGAAGATATACCTACTGGAACATGGTATTTACTGGATATATATTGAATTCTCCAGTCACAAATGCTAGCTGGAGACTGGACGATAGCGCGTACATACAAGATTTGTTGCTTACAACTCAAAATTGGAACGATCTAAATTAATCGAAATTGATTTGTTACTTCAGTCTACATGGGTGATTTGTTTTTGAATCTGGTAATTATGAACTAAATTAGTTAAGATCTTAAATAAGTGATTTTCAGAAACAAATACCTTTAATGTGTTTATTAATGTGTCCTGGTAGCTTAGCAAGACTTGTAACTTCCTTATTGCATACGCAACAAATATTCTTCAGCATCCACTTATCAGTTATATGGTATCTGAACTTATCCGTGAAATCAATCCTTTTTAAAATCTTTGAAGAAATTGAAATTGATTAGATCATTGATTAATCTGTTCAAGAAATTGATTAGATCTTTTGAATTATCTGTATGAAGTTAGCATTGTCTTCTAAACAATGTTATGGGGCAAAAATTTATGCCGGGAGGACTTTACATGCATGTTTGATCTGAATTATCACTCAAAGTTAAATCAGATTTTTCATGTCAAATTTCACTCTATTCACGAGGCATATGTTGCCCATTAGTATACATTTTTATAAATTAAAACTTTTTTGTTTATGACCAGGACTAATTAGGTGGCTTGGGGGTGCTCCAGCCACCCCCAAAATTCTAAATACAACCCAATTTTTATTTTTTCTAAGGCAAATTTTGCTGAAAAAAATATTAGCCCACCCTAAATTTTGATTTTTAGGCTAATATATTTGACTTAGCCCACCTAGATCTTCAATCCTGCTTCCGTCGCTGCTTATGACTTGTGAGATTTTTACTTTTATAGACACATAAGAGCATGTTTGGATGTGTATCAAGAATTTATCTTTTTACTCCTAATAGACAAAAAGTAAAAGGTCAGTTTGGGTATAGAAGGCTTTTAGAAGCAAAAAAAGTTAATTTTTTGTGAAGCAATATAGTTTTGCTCTTGAATTTGCGGTGGTATCCAAAACACATTATAAGCTAATTCCATAAGTCAAAAGAAAAAAAAAAAAAATTGCCTTACAAAGAGTTGGACCTTTTGCTTCTAGAATTTATTGAAATTATGTACCAAAACTAACTTCTGGATTTTCGACTTAATTAAGATGAAAAGTAAACTTCGTAAGGTCTATCAGAAAACTTATAGCGCTCCTAGTTGCCAAACAGATTCTTAAACTTAAACGGACTCTTTTGCGTCGTAATTTCGTAAGTTTCTTTTGTATTTCTAGAAGTCATAAAGATAAGAAATTAGATTGGGTGTAGAATTTCAAAACGGCTTTTAGAAAATAGAAAATTAACTTTTTATGAAGTAATAAGCCGATTCCAAAAGTCAAAAGCAAAAAATAAAATATATATTGCTTCACAAATACTTGATCTTTTGCTTTTAGAATTTACAGAAATTGTATTCCAAAGCTTAACTTCTGCCTTTTTGACATAATTTAGATGAAAAATAACTTTGTAAGGCGTGTCAAAAACCTTATATAGGTTGCCACATAAAGGAGTCCGAATTTGTGCACACTCCTTAACGAGTGTGCACGTAACATTTCAATCTCTACCCTTTAATATATGGAGCATGTAACGGGCCGAGCATTCTAAATGTTGAGGATGATGGAGCCATCAATAAACTCTTAAAATTATACAAAAATAAATACAGTAACAAATTCAACTCTAGTCTCCTTAAAAATAAAATAAAATTTCAACTGAAGCCCAACTATCCATAAATGAGAACTTTCTACAAGTCTTCAATCGAAAAAGAACTGAAACTTCACTCTTTTGTCAAGTCTCTCTCTCCATCCACAGTGGAGTACTACTTGAGTAACCAACAGGTCCAACACTTTTATCCCTTTTCACAACAAAGCCCCAAAACTCAAAATTCTCTCAAAACCACATCCACAACCACCCCTACCAAAATTTAGATCCCCAATTCTCCCCACGAAAAATCAAATCCATAGCAAATGGCACTAAGCAACAACATAACAGCACTCCTAAACTTCTTAGCACTACTCTGCTCAATACCCATAATCGGTTCAGGAATTTGGTTATCCTCAAAACCAGACAACGAATGCATAAGTCTATTCCGGTGGCCAATTCTCTTCATAGGAATACTAATTCTCTTCGTTTCATTAGCTGGTTTTGTTGGTGCTTACTGGAACAAACCAGGTCTTTTAGCTTGTCATCTTTTCTGTATGTCTATTCTTATTGTTGCTCTTCTGTTTGCCGTCGTCTTCGCTTTCATCGTTACGAGACCGGACGGAAGTTATCTGGTGCCCGGCAGAGGTTACAAAGAGTATAAGCTTGATGGGTTTAATAATTGGTTGCAGAATTATGTGAATAAAGGTGGGAATTGGGGGAAAATCAAGACTTGTCTTTCTACTTCTAATGTTTGTGATAAGGTTTCTCAACATAGTTATATCTCTGCTGATCAGTTTTTCATGTCTCATGATATATCTCCTCTTCAGGTAAGAATTTTCTTACTTTTCTGTTCATCTTTTTGGTGTTGAATTGGGCATGTGTAACTAGGGTTTGGTTAAAAGTTACTGACTTGTTTTTTACCGACCATGAAAACTACAAAGTATGGCACTGTAGCTAACGCGTTTTATGCGTCGACGTAGTGGTGATTTGTGTTTGACGTTAAAGTTGAAATAGGGTATGTGGCAGATAATAATGTGATTAGATAAAGCTAGAGGTTTTTAGGCCACGTAGCTTTTAACAGTGGTAATAACTCTGGAATATGGTCCATGGATGGTGAACTATGCAGATTTCTACGCCCACGGGGAAAAATTTATCATTCTTTTTCGACTTTTCATGGAATTTTGTCTTGAGGCGTAATTTTAAGTTGACTGTAAAATACGAAAAATTATGGGCAATCAAGCCTAAATTTCATAGCTAACAACCAGATTTACCCACCGGAAAAGTAAAACTCAATGTGGGTTAGTCATTTTGGACTATGGTATCTGCTCATGAGATACAAGGTACTTTTATCATAAAGCAAGGAAGGTACCTACCTAATCATCATAGATCGCTTACATTGCAATTAGTCAAGTCTTAGTATTCGGCCCTATTAATCCATTATTACTTTATAATATGAAAAAATTACATTATCTATAAGCCATAATTAGTTTCCTACTCTCATTCTATTTGCTTTTCCACAAAGTGATTAACCTACCCAAAGAAAATATCAAATAGTTTCTCGGGGTGAAACTGGTTGTTGGCTATGAAAATCGGGTCTCATTAGTTCATAATTTTCACAGTCAATTTCAAACCACATCTCCTAAATGTTTATTAAAAGAATACAAAATAGAATCTATTCGAATGTGTGTAGAAGAGATTGATAAATGTACAATTATCAAGTCAGCATTTTGGTAAGATATTAGTATATTTTTCCATTGGTTATCTGTGATTTCGACGGCTTCCTGTTGTATTCGGCTAGTCTAATCATGTATGGTAAGCATAAATTGACATACTCCAACAAATAATTTAAGCCTTGATCACTTATTGTCCTGCCTAATTTTTATAAAATGGTAGTTTAGGTACATTATATATTACCTACTCTATTGATATGGTAGTCAAAAATCACTTATAATACCATGAGTTTTGTTTGCCTTAGAAAGGTTATTCTGTCCTTTCATATTTATTTTTCTTGATGAGTATGATCAAAGTTTAAACAAAGGTAAATCATTGAGGTATGGGGTCTTCAAATAGGAGTTGATGTGAATCGTTGATTAAAGAAATAATGTCACTTATGGTTAAAGGACATTTTCAATTCATACATGAACCCATAATTATTGTTTTTGTTTTCCATTATAATTGTCTATTAGTCCATTATTGTTTGGTAAAATTTGTCCTTTTTCTCTCTCTACAGTCAGGATGCTGTAAGCCGCCTACAGTATGCGGATACGGGTACGTGAATCCGATCATGTGGCTCAACCCGACGAATCCAACAGCAGATCTGGATTGTTATGCCTGGAACAATGATCAGTCTCAATTATGCTATGGATGCAATTCTTGCAAAGCTGGCCTTCTGGGGAATCTCAGAAAGGAATGGAGGAAAGCTAATGTGGTTTTGATCATTTCAGTGGTGATACTGATTCTTATTTATGTTATCGGTTGTTGCGCCTTCAAAAACGCACAAACGGAAGATCTTTTCGATAGGTACAAGCAGGGATGGGTCTAAATTGTAAGAGTAAGTCTGCTTTCAATTCTGGAAGATTTTTTTTGGAGACGTGGCGCTAAGTTGACCGTAAAAAACATGCCCAATTCTTTCTGTGAAAAAAAAAAAAAAAAAAAAAATTATTTTCACTCAAAGTTGATGTACATATTGCTTAAATTTGCTCCATTTTGAAATTGGCTCTACTTGAATTACACCAATTTATTTCAAAAGTTGATAATGAAAGCTAGTGGATTTTCATTTCGGAAAAAGGTATATTTTGCTCCACCGAAGGTATAAGATTAGAAAAGAATCAATGGAATTTATCCCTTTTTCCAGCCGAATATGGTTCTTTATTGTGGCCATGTGGGGTTGTTTTTGAAACTTTGTGTTGCTTTTAGTGCAGTGGTTGCAAATGAATTATGAGGCTTTATAATCTGACAAGGTCAAAAATTGCTTTTTAGTTTGAATGGGCATAAAGATCATTACATAGTCTAGCCAGCTTTCAGCACAAATTTGGCAAAGATGAAAAGGCAAATAATATAAGTGTACACCGACTCAGTAGTCTAGTTTCCTTGGGAAATCCAGTCTTTCTCTGATGGGGTTGTTTGTTTGTTTTTTTTTTTTGGCTTCATGTGCAAAATTAATCAGCAGAACCGGAAAACAATGGTACATTGCAATTTTCTCCTCAAGGCCAGGATTTCTGCATAATTTTGTCACCTTACTTAAGAAGAGAGAAGAGTAACACTGTTCTTAAATATCACCTTGTTGTGTTGGTTCAGCTGACATCTTTAACATGGTATCACCCAGGGACGGACCCAGGAAGGATAAATTTCCTTTTAAGGCCCGGGAGCCTTGGTCGAGTAAATTTTTTCTTTTTTTGGCTTGTGGACTGGGAAGGCTACCCGGGCTAAAGCCCCCTTAAGCCCAACTGTAGGTCCGTCAGTGGTATCACCTACTGTAATCATTACGTCCTTAAACAGTTGGTAAATCCCAGCGAACCCAGATTTGTGTGTCACAAGGCTCACAACAAGAAATTGGCTAGTTCTGAATGATTGATGCACGCGGCTTGAAGCTTCTCCAGTTCTTTTATTATTCCCATAAAATAAAAAAATTAAACACTTGCGAGACTCAACGTCTTTTTTTTTTTTTTTAATAAAAAAACTTATTAGACAAAAGTCTAAGAACCATACAGGGAATCAGCAGTGCTTGTGCCAAGCCTGCTTTCATTGTTTTTACAAGAGATAACTAGATTAAGAGTATCCAAATTTTGAAGTCTATGGATAAATTTAAGACTAGTTAACACAAAAGATATTGGTTTAATTCTTGAGCAATTGTCTTCCTCATTGTTTCTTGAGTCTTCATAGTGACTTAGATTGAATCTTCCCTTGATTTCCTGGTAATAAAGTGTCTGAAACCTTAAAAGAATTTCCCTGGATTCAGCATGTACTTCAATGTTCATGTGCTGCTTTTCCTTGGCCCAGCTGAAAGCTTGATCTGCACCTCTGTTGCTCCCTATTCTCCAACATGGCCTGGGTGTCCTCTGCTATCAATGTTGTTTCATGCAGCATCCAATATAGCTAGTGCAGAGAAATATTTAAGGTTTTCAGGATCCTGTATAGTGCATATTCTGATAATAAAGCCAAACTCTTGTGGAGTATGTTGGTTTAGATCAAAGGGAACTATAATGTCTGTCTCTGTGTCAGACTCAACACCATTGAGAAAGAAATTATTCAGAACATGGGTTGGCAGGTTGTGAACCCTGTTAAAATCACATAAGTGTTGCTTAATGCAAAGAGTTGTGTGCTTGGCATTAGGCTTGGTGTGATTGAAAACTAGGTCACACCTAGCCTTCCAAATATACTAACAGGTAGTAGCATAAGTGTTAGTGTTTCCAACAGTATCTCCAGGGTTGAACCAGGAGTTGAACCAATCCATAAAGTTTGTGGTACTATCAAACTTTCCATGGGAGGTTCCAAGAATTTCATGCCAAACTTCAGTTGCTGCAGGGAAGTTTAAGAAGAGGTGTGTCATTGTTTCCTCCCCACTACAGCAAACTGGACAAATAGGATCAATATAATGCAGAATGCTTGCAGTCTTTGCATTTGTGGGGAGTATTTCATGGGCACATTTCCATATAAAGACCTGGATAACTGGAGCAATGCTCAGTTTCCAGATAGCTTCCCAATTTCTTGTTAGGGTATCATTTCTGTATAAGTATTCTATCTTTGCCTTGTAGATGGCTTTGACAGAAAACTTTCCAGTTTCATTTAAATTCCATTGGATCGTGTCTTCTTCCCCTGGATGAGTATTCAGAGCCAAAATGGCTTGAGCAATGTTATGGTTGAAGATGTGATGGATAAGATGGATGTTCTAGTTCCCATTTGGCTGCATGAGGTGTGTCAGCAATTCTATTTGTGGGGGACAATGAGTGGGTTTGATGAGCTTTTCTGTTGAGTTTGGGATCCAGAGATCTTCCCAAATTTTGATTCTCATCCCATTGCCAATCTTCCAGTAACAGTGTTGTTATATGTTATGTATACCTTCAAGAATTCCTTTCTAGATCCAAGAATCTTCATTTTTTGCTTTTGTATCCATATTTAGAACATTTCTTCCCAGGAGATATTTGGCATCCATTAGTTGATACCATAGTGAGTCTTTGTCTTGTTCAAGTCTCCAGCGGATTTTTGTGATCATAGAGCTGTTGAAGAGTTCCATATTCATGAAGCCTAATCCACCCATTTTCTTTGGTTTGCAAATTGCAGTCCAAGCCTTTGGATAGTAGCCTTTGGGATTTTCCAAATTTTTGCCCCAAAAGAAGTCTCCTTGAAGCTTGTTTAAGTCCTGACATGTTTGCTTTGGAATTATGAAGCAATTCATTTGGTAGATGCTTACTGTTGAGGTGGAAATTTTGATTAGAATTTCCCTTCTAGCAGGGTTTAGAGGGACATTTTTCCAGCTGGATAATCTCAATTTTTGCTTATCCATCGCTGGTCTGAAAGACTTGATTTTGCTTCTGTGAGTAAATAGAAGAAAACCTAGATATTTATCATCCAGTTGTAGAACTTGAACTCCCATGATGTTGCTGATGATTGGGATGAGATTAGGATCAATATTTTTGCCGAAGAATACTCCAGATTTGTTGAAGTTGATTAGTTGGCCAGAAGTATCACCAAAAATGTTGAGGATGTCCATGAGGTTCTGAGCTTCCACCTTGTTAGCTTTGCATAAGAACATGCAATCATCAGCAAAGAGAAGATGGTTAATGGAGGGAGCACCTCTACAAATTTTTATTCCAGTAATGATGCCCAAGTCCTAAGCATGTATAAGAGTTCTAGATAGAGCTTCCATATAGAAGATAAAGAGATATGGTGATAGTGGATCTCCCTGTCTTAAACATCTTGAAGGGGTAAAGAAAGAATCTGGAGAACCATTTATAAGAACAGCTGAGGTAGTGGTAGTGATAAATTGTATGATCTTTTCGCACCATTGATCATTAAAGCCCATCTTTGTCATAATGGTATTGAGGAATTTCCAATCAACTCTATCAAAAGATTTTGCCATGTCAATATTTATGCCCATACTCCCATTCTCACATTTTATACCTCTTTTGGATCTCATAGAGTGGATGAGTTCATGAGCAATAGCTATATTGTCAGATATTTTCCTTCCAGGTATGAAATAAAATTGGTAAGGAGATATGATTTTGTTGAGGTAAGGTTTCATTCTATGGGCTATGAGTTTGCAAATGATTTTATAGGTTGTATTGCAGAGACTTATAGGTCTAAATTGGCTTGGAGAAGTAGGATTTTCCACTTTTGGAATAAGGGATATAAAGGTTGAATTCATCTCTTTTAGCATATTGCCAGATATGAAGAAATATTGCACCATCTTGACAATGTCTTCTCCAAGAATTTACCAATTAGCTTGGAAGAAGTTAGGTGGAAAGCCATCAGGCTCTGGAGCTTTGTCTTTTGCCATACTGAAAAGAGTGGCTTTAACTTCATTGTGATTTGGTGTCCTGTTGAGCATTCTGTTATCAGTTGTGGTGATGGTGGTGGGGATTAGGTTGATAATTTCTAGGTTAATGAGTGTGTTTTCAGCAGTAGCCATTCTGGAAAAATGTTGAGTGAAGCAGTTCTTTAGTTCTTGATAGTCAATAATCCAGTTTACTTTACTGTCTTGGATGGCATCAATCTTGTTTCTTCTTGTTCTGCACTTTGTATGGAAATAGCTTGTGTTTTGATCTCCAAGTTTTATGAATTGGTCCCTGCTTTTAGTCTTCCAAAAATTTTCTTCAATATCTTGCCAATCCCTAAGGTTCCGTCTGGCCAATTTTACAGCTTGGCTTATGTCAGCTCTGAAGTAGTTATTGTGTAACCAATGTAGATGTTGCTTGCATTCTTCAATGTTAGTTTTAATGTTACTATAGACTTCCTTGTTCCACTTTCTGAGGTGTATTTTGATATCTTTGAGTTTCCTTGCTATGAGAAAAACACTAGAGCCAGTGAGATTCTTTCTCCAACATTCAGATATGATCTTCCTGCAATCCTTATGATCCAGCTGTTGATGGTGGTTTTTAAACGAAGGGTAAACTCGTAAAACCCTAAAAATAACCTAATGTCACCAGTGACACATTTATTATGACATTTAAGGCAGGTAGTCAGTATTTAATAGGGGGTATTTTTTCAAATTAGGGTTACAACGAAACAAAACCCTAATTCACCTCCATGCCAATGGCAAATCATGCCAAGCCACATTTAGCCCGATCTAGTCGTGCCATGCCAAACGCACTTTCGCCTTGGTCCTAGCTATGCTAGTCACGTCACGCCAAGCCAAGCACTCTTGCTTGGCCCTAACCACGCCATGCCAAAATGGCGTCCGCGCCCAGGCTTACAAGCCATACAACCTAGTCCAAGACGGCCACGCATGCCATTGGCACATGCCAACATGCTCGATGGTAGCTTTTCCTACCAAGGCCACGGCCCTAACGGCCACGCATGCCATTGGCACATGCCAACATGCTTGCTGGTAGCTTTTCCTACCAAGGCCACGGCCCTAACGACCACGCATGCCATTGGCACATGCCAACATGCTCGCTGGTAGCTTTTCCTACCAAGGCCACGGCCCCTAACGGTCACGCATGCCATTGGCACATGCCAACATGCTCGCCGGTAGCTTTTCCTACTAAGGCCACGGCCCTAACGGCCACGCATGCCATTGGCACATGCCAACATGCTCGCCGGTAGCTTTTCCCACCAAGGCCACGGCCCTAACGGCCACGCATGCCATTGGCACATGCCAACATGCTCGCTGGTAGCTTTTCCTACCAAGGCCACGGCCCTAACGACCCACGCATTCCATTGGCACATGCCAACATGCTCGCCGGTAGATTTTCCCACTTTGAGGCCACGGCCCTAACGGCCACGCATTCCATTGGCACATGCCAACATGCTCATTGGTAGCTTTTCCCACCAAGGCCACGGCCTCTAACGCCACGCATGCCATTGGCACATGCCAACATGCTCGCCGGGGTAGCTTTTCCCACCAAGGCCACGGCCCTAACGGCCACGCATACCATTGGCACATGCCAACATGCTCGGCGGTAGCTTTTCCCACCAAGGCCACGGCCCTAACCCACACATGCCATTGGCACATGCCAACATGCTCACCGGGTAGCTTTTCCTACTAAGGCCACTTACCTAACGGCCACGCATGCCATCGGCACATTCCAACATGCTCGGGCGGTAGCTTTTCCCACTGAAGCCACGCTTAACGGCCACGCATGCCATTGGCACATGCCAACATGCTCGGCCGGGTAGCTTTTCCCACCAAGGCCACGGCCCTAACGGCCACGCATGCCACCGGCACATGCCAACATGCTCATTGGTAGCTTTTCCCACCAAGGCCACGGCCCTAACGGCCACGCATGCCACCGGCACATGCCAACATGCTCGCCGGTAGCTTTTCCCACCAAGGCCACGGCCCTAACGGCCACGCATGCCATTGGCACATGCCAACATGCTCGCCGGTAGCTTTTCCTACCAAGGCCACGGCCCTAACGACCACGCATGCCATCGGGCACATGCCAACATGCTCGCCGGGTAGCTTTTCCTACCAAGGCCACGACTTAACGCCACGCATGCCATTGGCACATGCCGCCGCAGCCTTCATCACCTAGCCGTGGCCCTAATGCGCCGCCGGTAGCCTAACTTGCAAGCCGTGCAACCTAGGCCAATTGACCGTACGCACCACCGGCACACTCCAAAACACAGCCAGAAGCCTAATTTGCAAACCATGCAACCTACCACCAAGGCATTCCGCACATGCCATTGGCACATGCCACACGCCACTAACAGCTCTTGCATTGCCACTTACACTCAACGTACAACCTACCACCAAGGCATTCCACACATGCCAATGGCACATGCCACACGCAACACTAGCAGCGCCACTTGCACTCAAGGTGCAACCAACACTCGAGATATCAACACAAACGGGGGGATGCTTTCCAGGGTTTTGGTTTGGGTCACAACTTACTGGCCAGTACACTACGCTCACATTAAGAAAGCGTGAAAAGGAATAAAGCGGTCAAATAAATGAGGAAATAATGGTGAAAACGTTTTCACCCATAAACACCTTAATTTACCACCTCCTCCCATTATTTCACCCTTTACTCTCTTCCTTCATGAGGCCAGGGTACGTTTCAATCTCGACTTGTATAAATAGGTCTTACCTATTTCCACCAGACAACAAGTCTCTGTCAAGAGAAAAATACCGCACTCTCGAGAAAAGGCAACTTTGCAAGCTCTCCAAAAAGCTTTCATCTCTTGCAAGCTTCCTGAAGCTTTCACTTTCTCGATACAAGTCGAGACACTACTCTCCTGCACTATTCTGGTCTCAACACCTTTCTTTGCTTCCCTCCCAAATCAACCCTTCTCCTCCACTTTGTGACCGAAGCAAGTCTAGGAACTACCATTTCTTGGTTTAGGCCGGACTTGTACAGATTGATCTCTCGAATCTATAAAGTGCTCACGTGCAGCACATTTGTTTAGGTTTTGAACCAGTTTCTCACTCACCTACCGAATTTACCGAAATCGGCAGAAATGATTTTTACCCATAAACACCAGCCAAAGATCAAAGAATTTGAAAGGAATTTTACCAGTTTTCCAAGAAGGATTGGAATTCAGAAGGATAAGATGGTGATCAGATCCAATAGCAAGCATGTTGGATATATTAGTATTGGGATATAGGAGAAGCCAACTTTATGTTGCTAATCCTCTATCCAATCTTTGTTCAATAAGAGCATGACCACTTCTTTTGTTGGACCAAGTGAATGGACAGCCAGTGGTGCCCAAATCAACTAAGTCCAAGTCAAGAATTTTGTTGCTAAATATAGCAGCTTCATTGATGTCAATAAGTTGGGCATTGAATTTTTTAGTGTCATGAAGAATGAAATTTAGGTCTCCATTGACCAACCAAGGTAAGTTGTTAATGACAACACTATTTTCCAGCATTTTCCAAGAATTTAGTTTACTATTAGTTTCAGAGGGACTACCATAGTAGCCAGTGTATAACCAAGGAGTGCCACTGGCAGGCTTGACTATAGCATTGATATGGTATAGGGAGAAATCAATAATCTCAATATTAAGGCTATTATTCCATATCAAAGCTAAGCCACCAGCATTTCCACTAGCACCTCCTGGGTTGACAAACCAGTAATTTTGAACATTAACCTCATTCATGGTTTTCTTGAGCTTTTCTTGTTTTTGTTTGGTTTCAGAGATAAAATGATATCATGGTTTAGCTTATTCAACATATCATTAAGGATCTTTTAGCATCCTTTGTCCCCGTACCTTGAAAATTACATGACAAAGTGGTAAAGAATTGCCAAAAATAGGACACTATAGGATACTTTGAAGAAAGTCTTATAGCAATTGTGTCATAAGTGATAAGTTAAATCAAATGGAGGAATATCCTGATTATAAGTAATGATAAAAACAGATAGTAGTATAGGGTGTATAATGTACCATAGTTTGCATGCAGAATTTCCTAAGTCACCATTAGCCATCAAGAGATTGTTGGAGTCCAGAGGTACTGCAGAGATATCATCCTGATCTTTGAATATTTTGAGGCAGTCTGAATCAAAGGAATTGGTGTCAATGCCATTCTCAGATTGGAGAGGTTTCTTTCTTTTGGTCTCCATCATATTTGACAAGGAAGTTGGTGAACATGATTGCTCAAATACATGTACTTTCTTCTTTGCCTTCCATGCTTCCTTTTTTCTTTTTAGCATGTTCAGACTCTATTCTTTCCTTAATTTGAGCAAGTGTTGGAAGGGTGTTGAAGGGAAGGGTGTTGATGGGGGAGAGTTTGGGAAAATGCCATCAGGATCCACAACTTGATGTTGGTCATTTTTTTAGGTACTAGCATTTTTGGTTCTTGCAATAGCCTTCATTCTTGTGAGGTTTTTCTTGTAGTTTCCAGCAATTTTCTTAGAGAGCTCCATCTTTTTGTTCCTGATTTGGCAAGCTAAAACATCTGGGTAAGGTGTATCTACTTCCACATTAGTTGATGGTTGAGCTCCAAAAGTAACTGGATATTTTGAAGAGGTGGCAATGTTTGCAATTGCTTTTTCAAGATACACCTTTTTTGCAAGTTTTATTTTTATCTCAAATTCAGATGCAAAGACGACGTAGTATGACTTGTGGATAATATTCTTTCCAACTTGCACAATTTTTTTGTTGCTGAGTTCTTGGGTGGGGAGCTAGTTGTGGTGTTGGGAGATTGTTGTAATGGGATTGAAAGTGGTTTTGAGGAGTGGGACAGGGGGGGCTTGGGTGATCCAGGATTCTACAGACTTTACAAAACTTTATTCCATTAAGAGCATAGGCAAATTCAAGCCAGTGTGAAGTAGTGGTAGTTTCAAAAGCTTCAATACCAAATTTAAGAGGTCTGGTGACATCAATGGTAAGTTTTACCTCCATGTTCTTTTCAAATATGTCCCTCCCATATGCCTTCTTAGCAGCTTGGTAAACTCAATTGGTCCGAGAATGCCTTGAATGTCGTGATGATGTGTGTTGGAATTCTTTTAATGAGTAACCAAATCATCACCTTTTGAATAGTTCTTCATCTATCAAGTTAGGTACTCCTACAGAAACACCAACTAAGACCATATGCTTTTCAAAACTCATCTTGTTCCTCCATTTCTCAAAGTTGTGTAATCTTCTTCATGAGTGAGTCTCGAGAATGTAGTAGTTTCTTCTTCATTGTTCCAGCTTGTCCACTTCCACTTTACTTTGAAGTTCCTAGTGAGAATTGATGAACGAGCCCAGTCTAGAGGTTTGGAAATGATGTTACTACTGATCTTTCCAATGAAACACCATTTCCAGGTCTAGAGGTTGTTTGGTTTCGATATTTTCGAGTTGACGAAGACTTTAGGGAATAAGTCCTCGAGGATAGTAAGAGCAGAGTTCATCTTGTTCACAAGGTTATCAATGCTAGAGAAGAAGGCGTGTTTGAGGAAGAAGCCATAGAAGAGTAGAATTTGGTTTTGCGTAAGCAGGGATGGAGGTAGAGTAATGTTCACTAGTTTGAAATGGGTGAGTATGATAGTCGGTGAAATGCTGGGAAGAATTGCAGCTTTAATTTGAAAAAAATTAACAAGTTCAATGTTTTGTTTGCTATCAAATTTTGTTTGACCGAGTAAGTCATTGGATCATGTGTAGTTTTGTTGTAGCTTAAAAATGACGATGTTGAAATAGCAGGATGTGATTTACTATATCGATTGGGGCCATACAACTTTCACATGTGGAGATGTGGAATCATGCTTGAGAAGTTCTTTGGATGGCTAATGGTGTTTGGTGGCTTTCCCCGAGATAACAGAAAGTTAGCAAAGAGAGACAGAGTTTGTTTGTTACATGTGACAACTTTGGAGCTGCTTGGATTGTAGTGTTGCATTTTTTTACTAGAAGTACGGCTTGACTTGTGAGATATTCTCCTATTAGAGAATGTTGTTTGTACTTTGGAAAACAGGGTCCCCCATAGCGTTATCATTTGGATATGGATCGTATACCTCACGATGAGTGTGATGCGTGTCGTAGGTGCAATCAAATTAATCAATATTTCCACTCAATTAAAAATAATATAATGGAAGTCAAGTTCGTTCCACGAGGAGCAAGAGATTCTAGTTGTAAAAATTGTCACGAAAGTGGGGTGTAAAAAAGCAAAAAGAAAATAAACAAAGCAATTAAAAGATAAAGTTGAAAGCAATAAGAGAAATAAGATTAAGGAATCATTCTTCGTTGCAAAACAATGATTAAAGTTATGTTCTTTTCTACTTGTTATTAGTCACAAATTATCACCAACCGTAGGATAGCAGTCCGCTTAGCTAGCCCCAAAATCCCTTATTTCACCGAGTAACAAGTCCGCTTAGTTATCGATTCTATCCAAAAGAACCACCTTGAGGTTCGCTTACAAGATGTAATTCCTCGAATGCATTAAGATTTATGAATTTAGGTTTAGTACTAGTAGTTAAACTCGGCTTCGCTTGGTTCACTTTCTAGCGTTGTTTCTACACACAATTGCTCCACGGAATCCCTCCGCAAGGTCTCGTGTTTGCTACTTATGTAAAGAGTCAGAAACGATTACTTATCCCCTAACTTTCACTAGCATTAGATTAAATCAACAAATTAATTTAGTTGGCCATCCAAACAATCTATCAATCAATCATGAATGTCTTTAAGATCATTCCTATTAGTAAAAACAAATGATAATTATGTGAAAAACTTCAAGATAGAATTGAAAACAAAAACTTAAATCATATTAAGAACTAGAATGCATCCTCAATCAATAATAAAATTAGATACTCATGTTAAAGAGTTCACACAAAGAATAAGAAAAGAAAAGTGTTGTGTGTGTAGAGAGGTGTGTATAAAAGATATAAAAACTTCTCTATTTATAGGCTTCAATATTCTCCAAATCTTCCAAGGAATAGAATCCTTTTCCTTTTGCAATTCAATTTCCAAATTCAAGTCTTTCTCTTCTTCCATCTTCTCTTTCCAAATTTGAGTCCACTCCATCCATTCCAAGCCCAAGTCTTCACACCCATGAGAGAAGTCCATAGAAAATTCTCGAATTTTTGCTCGTAAATCGGTATTATGGTCGAATCAGTAGGAATAGTCATCGCCGACAACTGGAATATCACCGGCTGTCATGGAATCCGACGGAATATTCTGATGGGTCTGACGTTAAGACTAACGGTCAAAAGAGTCAAAACAGTTAGTCAAATAGTCAAAGGGGAGGAGAGTCGACATCGAGTCGACTTCTAACTCAGTGATTGGTCCGATTGGGTTGAGTCGGATCGGTAGATCGGCTTATCGCTCATTTGACTCACGGAATGGAGAACCTACCGTGAGAGTTTCGGCTATTTACAGGACTTCCCGGCCAATTTCAGGCTATTATTCTTCACCTGTTAAGAAGCCTATCATTCATCTAATTAGTTCAAACATTCCACACATTTATGCAACAGAGCTCATTCATTTCCAGCATCAGGTAACAGCAAATCTCATAGCAGCATCAGAACAATCAAACCCATTTTCCATTCAGTGTAACACCCATCGTTCATTAAACCAACAAAACCTAATTGATTCAACCTTACTCATTATCACGTTAGCTTCCTTGTCTTCTCCATTCACAAGAACTATCAGCCAAATGCCGGATTGCACATCGTCGAGAATCGATCAAATTTTTGGTCAGAATTTCATCCTCAGAACCAAACCCATTCAACAGCAGCAACTTCTTCTCTGTGTTCTTCATTCGAAACCCATCTTCATCGATTCCACAGCAATAGCCATCAACATCACCTCCAGATCCATTACCTGATTCGATTACAGCCACATAACTGGTTCTCAACCACAGACCTTAAGCCGCTTTTATTTCAATCGCTACGATCTTGTTCTTGTTGCACGTCTAAGTCAATCGACTAACAGAACCTAAGTTCCTTCCTCCAACAACAAAACCACCTTCATCTCCAACACCCTCACTTCTTCTCACTTTGAGTCGATTTCTCACAAGCCCATCTCTCGATTACATCTCAACTCAATCACTGCATCATAACCCTTAATCATCACCGTCTCAATCTCTCCAAAGAATCGATCCCATCTCCAATTCATTTATCAATTCTAAGTTCTCAAATCCATCTGATTCTTCATGAATTTCGATTCTTACCCATACTTTTAATTCTAGGATCATCATATACTTCATGAACTGCTCGATTCAAATCCTCTAATTTCAATGATTTTTAGCCATCTCTCGATTTCATTAGCGATGCATGGCCGCTGTTTTAACTCTCGGTTTGGTGTGGAGATGATTGAGAGTAAAAGATAACTCGATTTAGGTTCGTGTAATGATTTGGGATCAAAACGCTAACATAAGAGCCACACCCGTGGGGTGCCTATAATAGGTGGTCACTTAAAAGAGGCTAGCCTAAAGTATCCAGCCCCTTATCCTCGGTGTCAAGTATTTAGTACTCCTTCAAATTGGGTTGCCCCCTTAACCTTGGCTAGGCTCGAGATAATGTTCACCCTTGAATTGACAATTTTGCCCTTTTGGCTCAAATGAGTAATTTCTTCTTCTTTTTCTCCGTGTGACTCACAGTAAGTAGCTACAAAACTCAAAATAGTACGTAAAATACATAATTTACAAGAAAAATAGCAAAGAAAGCATAAACAATAGATAGTAAATAGGATGTATTCTACACCTATCAAATTCCCCCACTTAGACTTTGCTGAGTCCTCGGAGCAAACCAAACTAAAAACTCACAACCCTTCAGCGTTCAAGCGTCCCAAGAATCCAAAAAGAGCTGAGGACATAGAGTTTCTGCATGCTAGTAATAAAAAGCAAGAAATACTAAAGAACATATTCTCATTCTTAAATGTTGGTGAGAAATAACCACACCATAATGAGAGAACGCGTGTTTGAGAAACGATCACTGCATTTCGCCTCGACTCTGCCTCACCAAAAAGGATTTTATGATAATTGCACTCAAAGACGGCTTTTTATAGGTCGCATGTGTGCAGGTAGGAATGAAGAAAGAATTCTGTAACACGTTGAATGGTGGGAAGGACAACTTAGAAATATTTTTAAAACCCAAGATCTTTAATATTTTGAAAACCATTTTTCCGGACGATCTCTATTTAAAGGAAATCAACCATTATTATCGAGGATGAACACGTACTCACCTTCACATCCGATGCGCCACCATGATAACACCACTCTCACGGTATCCAATAGAGCGTCTCCGCTCCTCGTCTTTAACTTCTTGGTCTTTCGGTTTCACTTTTGATGATAAATTCTCGAATTTCATAAATCCTTAACAATTTGTAACTCTTTACCTTAATAATCCTTGTGCTTGAAACTTCCTTATAGATTTTCCTTCCAGAAACATAAAAATAAGAACAAATATTT
>JAJJWW010014733.1:0-28868 GCA_023531295.1 Papaver armeniacum | reverse complement strand
TCAATCGATAAATATTCTTGATCTACATCTTTCAATGGATTAATGAAGCAAAATTGAAGTAAGGGGTGTAGTGTGGGATTTCTTGCTACACTACATAGATAATTAATAAAGTATTTATAATGGTTAGTTGAAAAAACCACGGTCTTAGATTTATCCTCTAGACAAATCTCGGTCGCTCTTTAGCTAGCCTAACATAGCCAAGTTTTGTTTTGTATATTCTAGAAGATTTATATGCGCCACTAGTGTGATTTCCTATAGCCTTCGGGGGCTTCAGTTGGAATCCGATGATATATCAAGTATATTTGGAAGACAATCAATTTCGGTGTGACGATGATCAAGATTCGATCAAGCAAGATTGGTGGCTCTTTGTTGGTTACGATAATGGTCTTTAGCGCAAATTATCCTTTTTATGAGGATTTTTTCTTAATGAAGAAGAAGTTTCCATATGGTGGATGAAAAATCAAAACACCATCCTCACAATTACATTGATCAATTATATGATCAAAAATTATGTACTTTTGTTATATTACAATTCTTACGTTGTTGTAATATTAATATACTTGAATTAGGTTGTTCATGACTTCCAATGATTATAATCTAAAGAGGTGTATCCTTTCTTTCCTTCAAAAAAAAGAAAAAGTGGATTAACTTGGTTCCTTCTAAGTTATGTTTTTTGTGGACTGCATACCTCGATACATAATCGAACAATAGACAATCTTCATAAAAGAGGTATCACAATTATCAACAATTTGTGAGATATGGTAGGGATCATATTGAATTTTCATCGTTCCTTTGAAACAATTAAGCATGAATAACATGATCTAGGATTATTCAATTTTGATACACAAAATATTAAAGTATCCAAAAGAGTTATATCTCGATTTCTCAATTCAATCAGATCGAACATATTGGAATGCATTGCTTTGGTCGAAATGAGAAATAACTTTGGTGGTACCAAAGACCAATAACCAAGTGTCAATTGATAGGTGTATAAAACACCTAATTTTATATCTAGTATTTATGCTTTCTTTGCTACTTTTCTTGTAAATTATGTATCTTATGTTTGCTTTTGAGTTATATAGGTGTTTTGGAGTCATTGGAGTAAAGAAGTGGAACTCCCACTCAAATCCGAGGATTTCTTTTCATTATCGAAGAATGAAAAGACGAAGCCTGGCCGAAAGAATGAGATCATTCCATGAGAGAAATCAATGATTGAGTTTGTCGATCCACAAACCGTGATCAAAATTATGCGAGACGAGGCCATATCCGGGAGACGGTGGTGCCTACATCCGGGCTTATCTTATAGCAAACTAAAGCAACAACCGGATCGAGAATTTCATTTCTTCATTACAGTCCATCTATAATTGTAGAGAAGTAAATTGAGTATGGCGGGCTGTCAGTATGAGGGAATAACACTAAGATGTGGAGGATCGATTGTTGCGGTGGTAATTGAATGGGAGAAAGAAGACTGTTGCCATGGCGTCGGTGGGTGCAATTGGTCAACGCTATTGATCTTGCTAGTAGAGTTTGAGAAGGAATCTAAGAAGTGTTCGAGAGATTAATCAGGGTTTCTGGGGAGATTAAGGGTTCTGAGAATTTGAGATGCAGATGGTTTTGTGTGAATTAATGGGTTTGGTGGAATTACATGATATCGAAAGTTGGTGTTTGAACTCACGTGATGAATGGGTTTCAATTAAGTCTCAAGAAGATGCGAAAGATGGGTTTTAGTTGAATCGAAGAGAAGACGGAGAAGGAATGAAGACTTAGTGGTGGTATCAAATGGATTGGATTTATCTGTGGCTGATTAGGATGATTAATGAAGCTGCAATTCTGCAGTGTTGAACTGGACATGACCAGATTGAATTGAGATATAGTTGGGCCGAAACTTGGTAAGAAATTGCAGGCAGTGAATTGAATGAAGAGCTGGGTTTGATTTCAATGGATGAACTCAGGTGAAGAAGTGGTGAGTGGAGTAAGTTCCCGGGTTTCCTATGGTTTATGTGATGAACTCAAGAAGACAGGATGTTAGAAATGGAAGGCTGGAGAATGGTTAGGTTTGAGTAAAGGGTGTTGGTTTCCCTTTGGTGGTGTTGAATCAGAGAAATCATGAGTCAGTGTGGGTGCTTTTGCAATACGGGGGAAGATGGCAATTTAGAAGACATGGTGATGGAATCTTTATGAGCTTTGAGAAGATTACAAGGGTTTTTGATGTTGGCAGTGATAAGAAGACCAGGTCAGGGGGAGGAAACAAGACTGACAGAGATGGAGCTGTATGAGGTTGAGCACACCAGGTATTGCTGTTGAAGTTTGTAACTGGTGCTTGTAAAGATGCGAAAGGTCATGGAGCTGTGAAATGATTTTGCAAGTGGTAGTTGTTGGTTGAATTGGTGGATGCAGTTCAGGTGGTTAAGTTCCAGTAGCCGTTGTGATGCAAGGACTGCAAGAAGAGATGAAGCTGGTAAGCGTAATAACTAGGCAGGTGCAGTGAATGTGGAGGTTGAAACTCAAGTCTGTGAATGGTCAAGTGGAAATTCACGGCAGTGACTGGCTTGAGATTTTGGTGATAGCTGCAGTAGATGCTAACAACAAGAAGCAGCATAAATAATAAGGGCATGTTACATTGCAGCTGGAGTGAAGATGTTTACTGTTTTTGGTGGTGATGTTGCGGTGAAATAGGTTCTGTCGGAATGGCGCAAAGCTGGTGCCGATTAGTGAGAAGACAAAGAAGTCATTGGGTTTGTGCCAAATTTGCATTGAAGGCATTGAAGGTGGATGTGCACATAAGTCTTGTGAGTTATGAAAAGAATGAGTTTGTGGTTTCCATTGTGGCTTGATTTACCAGGTAGAATGAAGAGTTGGACCAAGGGAATTAGTGGTGGCACCTTTGGTTTATGATTGATGAGGCAATGGTGAACGAAGCCAAGAAAAGAAGTCTGTTAAGGGTTAAAGCTGGGTTCTGAGAATATCTGTTGTTGCGCTGGGAGGAATTGTGATGCCACTCGAAGTGCGAGATAAAGCGGCGAGGTTAGAGTCGGAAGTGATCCTGAGTTGATATGGAGCATGCCCGGCTGATAGACCGCAGTCAAACAAATGGACTGTGTTTGAGGTGATCAGACAATGGATTTGATATGCTTGTAGAAGTGATATGAAGCTGCAGTGAATAGAGGAGAATTAGGTGGAACTGAAGCAATGGAATGAACTAGAATTTGATGCAGCAGAGAATGGGAATTCATGGCAAGAAGACAATGGAGACTGGGTTGAATACAAGCAGTGATACAAAGCTATTACAGGAATGAATGTTTGTGGAGTTGGCCTGAGGGTGATGTATGAACCAATAGATGTATGTTAGGCTGTTATCATAGGGGAAGACTGAAATGGCCTGGAATCGGCGGAAACAACCGAAAATGCTTAGAACTCGGCCAAAATCGAGCCGAAGTAGTTGACTCAGCGATCCGAAACACTTGACTCACCCGATCCGGTGGTTAACTCGGATGGACTTGGGCTTCTATATATGGACTAGACAGTGAGATAGCCGGGATTTGGGAAAGTTTGGCTTTTGGTGGAGAAAAGTTATATAAAAGGATCTTTTTTTTCTTTCTTTGAATTTTATCTCTTTTCTATCTTTGCCTCTACTTTTTATTCTTTTCTTCTTGTTATGAACTCCATGAATATGAGCTAGAGTTTTCTTTTGGTTATGGATTAGTTGGATTTCCAAACATGAGTTTTTGTTCAATAAATTAGTTTTCTCTCATATTATCGTTTATGATTCACCATTAATATTGTTACATGATTTGAATGTTTGTTTTGTCAAGTTGCAAATTGGTAGAACTCACATGCATGTCTTTTGCTAGATTAGGGTTATTATCTGCAAAAGTGATAATTCCTGATTTGAAGTAGCATAAATATGATTATAGTTTGTAGTGATATATTCTTATGATCATAGGTGAACCATAACCTTTGTTAAATCGGATTAGTGCTTTTACACGTTCGATTGCTTTGATTGGCCTGATTTCATAGAACCTATTGCATCTAGGGAATTAAACTTGATTAGTGCTTTTACACGTTAGGTTGTTCTTTTAGATATAATTCATATTCGCATCTTTTAACGTGTTTGTTGATGACAAGAGGAGATTAGCGGGATATTCTTGCGATCAAGGTATTCTAGGGCCTTTTATAAAAGTTGAGATTAAAATATCAATTCTAATTATTGTGTAGAAAATATATTTGTGATTGAAGACGAAATCCATGACCAATACTTTCTCATTCTTGATTTGCGTGTTTACTTTTTATTGTTTTGCTTTTATTTTATTTTCGTTTATTAAAATCAGAAAACTCCCGGTGTTATTTATAGAAACCAAATCATATTGACAACCAAGACCTCTCTGTAGAACCATCCTTTCTTGCCCTTGCTTCATTATATATTTTGAGTAGTAAGAAAGTGTAAATTATTTTGTGTCGGCCGACAACCGGTCAAATTTTGGCTTGTTGCGGGAGGCAAATTGTCACTTGTTTTTGGTTTCTTATTTTTTTGTTTTGTTTTTAGTTTTTGTTTTATGTTTCTTATTTTTGATTTTTAACCTTGGTTTGAGAATCTTATTTCAGGTACTTGTTTCTCATGGAAGGAGCATATTACATGAATGACTACGGTTTTCAACAACCTCAACAATATGACAACTACCAATTTTAGGGGTATGATCAAAACCAATTCATTGGTTATGCCCAATATTCCATGGAACCTTATGGTTTTCCTCAAAAACCTTATGGCGGGTATGTGTGTGAACAACCACAAGGATGGGAGGATTCTTATGCTCGTGAACAAAAAGTCTCTAACTTTATAGGCAAAGTTTCCAACTTTTTACAAGAAGAATTTCAAAAAGCTAAAGAGACTACAAACGAGCAACTCAAGAACTTCGTGAAGGTATTGCTAGCTTGCGAAGAGGCATTGATCAATGCAAGGAAGATATGGATAATTCTAATGTGCATATGGTTTGTGATGAATATTTGATTGATGCTAATGTTGAAAAAGGCGAATCCTTGGGCACTTTCGTTGATAATTGTGTAGTTAACTCAACTCTTGATCGTAATAATGATCATTCACCTATTCAAAAGGATGAGTTCGAGATTAGCAACACTAAATTCAGCGAGGACCAATCTTATGTTGACTATGATAGTGACGGTGATTATGATACATTGCTTGAACCAACTCATGGGGACATCCTCGAGGAGTGTACAATGGAGTCTTATTGCGATCAAGGTGAAGACGAAGAGGAATATGCCGACACTTGTGTAGATTACTCAAGCATTGATCTTAATAATGATCAAGAGCCTATTCAAATGGTGGATCTTGAGGATGATGCATTTTCGAGTGTTCTAAAAAAGTTTCTTATAATAAAATATGGATCCGCAAAAGAGTATGTGCCTTACAACAAAAAGGAGTGTGTTGAGAATGAGACCGTTATGACCACTATTGTGGAAGACCCAATTGAGATTGCATATGATTGTAATGATGATGTTAATGTTGAAACTTTGGTTACGGTAGAAACGGACGAAGAATGGTTGCAAGGTTTGATAGAGGACCACGATGTACATGAGGTGAATAATTCACTTGAGTTTTTCAAGGATGAAGAGGATTTCGTAATACAAGAGATTATGCAAGGTTTGTCTAACCCTTTGCCTATTGTTTCTTCTCCTTTACCTCTTATTGGTTTGAATGTATATGCTTCAAAAATATTGTTGAATGACTTTGTTTCGCGATATCCTCCATTAGAGAAACTTGATTCTCATACTATGCAGGTTTTGGAACAAGAAACCGTGGTAGTCCCTGACTTCTATATTCTTTATACACTTCCAAGTGTGGACAAGAATAAGTGTGGGGAAACTTTTATCGGTTAATAGCTTCATTTCTGTTTTATATTACTAATATTTGTGTGAAGCTAGTGTTTGCAAAACAAGTTACATGGAAGGATCCCCAACTTTTCAGATTGTTGGTATATGGACGATAACAAAAGAGTCGGGCTGACGACTTTAAACCAAGCGCTAAATGGGAGGCAACCCATAGGTTTTGTATCTTAAACCCTTTTATTTATTTATTTTTATAGTTTTCATATCATATTTGCATCCCCATGTTTAATTTCGTTGAGTCCGGAATCTATCTTAGAAGAGAATTATTACGAATACCTTTTCGTCAGAAAAATTCAGACTGCACGTAGTTCAGTCCAGAGACCATAACTGTCAGACCGTTTATCGAAATACTGTGCCCTTTTTACACTTTACAGAAAACACGTAGATGAACAACTTTTGTGAAACGGAGTTTTTCCAAATTCCTTACCAATTTGTACAGTTTTTGTGTTTTATCTGCTGTTACATCAGAATTCAGAATTTTCGGTTTTACACATTGAGGACAATGTGAAGTTTAAGTGTGGGGGAGTCTTTTGCATATAGAGTTTTTAGCCTTTTTGAGTCAAAATTTTCAATTTTTTTGTAAATAGTGAATAAGAAAACTCCAACTTGTAGTTAGTTTAGAGTCACATAGTATACATGTCGCTAAGATTACATGAGAATCTCATAAGAGTGATTTGAACTTAGAGATGACAGAGAACATGATCGGGTTTCTTAATTGTATGAGAGTTAAGTTGGATTTAACCATGCCGGTGGCAAATAAGGTGCAACTGAATTCGGTATTAGAGTAGTGGTCCCCTATAGTGGAGACTACCCATGTTACATAATGTGAGGCACCAACCTTCAATTCTTTGTACCTGTCTAAATTTGTGCTTTTAGAGTGTGTGTCACCGTACGTAAATTCCGGGAAGAATGGTGAGCTGCCCAACCTCCCACCAATAGAAGCACTATTTTGATCTCTTGAGTGCTATTTTTATCAATCATGATGGTGACATCGAATTGCTAACTTACATACCACTTGTAATCTTGTTCGCAGTTAGCACCATCCACTTTATCTCTCTACACCAACGAGGTCCATAGAAACACCATCATCATCAACAAGAGGAGCATCACAAATTTGAAGGAAAGTTGAACATGTTCGAGGTTTACAAGCAACGATGAGAAATGAGCAGATTTCAGATTTAAGTAAAGCAACAAAACAAGGAGCAGAATTTTTATAAGTTGAAGACTATTGTACAAGAGTGAAAATTATCAAGGATGAGAGTTCGAGAAGTCTATGATATCAAGACATATAAGTTGTGAAGAATCAAGCGGTAAAGTACTTACACCATGGCCTTGTACTTACATTTTTTTTTATTTGTTTTTTATTTTCTCTTGTCTTCAAAATAAATAAATAAAATAAATAATATATATATATATATAATAATAAAAAAATAAAAAAAATTGAAAAGGAAAAAAAGAAAAAAAAAGACAAGAGAAAATTTCTTTAGGTTCATTACTAGTTTTATCGTTTTATTTTGTTTTTATTTTGTATTTGTTTTATTTTTTATGATAAAAAAGAAAAAAAAAAATTGATAAAAAAAAGAAAAAAACAGAAAAAGAAAAAAAAAGAAGAAAAAAAGAAGAAAAAAAAAGAGACAAGAAAAATTCTTTGTATTATATTTTGGGTTTGTATAGTTCGTTTTTCGTTTTGTATTCTTTCAATAAAGCCAATGGAAGAAGGAATATCTACAAAGAAGTTTCAAGCAACAAGAATTTAGAGGAAAAGAGTTATATTGTCAAGATTCTACGAAGTTCAAGAGTTATCATCAAGAGTTGAAGACCGAAGACGTTTCTATGGATGCTGTGAGAGTGGTGCTAGCTGCACGCCGAACGGATAACGAGGTAAATAAAGCATATTCCCACCTTCGTTAAATGGTTGATTTCCTTTCTTAGAGATCGTCGAGAAAAAGGGGTTTTCAAAATGAATAAAAGATGTGGGTTTTCAAAACAATTGGAGGTTTTGCTTTCCTACCATTCAGCGTGTCGCGAGGATTCTCTCTTCATTCCTACTGGACACATGTGTGACCCATAAAAAGCTATTTATTATTGAGAGCAACTTCATAAAACCCTTTCTTGTGAGGCAGAGTCGAGACTTTCGATCACTCCGAACCGAATTTCTTTCGAGAAGGGATGGTTATTTCTCTCTCAACTTTTAAGAATGAGATTGTGTTCATTTATGTGTCTAACTTCTTATGACTAGTGTGCGAAATCTACTATGTCTTCTTAGCGCGTTGGATGCTATCATTTCGGAGAACTAGTAAGTTGGAAAAGTAGGTTTTGTGGGTATATCTCTAGTAAACCCTCACGAGACTATAACTCGTCCACTAGAGACACCTAGGGGTTTAAAGGCTTGTTATTTATGCTAAAAGTGACCGTAGCCTCGACGACACGGAGTTGTATGTATGTTTTAGAATTATTTTGTTTGATTTGCTCGAGGACTAGCAAAGTCTAAGTGAGGGGGAATTTGATAGGTGTCTAAAACACCTAATTTTATATCTAGTATTTATGCTTTCTTTGCTACTTTTCTTGTAAATTATGTATCTTATGTTTGCTTTTGAGTTATATAGGTATTTTGGAGTCATTGGGAGTAAAAAGAAGTGGAACTCGCTCAAATCCAGGATTTCTTTTCATCATCGAGAGAATGAAAAGACGAAGCCCACGGCGAAAGAATGAGATCATTCCATGAGAGAAATCAATGATTGAGTTTGTCGGTTGATAGACGCATTTATGTGTCTATATTAGTCTCATTTCTCTGTAATGTTAGTACTCGATTTTGTACTTATTTGGTTATTTTATGTCTTTGTAGGTGTTTTTGGAGAAATAAGATTTTGCGGCGAAATTGGCTCGAAAAGTGGCTTTTGCGCTCGTGGGAGAAAATTACTATTCGCACCCCTCAAATGGATAAGGGGCACCCCATCGATAAGGGGTAACCTCAGGGCACCAACTAGACAGCTGCTATTTACACCTCAGCCGAGGATAGGGGAACTCCACCTTCTTCCTCGGGTGAACATAATTTGGCGGGAAATCTCGAGTTCAAAAATTCAGTTTCCTGCATGATTTCCTGGATCGAGTTTAACAAGATTTTCTCGTGAGATTCAGTTAGATTTCGGTTGGTATTGATTGGTGGAGATAAAACAGGAGTGGTATATGTCTCAGATTGTAAAGAAAAGGAATTGGCGAGGATATTCTATAAAACAGGGAGGAGAGTTTTACTCGAGTGATGCTGGGATTTGTTTGGGTTGATTCTGGACGAGATTCACGTGGAATTTTCTATCGGGTATGGATTGGTTATAGTCTGGTATATCAAAACAGGGGAGATAGTTGAATTGGTCACGTGAAAGAAGAAGAATTCGATTGATTCTCGATAAATAAGGGAAAGTAAGAATATCTCGGTTGTTTTTGGAAACTACGCGGCAAATAAAGGGAGGATATCTTTTGTACTCTATCGTAGGAAGGTTAGGATTGCACCATAGACGCGTATGAGAGAAAAAGAGGAAATAAATTCGTGAATTTGCCGTAAAGAAGAAGAAAAATATTTGAGGAGAAACCGGAGATTTCCTTGAGATTTAATCGACCTATTATGTATAAATAGAGGTGATTGAGGTCAGAGAAGGGGGTCGAGACTTTGGGGGTACCAACAGAGGCATAGAAGAGGAGAAAATCAAGTTCCAGGAATTGTTCTTTGCTGCTTTAGTCAAGAACACGAAGAACATTGTGCTGCTACAGACAGTCTCAAATAAATATCGTAGTATAACGACACAGAAGACAGTCGTTAACGCAGCAGACTTATTTTACCTGTTACCTTCGTAACAGTTGATCTGTAACGTTTATAATAGTTGCGCTTTATGTTTTCTTCTTTTTTTCATATATTTCTTCAATAAAACACCTTTTTGAGCAATGGATTATTATTTTGGGTGTGTTTTCGACATGAGGAGCTAAACCCCAACACTGGGATGACGGAGGAAGCCATATTTCATGCGTGTGGTAATTATATTTAATTCTTTCATGACTTTTTGCATGGATTGTTAATTGTTTTATGGTTTTTATTGAATGGTTGTGATTTCAATTGATGGGTTATACTTAGGTTAAGTCTTTCGATATCCCATGCTTTAGATATACAGTCGTTGCTTTTCAAAAATCTACCTTGGAAAAACATAGAGTCAATATTTTATTATTATTTGAGTTATAATTGTCTAGAATAAATATATGAATCGCATGAATGAATTTTATGGTGGAATCCGAAGTTCCAGTTCTCTCGATATTTTGTGACAAACTTGTGTATATATTTTCTTTGTTTTTAGTATTTTCTGAAACCAAATCTTTACAAGTCTGAGTGAACGACAACCTATTACCACTTTACTACAACTTGTTAAAATAACATCATCAGTCCCACGAACCGACAGTACAAGAATTATGCAGGACATGCCATATCCAGAGACAGGGTGCCTACATCCAGGCTTATCTTATAGCAAACTAGCAGCAACCAGATCGAGAATTTCATTTCTTCATTACAGTCCATCTATAATTCAGATAGAAGTAAATTGAGTATGGCGGCTATTGTATGAGGGAATAACACTAAGATGTGGAGGATCGATTGTTGCAGGTGGTAATTGAATGGGAGAAAGAAGACTGTTGCCATGGCGTCGGTGGGTGCAATTGGTCAACGCTATTGATCTTGCTAGTATAGTTTGAGAAGGAATATGAGAAGTGTTCGAGAGATTAATCAGGGTTTCTGGGGAGATTAAGGGTTCTGAGAATTTGAGATGCAGATGGGTTTGTGTGAATTAATGGGTTTACGGTGGAATTACATGAGATCGAGTTGGTGTTTGAACTCGAGGTGATGAATGGGTTTGGAATTAAGTCTCCAAAAGATCTGAAAAGATGGGTTTTGGTTGAATCGAAGAGAAGACGGAGAAGGAATGAAGAATTAGTGGTGAACTGAGTATGGATTGGATTTGTCTGTGGCTGATTCTGGATGATTAATGAAGCTGCAATTTCATAATTTTATTGAACTGGACATGACTAGATTGAACTGAGATATAGTTGGAGCTGAAACTTGGTAAGAAATTGCAGGCAGTGAATTGAATGAAGAGCTGGGTTTGATTTCAATGGATGAACTCAGGTGAAGAAGTGGTGAATGGAGTAAGTTCAGGTTTCCTATGGTCTATGTGATGAACTCAAGAAGACGATGTTAGAAATGGAAGGCTGAGAATGGTTAGGTTTGAGTAAATGGGTGTTGGTTTCACTTTGGTGGTGTTGAACTAGCAGCGGAAATCATGAGTCACTGTGTGGGTGCTTTGCAATACAGGAAAGATGGCACCGAGAAGACATGAGCTGATGGAATCTTTGCTTCCGAGCTTTGAGAAGATTACAAGGGTTTTTGATGTTGGCAGTGATAAGAAGACCAGGTCAGGGGGAGGAAACAAGACTGCGAGAGATGGAGGCGTATGAGGTTGAGCACACCGAGTATTCTTTGTTGAAGTTTGTAATCGTGCTTTGTAAAGATGCGAAAGGTCATGGAGTCTGTGAAATGATTTTACGGTGGTAGTTGTTGGTTGAATTGGTGGATGCAGTTCAGGTGGTTAAGTTCCAGTAGCCGTTGTGATGCAAGGACTGCAAGAAGAGATGAAGCTGGTAAGCGTAATAACTAGGCAGGTGCAGTGAATGTGGAGGTTGAAACTCAAGTATGTGAATGGTCAAGTGGAAATTCACGGCAGTGACTGGCTTGAGTTTTTGGTGATAGCTGCAGTAGATGCTAACAACAAGAAGCAGCATAAATAATAAGGGCATGTTACATTTCAGCTGGAGTGAAGATGTTTCTGCAGGTTTGGCTGGTGATGTTGCATGTGAAATAGGTTCTGCTGGGAACAGACGCAAGCTGGTGCCGATTAGCTGAGAAGACAAAGAAGCTGTTGGGTTTGTGCCAAATTTGCGGTGAAGACATTGAAGGTGGATGTGCACATAAGTCTTGTGAGTGATGGAAAGAATAAGTTTGTGGTTTCCATTTTGGATTGATTTGCAGGTAGCAGAATGAAGAGTTGGACAGAATTAGTGGTGGTCGCACTGGTTGTGATTCAGTATGAGGCAATGGTGAACGAAGCCAAGAAAAGAAGCTGTTAAGGGTTAACTGGGTTACAGAATGTGATGTTGTTGTGCTGCAGGGAATTGTGATGCCACTCGAAGTGCAGATAAAGCAGCAGAGGTTAGAGCCGGAAGTGATCTGGAGTTGATATGGAGCATGCCTGTGACAGAATTGCAGGCCAAACAAATGGACTGTGTTTGAGGTGCTTAGACAATGGATTTGATATGCTTGTAGAAGTGATATGAAGCTGCAGTGAATAGAGGAGAATTAGGTGGAACAGAAGCAATGGAATGAACTAGAATTTGATGCAGCAGAGAATGGGAATTCATGGCAAGAAGACAATGGAGACTGGGTTGAATACAAGCAGTGATACAAAGCTATTACAGGAATGAATGTTTGTGGAGTTGGCCTGAGGGTGATGTATGAACCAATAGATGTATGTTAGGTCATATCACAGGGGAAGACTTAAATGGCCTGGAATCGTCCGAAAACAACCCAGAAACAGTTAGAACTCGGCCAAAATCAGAGCCAGGCGAGTTGACTCAACGATCCAGTCACTTGACTCACCGATCCAGTGGTTAACTCAGATGGACTTGGGCTTCTATATATGGACTAGACAGTGAGATAGCCGGGATTTGGGAAAGTTTGGCTTTTGGTGGAGAAAAGCTATATAAAAGGATCTTTTTTATCTTTCTTTGAATTTTATCTCTTTTTCTATCTTTGCCTCTACTTTTATTTTCTAGGGTTTAGAACCATGAAGTCTTTTCTTTTTCTTCTTGTTATGAACTCCATGAATATGAGCTAGAGTTTTCTTTTGGTTATGGATTAGTTGGATTTCCAAACATGAGTTTTTGTTCAATAAATTAGTTTTCTCTCATATTATCGTTTATGATTCACCATTAATATTGTTACATGATTTGAATGTTTGTTTTGTCAAGTTGCAAATTGGTAGAACTCACATGCATGTCTTTTGCTAGATTAGGGTTATTATATGGTAAAAGTGATAATTCTGATTTGAAGTAGCATAAATATGATTATAGTTTGTAGTGATATACTCTTATGATCATATGTGAACCATAACCTTTGTTAAATCGGATTAGTGCTTTTACACGTTCGATTGCTTTGATTGGCCTGATTTCATAGAACCTATTGCATCTAGGGAATTAAACTTGATTAGTGCTATTACACGTTAGGTTGTTCTTTTAGATAGAATTCATATTCGCATCTTTTAACGTGTTTGTTGATGACAAGAGGAGATTAGCGGGATATTCTCGCGATCAAGGTATTCTAGGGCCTTTGATAAAAGTTGAGATTAAAATATCAATTCTAATTATTATGTAGAAAACATATTTGTGATTGAAGACGAAATCCATGACCAATACTTTCTCATTCTTGATTTGCATGTTTACTTTTTATTTTTTTGCTTTTATTTTATTTTCGTTTATAAAAATCGAGAAAACTCCGGTGTTATTTATAGAAACCAAATCATATTGACAACCAAGACCTCTCTATTAAAGAACGATCCTTTCTTGCCCTTGCTTCATTATATATTTTGAGTAGTAAGAAAGTGTAAATTATTTTTGTGTCGGTGACAACCGGTCATCAATCAATTCCTATCCAACAAGCAAGGTCAAATTTACCAATTGATTGAACTAAATGGAACCTATGATATTTCAATTATATAAACAATTATAATGCGGAAAAGAAATAACACAACACCAGAAATTTTGTTAACGAGGAAACATAAATGCATAAAACCCGGGACCTAGCATGCATTGAACATCATCTTTATTAACCTCTAAGACGAAAGCCGACTACATGATTAAATTCGGAATGAAATGTAGTTGAGACCTAACCAATCTCCCACTGATCAAGGTACAGTCGCGTTCCTTATGCCTCTAAATCCCAGCAGGACTCTACCCACTTGATTCACTGAGATGATCTCACCCACAACTAAGAGTTGCTACGACCCAAAGTTGAAGACTTATAAACCAATCTGTCACCCACAGAAAGGTCTATTCATATAGTTAATTAAATTTGTCTCCTACAAAAATACCTATGAAGTTTTGTTCCATTTTTTGATAAATCAAGGTGAACATGAACCAATTGATAATACGGTCTTATATCCCCAAGAACATCCTAGAAATATCAATCACCTCACAATAACTTAACTATATGGTAGTAGAACAAGTTATTAACGGAATCACAAAGAATGAGACGAAGAGCTTTGTGATTACTTTTTATATCTTACCTATCGGAGATAAATCTCGAGCAAATCTTAGAGAAAACAATACTCAACATGACATATCAAGTAAGATCAAAATACACAACTACAGAGAAAATAGTTGGATCTGGCTTCAGAATCCCAATGAAGTCTTCAAGTCGTTAACCTATGATGGTTTTAAGAAAAACCTAGGTTAAAGGAGAATCCACTTTAATCTCAACTAGTATCACAAATGAGGTGTGGGGATTAGGTTTCCAGATTGCTAAAGTTATCCTTTATATAGCCTTGTCAAATCATAGTTTGCTTAGTTAGCTTAGAAGCAAAGGATTCATTATTCACCGTTAGATGAAATCCATATTTAAGATACAAGCTAAGTTTTGCTTGAAACCAAAGAAATATATCTCCACCGTTAGATGGTCTTAGCTTGTCACACACAAATTAAATATACTTCATTTAGATATGGGTATACCATACCTAAACGTGTACATTGAGTTGGTTCAATAATATTTAACCAAAGTTATCCATATGAACACTTTTGTCTAATCCATCACGAGTGATGATCAAATAAATCTAATTGTGTTCCACATAGAGTTGTTCAATTGTTCACTCTTATAGAAGTATATAAGAACCAATTGAAGCAAAATTGGATTGATTCAAAAGAATCAATTCATAAACAGTTAACCCAAGGTTGGCATGTAGTAGCAGGTTTTCCCACACTACACCCCTCACTATCTCTTGATTAATTAGTCCATGAAAAGATATCAGATCAAGAATGTTTATTGATTGAATCTATGAATTGTTTACAAAGGAAAATAGAATTACACTTAGAAGTTAGAACACTCTTAAACTTTCTCTCTCCTAATGACTTGCCTAACAATTCTCAAAAGATCTCTCCCCCTCAACAGACTCACTCGACCCTTTATATAGGGTAATACATAATGGATGACAGCTAAGTTATCCTTTATTTTAGTGAATGTCTCGCGAAGTGTCGCCAGTGTACAACTATTCAATCTCGCGACACTTCTTAACTCTCGCTTGATCTCACGTCTCCTTTATGTCTCATTGCCATTCGTTACTCTTTGCGTCGTTTATTTTAGCCCTCTGCGACTGCCTCGCGACATCGTTGTTTATTAACCCCGCGAGTCCTGTACGTTGCGATATTATGGTCCTACATCTTGCCTCTTTTTCCTTGAATATTGCTTGAAGAGCGATTTTAAGGAAAAATCTGTTGTTGTAATAATCTTTGGTCTTCGATGATGAAGGAACGAAAGAAAGAATACTGGACTTGAAAAGTACGTACTTGCCTCTATTCTTTTGCGAAATTCCACCTATATTCGAAGTGTCATTTCTTGCCTCATGTGTTACAGAGAATAATCGGTTTCGCAATCTCTTCTCGCCTATTAGGAAATATGCCATATATTTGAATTCTGCTAAATTTCTTTTCGTCAAGTTTCCTTGGATTTGGGTAATGACCGTTAACACGTGTCTATATTTGCCTCTTTTACCGGCGCATTTAATGTTATCCGGCCGTAATATCTTTTTCTCATCTATTTATAGAGGTGTCCTTTGTGAAGAAATTTCTTTTTCTTTTTCATCTTCTTCATCGTCTGCAAGCTTTCCTCTTCTTCATCGTTCTGCAATCATTCTGCAAGTATTTGCCTGCTGTTTTCCTTCTTCATCTTCTTCTCTTCTTCTGCTACTTCTTATCAGTTGTCATTCTCATGGCATCCAGGTTTGTTAATCTTGCCATATCTAATTTGATCTTGTGGTTAATTGCTTTGAAGTTAGTTTTTCTTGTTGAAATCACACTGGTATGTTTAACTTTATAGTTCTTTTTCTCCATTGTTGTTTAGCAAGAACCAACCCAAAACAGTTCTTGTGAAGGACCCTTTTCTTTCTTTGGGCTCGCCATCGAAACCCTCTTCGCAACAAGAATCTCTCTACGCAGCCAAAGCCTACTTCGCGAACAAAATCTATAGTTCATAAAAGAAAGCTGCGAGTGATAAGGTATTTAAGAAATATTTCTTTTTTATGAGTAATATATTGTTGCCTCTGTTCCTTACTTAACTTGTGACTCGCGAGATGATGGAAATAAAGTGGAGAACTCCTAAAAGGCTTCGCCAACCCAAGCCTATTACTCCCAAAGTGTTTCATTTCCTTCTTTCAAACCTTCTTCTCCTTCTCACGAAATCTTCGCAGGGTAGTTTCATGCCTCTTTCTTCTAATATCATTACTTGCGACAATGCTTCTATGTCTCAACCCCGCATCGACCAAGTTCCTCATAATTCCCCTACTATGGACGATGTTACACCATCCTCTCGCTATCAATATTTCTACTATTTCTCCAATCACTTCTCTCCCTAAAACTTCCTCTTCTCATGAGGTTCCCTTTGGCAAAGGATGACTCATCTTTTTTGGTAGAGCAAATTCCTCTAACATCGGAAAATTTGGAAGGTATAGATGTGGCCTTTAAGGTTCTTTCAGATCTCGTGAATGATGCCAAGAGAACTTCTGTTGATCCTATCAAATCGAACGTCTGCGAGATTTTAAGTAAGCACCTTGGTCCCGATAAGGTCTCGCAAGCATCTTTGGTTCAAGAAATTAGTAAGTCAAGGATGATCTCCAGGTTATGACCTAACGAAGTGCAATAATCTTCACAACATCTCGCTAGATCGTGATAACCTTCGCAAGAAGAATGAAGAATTAAAAGGTATGCTCTCGCCACCTTTTTTTTTTTTTTTTTTTTTTTTTAGCAACTCAAACCCTTGCTCTTCTTCAAAGTATTAAACCAGAAACGAATAATGGAGATATATCAGACGGAGTCTATCGTTGAAGAAGTTCGAGTTGAAAGAGATTCTTGGATGGAGCAGTATAATCTCTTATATAATCATCATACCTATGTAACTGATCAAATAAATAACTTGTCGAAAGAGAATTTTGATTTATCGCAAAAGCAAGACTCATTAAGTAATGACTTATCTCGCCTCTCTTATGCCTTGAATAAAACTAATTTGGAGTTGGAAACTTTATCAGATGAGAATCGAACTCTTTCTCAAGAGAAACGTTCTCTGTTGAATAAGATGGCGAGCTACTCGCAGCAGTATACCGCTTATCAAAAGTTATGTGAAGAACACGAAGAAGTTAATCATACCTTGAAAAACCAACTAGAAGAAATTATCACGAGAGAGATAAACTTATTCAAGGCAGAATAACTTTGAGTGTAAAAGCGAAGCAATTCCAAGAACAAAGTGTCAAATTAGAAAAATCCAACTCTAATTTGGCGACCGAAAATTCCATACTTGTCTCAATGAAAAGACTTTGCGATGTCGATTGAAAGGCTTAGTTGGAGATTCATTTGATGATGTCATGGACCGTTTGGGGAATAACTTCGCAGCTTTTAATTCAACATCTTACTTCTCAAAGGAAGGTAGTCAAATTATTTGACTATCTTAATTTATGTATTTATTCCATGAATCTTTTATTACCCCGAAAATGCCAACAATGTTCGATAAAAATTTTCTCGATCTTGTGTATTTGTTATGCGGACTACGAAGAAAGCTTCGCTCCACTATCTCCACCCTTAGGTCCGATTATTCTAAAATTCGCAAGGAAAATGGACTACTCTCCGCGCATCTTGCTCGTTCTCGCGACCGTACGAGCGAAGATTGGATTATATGTCTCATTGTAAGGATATTGATAGTAAAAATCGTCAAAAGGCATTGCTTCGTCAATTCCATCTTAAAGCGGAAGTCCTGGTGAATGATATTTTGCTGTCGAGGTCTCTTGATCCTATTCATGTCGATCCTTTGGAAGTAAGTGATGATGAAGTCCCTGATGCTCCTGATAGTGATTATGACTATGAAAGCGGCGAAGATATCGCTAATACCGAAGTTGTCAATAAAGATCCAACTGAAAAAACTGCTGAAAATCCACCACCAAGCGAGAATGAAGGTGCACAAAATATTTAAATGAACATCCATTGACCGGTGAAGCCGAAAAATTATTGGTGAAGATGATAAAATTGATGTAGAGAATTAATCGCTTTATAACTTTTGCTGCAACTGTCCTTTTGTTTTGAAAGATTAAATCCATCGTTGAATAATCCTCTTATTTTCTTCTTCTTAATTATGACCATAATCTCGCAAGCTTATTCGCTTACATTTTTATGAAATGATTTTTAGTCAGTCATCATCATTTTGTATTGCGACGAGGTCGCAGGTATTTCCATGAGTGAAGAAACCTACTTTTCTCGCCTTATCATTTCGGTAGTCTTTATTTTATCTCTTCTTGTGGCGACAAGGTCGCAGACTGCCTTCACATTTTCATGCAATGGTTCATTGACCTTGCCTTATCAATTTTGTGTGGTCTTCCGAGTTAGACCTCCCTAATTAGAGGTCCTCCCCTGCCACCTTTTATGGCGACAAAATCGCAGGACGTCTTTACACTTGCGTGTAAAGACCCATTGATCTTGCCTTATCATTTTCCAAGTATTTTTGCCTCTGCAGGATGTTTTAGTTGCGACAATATGACAGGCCTAGATATCCTTGCGAACATAAAGCCCCATGACATTGCCGTCGTGCGACGAAATCGCAGGACGTCCGTACACTTTCGTGTAAAGACCCATTGATCTCGCCTTACCCTCGTGTTAGTATTATTGCCTCTGCAGGATCATTGCACAAATATGACAAGCCTAAGTCTCCTTGCGAAAACAAAGCCTCATGACATTTGCGTCTGTTTTGACACCCCCCTAATGGAGAGCGTCGCCCTTATCATCTCCCGGTTGCCCCTTCAAGGAGGCGAAACATCGGCCATACAAGACTAGCTCCTCCCATCCGGTCTTAACAACAACCAGTTGTTTTCGCAGCCTCTTATCCCTTATACCTATATGGTTTATGGTTACGAGACTGCACCCTAAGTGGAGTTTTCTTCTTGGCAAGTGCCGCGCATGCCAAGACTTGCCAAGAATGGCCAGGGTAGGTTCATCCATCCCGGGCACTCGGCTCAACTGTACCTCGGCGCCTTGTGCATACACCGACTCCTTGGAAGAGACCCTCGGTCGCCCAACCAGGTATAACCTACATATATAGTTGGGAATCCAAGGTATCTCCCCCGGATAGGCTTTCATGGGCCCCAAATTTGCATGACCCGAGTTTCGGGAGCGGTGTAACCTTCCACCGGCCATGTTAAGAGATACCCCTTATATGACGCACTTTAGGTCTTACATTTGCCTCTTACGAAATATAATTCGCGAACTAGGGTGTACGCCATAAAGGTTCGTCCCATTCATTCATTCTTTTTATTCAATCATTCTTCATCACTTGCTATTTTGTCTGCGAGATATTCGCCGATTCATTCATTTAATCATTCCTTATCTCTTGTTGTTTTGTTAAGCCATTCCTGACCTTTTTTGTTATTCTTATCGCGATCTCTTCGCGGATTCTTTCTGCATTTTATTGAATGTCGCAAATATTTGGCGAAGAAGTATTTCATCTTGATTCCTTTTGTCATCTTTCGTTATTACGGGTAATATTTCTTTAGATATAACCTATTCCATGGTCTATCCAATTTTTGTCCCACATCTCTTCCTTCGGGGTCCATCAATCTATATGCCCCTGTACCAACTACTTCTTTGACGATATAAGGTCCATCCCATTTTCTCGCCAGTTTGCCTCCACTTTCTCGTTGGTATACTGGGGTTTCTCATGACACCAAGTCTCCTGGTTGGAATTCACGTATTTTTACGCGCTTGTTATACTCTCTAGCCGGTCTTCGGGTAATTCTCCATGTGTCGCAACGCCTTCTCCCTTTTCTCTTCCAATTCATCCAATTTGATTAGGATATTTCTGCACTAAGATTTTTCTCCCAAACTTCTTTTTTAGTTGTCGGGATCACGACTTCGTTGGAAGCACAAACTGAACTCCGTATGTTAAGCAAAAAGGTGACATTCCAGTAGCCTCTCTTCTTGTTGTATTGTATGCCCATACCGCCTTTGGTATTTGTTCGCACCATCCTCTATTATGTCCTTCTAACTTCTTCTTCAATATATCCGCAATTGTCTTATTTGTTGCCTCACTGACCGTTAGCTTGCGGATACGGTGAGTCGATTTCCCACATTTTATTTTGAATGCATTAAGTAACAATTCTATGTTTTGTCCTTCGAATTGTTTCCCATTATCAGATACCAACTGTGCGGGGATCCCAAATCTGCATATGATATTCTCGAATATGAAAGTAAAAATATCTTTGTCGCGAATGTGTTGTACCGCTTTCACTTCTGACCATTTTGTGAAATAATCCGTCGCGACAATTAAATATCTTCTCTCCCCGTTCCTCTGTAAAAAAGGTCCCACGATATCTAAACCCCATTTTCCAAAAGGCCACACACTTCTTGAAGAATTTAATGGTGCTCCTGGTGCATGTATCTTCTTCCCGTGTCTTTGACAATCTTCGCAGCGTCTGGCTATTGCTCTCGCGTCCTCATGCATATATGGCCAATAATATCCTTGCGTCTTTGCTTTATATGCCAAAGATCTTCCGCCGCTATGATTTCCGGCATCTCCACTATGGCGGCATCTTCAATATGGTTTCTCCTTCTTTCCTTGTTAGGCATCGAAGCGAAGGTCCATCAAAAGAACGCCGATAAAGCACGCCATCTCTCAATTCATAATTTGTTGCTCGGCTCTTTAACTTGTGTGCTTCCAATCTATTTCTTGGTACCTCGCCTTTCATTAAGTACGCGTGAAGTTCTACTCTCAATCTTCCTCGCAGCCTTGCATCTCATCTACCACCATCATTATATCTGCTTCTTGTTCCTCTTCTTTATTAATTGATGGCGCCGATAGCGTCCGTATTTTGATATTCCTCGCAATTGGGTCTCGTCATCATACTTGATATAAAGGCAAAAGCGTCTGCGAGTCTCCAGTTATCTCTCCTTGATATGTGCCTCCATTTTATTTTCGGGTGTCTGGTGACAATACTTCTACAAGCTTCCTGTATTTCGTAGGGGATGGATCATTTGTAGCATACTTTTACGTTATCCGACAATTGCCAATTGCGAGTCGTGTAATTCTCACACTCTCCGCCCATTTCTATTGCAAATCGTAAAGCATGTATTATGGCTTCGTATTCCGTTTCATTATTGGTAGACTCAAACTCCAATCTAAAAGCAAAAGCTAACTTATTGCCTTCCAAAGCGAAATCATAACAATTCCCACTCCTTTACCTTCTCCATTTGATGATCCATCCACTAATATTTCCCACCGGTTTGGCTCGATTAACAAATCTTTTGGATCTCCATGTTCTTCCTCTACATCCATCATTTCATCCACTGCTTCATCTTCCTCTAAAGGAAATTCTGCCAGAAAGTCTGCGACGACTTGTGACTTGTTTGAAGACAATATTTCATATTTGAGTTTGCAATGACTTATTTGAGCATTCCATCTTTCGACTCTTCCTGATCTTTTTGAATTTTTCATTACCGACTCGATTGGTACCTTTGTTACCACCCTAACAGTATGTGCCTGAAAATATATGCGAAGTTTAAATGATGCATAAACTAACGCTAGGATTAGTTTTTCAATCTTTGAATAATTTCTTTCTGCGGCATTAAAAGTTTTGCGATGTAATAGATTGGTTTTTCCACTCCACGCGTCCGTTCGCAGTAAAATCGCACTTAAGGCGTGCGAAGTAGTCGCCAGATATATTAATAACTCTTCCCCAGGTTCTGCCTTCTGCATAATGGATACATCCATTAAATGCTCCTTAATTCCTTGTAAAGCCTTTTCACATTCGTCCGTCCATTCAAATTTCGATCCCTTTTTTAGAACACTGAAAAAATGTTTACATTTATCAGACGATCGCGAGATGAACCTTCCTAGTGATGCTAACAATCCATTTAGCTTTTGAACATCTTTTACTGTCGCCGGCGTCGGCATGTCGCGAACTGCTTTTATTTTCTCCGGGTCAACGTGTATTCCTTCCTTTGACACAATGTAACCCAAGAACTTCCCTGACGCAACTCCAAAGGTACATTTTTCTGGGTTGACTTTGATATTGAAACGCCTCATTTGCTCAAAAATTTCTTTCAGGTCTCGCACGTGATCTTTTGCCTTCTTACTTTTTACTAGCATATCATCTACATAGACTTCCGATTGTTTTATGTATCCATTCTGCGAATACCTCTTCTACCATCCTTTGATACGTCGCTCCAAAGATTTCGCAAACCGAATGGCATTTTAGTATAGCAAAGATAATCCTCTTGGAGCGAAGAAAGCAGTATGCTCTTGATCCTCTTCGAGAGTGGGATCTGATTGTAACCTTTATATCCATCCAACGAGGATACCCTTTCATTCCGTACTTGATTCGACTAGTCATGGGATGTCCGGTAATGGAAAACTGTCTTTAGGGCAAGCTTTATTTAAATCGGTGAAATCAATGCAAATCCTTATTCCCTTGTTCTTCTTTGGAACTATAACCATATTTGCTATCCACTCGGATATTTTGCTTGTCTATAATTCCTGCGTCCAACATCTTCTCGCAGCTTCTTCTTCTATCTGAGAATGATATGCTGTTGCTATCTTTCTAATCCTTTGCTTAAATGGCTTCACATTTTTATCGATTTCTAACTTGTGACAAGCTACTGATGGATCTATGCCAGGCATTACATCCATATCCCACGCGAAGATATCTTTATATTCTCGCAACAGACCAACAGTTCTTTCTTCTTCATCCGCTCCCATGCTAGTTCCAATCTTTAGCGTCTTAGGTTCTTCCTTAGTTCCAATATTCACTTCTTTAGTTCGTTCTGCCGCGACGTAACTGGCCTTTGGTTCTCCCATAGGAGTTGGTCCTTTCGGTTCCGTCGCAGGATCATTTTCTTCTCCCGAGATCTCGCTAAGTATGCCTTTTCCTTCCTTCGCTTTGATCATGTAAACTCTGAATTCTTCTTCTTTCTTAGCTTCCCTCGCCATCTTTTTGCGATGCTTAGATATGTCCTTTTGTTTGTTTACTTGTTCCTCGCAGCATTTCACTTCATTTTGATAATATATTCTTCCTTTAGCAGCATCCCCTCTGATCTCGCTGATTCCAGTTGGTGTAGGGAATTTGATACGTTGATGAAGCGTCGACGCCACAGCTTTTATTGCATGTACCCATGGTCTTCCTAGCAACATGTTGTATGGTGATTCCATATCCACCACACTCAATGTCACCTGTGTTTCAATTCCTCCTAACGGAATTCGTATTTTTATCTCCCCTTTAACTTTTGTTATGGATTTACCAAAACCTTGAATATTGTATGCCGCGAAAATCATATCTTCATCTTTATATCCCATCTTTTTGTATGCGTGATAGAATATGATGTTTACCAGACTCCCTGTATCGATTAAAACTCCATTCATCACCCATGTTTTCATCGTATTCTCCGATTTCTCTCCTTCCTTATTCACGTTTATCGCAACCACCAGTGGAGACATGTGATCCAAGTTTTCTTTTGATATTTCCTCCGCCGTGAATGTTATCTTTTGCTTTTCCCAATCTTTCAAAGGTGACGTTATTTCTCGATCTGTAATCCTCTTTCCTTCAAAATCTCGTTTGTGTATCCTTCCTCTGATATTTTCATGAAATTTGTTAGCCATTACTCTCATACCCGTGTCTTTTGTATGCCATATCTTCTTCTCCTGCTTCATCCGATCTAAGAGTTTCCTTTCTCATTTTCTCGATCTAAACAACTTTAATTGCGATTTTCTTTCCTAAACCAACAAGATTAGGTCCCTGTTTCTAGCGCATATGTAGTAGCAGGTTTTCCCACACTACACCCCTCACTATCTCTTGATTAATTAGTCCATGAAAAGATATCAGATCAAGAATGTTTATTGATTGAATCTATGAATTGTTTACAAAGGAAAATAGAATTACACTTAGAAGTTAGAACACTCTTAAACTTTCTCTCTCCTAATGACTTGCCTAACAATTCTCAAAAGATCTCTCTCTCAACAGACTCACTCGACCCTTTATATAGGGTAATACATAATGGATGACAGCTAAGTTATCCTTTATTTTCGGGAATGTCTCGCGAAGTGTCGCCAGTGTACAACTATTCAATCTCGCGACACTTCTTAACTCTCGCATCTCACGTCTCCTTTATGTCTCGCCACGTTACTCTTTGCGTCGTTTATTTTAGCCCCTGCGATCGCCTCGCGACATCGTTGTTTATTAACCCCGCGAGTCCCGTACGTTGCGATATTATGGTCCTACATGGCAAAGATTGCATTCCTTAATATATAAATGTATTTTTTCATGAGTATGAAAACATACTTTGTCGATTTTAGAACTTGAACCACCTAAGTTTGCAAATAGGTACGCATACTTAAGTTTCACACTTGTGTGATAAAACCCAAAGTCCATAACCATGAGCGGCACATGTGTCTAGATATTTCTTATGTTTGCGAGTGATTGATTTTGAGATAGCTTTCCTGAGGATAAAGGTTTTAACACCACCACCAAGTGAAATGAGAAATCCATGTGATATCGAAACAAATATCTTGTCCGTTCTCCCAATTGTACACGAGGGTATCTGCGGGCTTTAGACCATTATCATAGTCAAATAAAAATCCTAAAGCCACCTCTTTTCTTGCCGCAACACCTTCCTTATAGAAAATATCTGCAAAAACATCGCGGGCGAGGTTGTGTCGAAATTTTAACCCTACCTTATTAGCACGATTGTATCGCATGGTCACCCTAAATGTCCATAGTCTTATTGCAACAAGGGCAAGAATTGTCTTCTTCAAAAAAACGTTATGCCTAATCTATAACATAGGATATAATTGAATTACTGAAACCAATGCGTTGGCCAAGCCCAGTAATAGGTACAGCGTGCAGGTATTCCTGAGCATGTTTTGATTTGTTGCACAGCCACAAAACAACATCTCTTGCTGACAAACAAAATTTTTCTGGTATCTCTTTCAACACAACATCAAAGTAATGTACTTCCAGGGAGTTCATAGGATGGGGGCAGTGTCATTGATTTTAAAAGTGGAAGGAGAAAGACCACAAACCTGAATATATGTGTTGATGGTGGATTTTAGTTCAAGGCTAAAATTGTAAAAGCCAAATTTAATACCTGACATCCTGCAGAGTATAAAGCTATTTGAGTGATGAATACTTCTTCATTTTACTAATTCACCTAGAATGGAGCATGTGGAAACAATCCCAAATGTTCTGTGAATTAAATACACAAAATTCATCCAGGATGGAGCATGTAGCAACAATCTCATATACCCTGTGAATTTATAGCGTTATTAATTATGGATGATTATCCTTGTATTTCCTATGTTGTTCATGATTTCTCATTATTGGTGCGGCATGACGACTGAGTGTTTCTCACAGCAGAGTAACACGAATCTCCAAGTGTCAATAATGAGGCATGCACGAAATACCCGTACATGCTACATCTCTCGGTGTGTTATACTAGCCCGATTGAGCATATTTGAATTTGGACTGTCCATATCAGTCTCATAAACAATCACGACCACGCAAGTTGGCCGCATGATTAAACTAGCCTAGACGATCCTCAGCAAGAGTAGGCTAACACCACAATGACCACCAGCGGGCCCGTTTATTTCCTGGTCGGTCGAACACATGCCATACTCCCAAAAGCCACCAAACACCAGCCTGGAAAAGGGTGGTCGAATTGGTATGGAGCAGCTTGGAGGAAGCTTGTACGATCAAGACCGCCGAAGGAAGTCTCAAAACCATATACGGTCGTCAACATTGCCGGCATGATAGGACGGCGTGGATTATCCATGGCCGGTCGTACAAGCTTATCCTGCACACCGGCGGGTCCCCTCTCTACCTTCCTGGTCGACCATCTCCTGACCTAGCCATAGAGAAACGTGCGTTTGCCCAAAGTATGGCCGACATGATGCTTAAAAGTCGCAGGAAATTCCACTAAGGTCTTAAATCGATCACAACCATCCAACTTCATCGGCATGTTTGGATGGCTTAGTGATGCGTGTCGTAACCACAACAAATTAGTGAATATTTTTCCACTCAATTAACAAGTAATATGGTGGTAGTTAAGTTCGTTCCCACGAGGAGCAACAGTTTTTAGTTGTTTAATTGTCACAAGAAGGGGGTTTATAAAGCAAAAGAAAATAAACAAAGCAATTCAAAGATAAAGTTGAAATCAATAAGAGAGACAAGATCAAGGAATCCTTCTTCGTTGCAAAACAATGAATCAAGTTATGTTCTTTTACACTTTATATTAGTCACAAATTATCACCAACCGTAGGTAAAGCAGCTAGATCAGTGCTAAACCCCTAAATCCCTTGTATCACCGGATACAGAAGTTCTCGACTACCGGATTCTATTTACCAAACCACCTAGTAGTAGATCACTCAAGATGTAATTTAAATAAACGCATTAAGATTTATGAACTTATTAGGTTGATATTAGTAGTTAGACTCTTAGATCAAGGTCTACTTACTAACGTTGTTTTCACACACAATTGCTCCACGGAATCCCTCATGAAGGTCTCGTGTTTGCTACTTATGTAAGAGTCAAGAAACGATTAATTATCCCCTAACTTTCACTAGCTTTAGATCAAATTAACAAATCAATTTAGCGTGCACTCTAAACAATCTATCAATCAACCATGAATGTATAAACATTCGTATTAGTAAAAACAAACGATAATCATGTGAAAATTTTCAAGATAGAATTGAAAACAAACTCAAATCATATGTTAAGAACTAGGAATTCATCCTCAATCAATAAGAAAATTAGCTACTCATGTTAAGGAGTTCACACAAAGAATAAAGAAAAGAAAAGTGTTGTGTGTGTAAAAAGGTGTGTAGAAAAGTAGAGAACTTCTCTATTTATAGGCTTCAATTTGCTCTCCAAATCTTCCAAGGAATATAATCCCTTTCCCTTTGTAGCTCAACTTCCAAATCCAAGTCTTTTCAAATCTTCCATCTTCTCTTTCCAAATTAAGAGCCAAATTTTCCATCCAATTCCAAACCCAAGTCTTCACACCCATGAGTCTAGAATACTCTTCAAAAATTCTGCACATATTGGTCACCGGGAAAATTAAGGATCACCGAATACGGCATCGAAATAGTGTTGGCGGTCACCTGATATTCTTCTCTGATCATTATGGTCAAACTTAACCGCTGACCTAACGGTCATCTGCTAGTCAAACGGTCAAAGTATGAGTCAGTCACACCCATTCAGCTCGAGTTAGGCTGTCTCATTGGCTGATTGGTCTGAGTTGTCGGGTTATCCGGATCGTTGAGTCAACTCATCGGAGGAGAGATTTAGACAGAGTCTCCTCTCGTTTTCGTTGATTTCAACCATTTTTCAGGCCATTCTTTTCTTCCCCGTGAAAATGTCCTAACATACATCTAACAATTCAATCAACTTCACTCACAACCCATTCCTCTGTTGCTTCTCTAGGCTGAGCTGAACACTTCTTCTTCCAACCCAAACCCATCTTCTATTCATCCATACAATCCATCACAGCAACATCGGATTCTCGAAACCATCTCTTCTTTCATCTTAGATTCAAAAGCAAACCCATCTTCTATTCATTCTCAATCCAACACAGATCCCCTTTGCCCATCTCTGTGACATGAAAACATTTCCAATTTCTTCACTGCTTCACTCAACGACCACCATGTTGATTCCAGCTGCAGTTTCAACATCATTTGGTATTACTTCTTCTTCTCTGTAGCTCCATTTTATTTTATGTCACACTGCAACCATCCCTGGCTGAATCGAGTATATTTACAGAAAACCTCCAATTCTTCGATTTCAATTCAGCATCAAGCCCTAATTTCTTCGAACTTCATCACCATCTTTGCTTCTATAGCAGCAACTACCACCAACAGAGAATTCAATAAAAACACATTACTTTAAATCATCACAGACTCGAGATTCAACCGCAGAGACGTCCCCGCATCCATTTCTTCTTGGATTCAACAAAGACACCAAATCGCCTCTCGATCTGATTCATCCACAGAATCCTCAATTTCATCCTCTCTGTGTTGAATAACAACAATATTTTCCATTTCGATCTTCTCTGAATCTCAATCTCCTCTCTTGGTTTTGCTATTTCAGGTGTTATAGCAGCAGCTCTGCTGCTCGTTCTTGTTTTCAATTTCAGGAGCAAATAATTGTAGAAGAGATATTTCACGATTCTAGGGTTGGGTTTTAAAACTGGGACAGCTATTTGCACCCCAGATAAGAACAATCCCCAGATGGATGCCCTGAGTAACTTCTTGGGTGCTTTTAACAATTTTTTATAAACACAAAAGGGTTATCCCTTAACCTTGGCCAGGCTCCCAATATCACTCGCCTATGAAATAACCTTTTCTCCCTTTTTGACTCGATTTGGATAGTTTCTTCTTCTTTTCTTCCGCATGACTCCAAAGTAGCTATAAACTCAAAACAAACGTAAAATACATAATTTACAAGAAAACATAGCAAAGGAAGCATAAACAATAGATAATAAATATGGTGTATTCTGCACCTATCAAATTCCCCCACACTTAGACTTTTCTAGTCCTCGAGCAAATCAAACTAAAACTTACAACTTCAAAGCGTTCCAGCGTCCCAAGCATCCAA
>JAJJWW010014732.1:0-279746 GCA_023531295.1 Papaver armeniacum | reverse complement strand
TCAATTATTGCAATATATAGTCTATAGTCAATTAGGATAATCAAGAGGATGAAGCATATAATAATCAATTGAACCATTTTAGGTTAGGTGCCTGACTCTCAAGTAGGAGGTCAGCGGATCGAGTCTCCGTTCAAAAGTTTGGAAATCTCATATATGTAAATAAATATTTATATTTTGGAAATCTCTTATATGTAAATATTTATATGGGTTATGGCAGGTTGGATATGGCAGTGGGGCCAGTACAACTGACTGGGTTCGTGTAAGGGTTTGGGCCAGACTTCCGTGTTTCAAAAAAAATAAATAATATAATTGTTATAAACGTGTAATTATGTTAAGAATATCTAGGGTGAATCTCGTTTATTACTGGGATGCCCTTGTGTCTAGGCATATAAATAGAGGTTCTCATGTTTGTCTAACACACACATTAATATAATTTTTCTCTCTTTTCCCCTCTACTTTGTGTCTCCTTCTCTATTTTCTAAGTTCACAAGACGTTATCACGCACGTAGCTCCAATCACCGAGCAAATAAGGATTTTCTCAATTTTGTAGACTATTGTTTCCCTTTTGATTTCCTTTGATGTAATTGTTTTTATATTTCTTTTCAAAGAATCCTCACAAGTTTGTTGATTTGTCTTTATTAATTGACAAAACAATATCTTCAAGGCATACACAGTTTGGGTTCAACTTTTTTTTTCTTCTTAAACCAAATAGAGAATACGAGAAGTATACAACTGATTATACCTATGATTCAAAGTATGGTTCAGAAACAGGAGATTGCTAATGCCCGATGTTGATTCCACTTCTCAATGCAGGATTTTGTGGAAGAATGTGGTAAACATGGTACCTATGATTCAAAGTATGGTTCAGTTTACAGTTAAAGATGGTAACGGTATTAGATTTTGGAAGGACAAATGGCTTGATGGAGGTTGCTTGCAAGATATTTTTCCAGAGGTGTTTAAGGTAGTGAAAGCTAAAGACGCAACTGTGGCTGAGATGATTGGAAGTAATGGTTGGCAATGCGTTTTCAAGAGAGCTTTGAATGCTAATGAGCAGCTTGAATGGGATTTACTTTGGCGTGATGTTCGTATTCTTAGCCTTGTGGAAAATGAAGATGAGATGTCTATTATGGAGAATTTTACTACGGCCAAGTGTTACGAAACTCTAGCTGGACAGTATGATTCTTGCATTTTCGCGAAGCACCTTTGGAAAAGCAATATCCCTAATAAGGTCAGTTTTATAATTTAGGCTTCCTTTCATAATTCTCTTCCAACTAGAGACATGTTAAGGCATAGAGGAGTGGATATAGAAAGTGATTTGTGTGTTTTCTGCAATACCGAAAGAGAAACAACGAATCATATGTTTTTGCATTGTTCTTATTCTTTTGAGGTATGGAATTACTTCATTAAAGCTTTTCGGATTTCTTGGCCAATTCCGGGGACACTTTTTGATTTGTTTGAAGCTTGGACGACAAATATTTTGCGGGGGAGAGGTAGTTCAGTTTGGCGGATTACTCACTATGCAATTTGTTGGAGATTGTGGAAGGACCGAAATGGAAGAGTTTTTGGAACTGCTAGAAAAAAGGAAGCGACGGAGATTATTGACCTTGTTAAACAACTTGTAGTTGTTTGGTCTTGTGACTCAGATACGTTTAAGTATGTAACTCCTAGTCTTATTTGGAGTAATTGGGAGACCCTCATGAATGTGTACCCTTTGCTTTGTGTATTTTTTTTTTTTTTTTTTTTTTATCATCATCATCATCATCGTCGTCGTCGTCGTCATCATCATCATCTTAATATAACCTTTTCTTCGGAAAAAAAAAAAACCTTCTTGTATCAACAATGGGTTACAATTGATTTATCTTTCACTCTTTTGTCTTACATATTTAATTCATAGTCATGTGCACCAGCCCATTCCATGTGTCTGTGTATTGAACTTTTGATCAATCTCAATTGCACAAGATGATGTAGTATCACCGATGGGATATGTAAAGCAATAAAATCGAACATGAACATCATAGCCGGGTATGTGACGTCAACAATATTTTTATTTATTTATTTTGTTTGATTCGTTTTATAATGGCTATGCTATTTTTATATTTTCTTTCCCTAAATAGAAGGAAATTCCCTTTGTGTTGTGTATTTATACCCGTGGATTTATTACATCTTTGAAGTCTAAACATTGTTTGAACAACAATGGTTTATTTCCTAAACTTCATGAGTCAATACCACAAAAGAGAATGTAATGTGGATTTTTTTTTTTTGAAAGCTCAAGGTATTAATCAGTCTTTGCGTGACAATAATCTTTCGAGATTTCCATTTCTTTAACAAGAAATATTGAGCTTTTAATAACAGTCCATCTTAAAAAAAAAAAAAAAAAAAAGGGAGATTAAAGAATGATGAGTTATTATTAACAAGAAATCTTTGTCATTAAAAGATGGTTTACAGTTTCTATTCCTTTAATGAAATTGTAATCACCAAAAATTGGTGTCACCGCAATCTAATTACTTTTGCGGTAACCAATCACGTGCATGGTTGAAAAACCACCGGCCCTTTAAAATTGGTATCTTTGTCCATTGGACAATGATCATGTGATTGGTATTTGGTTTTTATTATTTACGAAAACCATTCTTTTACCACAGAGTGGATATTCCATAGCAAACGACATTATTTTTTCTAGTCGTCAATACATTGGTAAATTGTTTTACCAATCAATATTAGTTTTCTCCATAAGTTCTCTATAATGAGAAGTAAAATGGATAGTCTAAGTATTTTTGGCCAAATTTGGTTTTTGATTTCTATTCCTCCAGAGAAATCTTCATCAAAAAAAAGTATAATTTGCACTACAAAGATTAACGATTATGATCTCTTTATTTTCTTAAAAAGAATCATATAAGCCAATTGAAATTTGTTTTCTCTATCGACTTCTGAATGAGTATCGTTATTACGGTATTCGAAATTGCAAGCACCGATGAAACTAAGAATTGTTGCATTCCCTAGGGATATTGAGCAATCTTATTCTCCAATTTTTTTTTGAAATAGTTCCACTTGTAGTTGGAATTGGACATTAAAAATCGAAGGGTGCGCACCCGGCTTGTTAACCAAAATCATTAGTCCTTGTAGTGACTATATTGGTCTTGAAATTAATTTCTTTTGATGAAATATAGTGTCCATAATTTTATTCTAAGGTGAATGATTATTTTTTCGGGCCCGTAGATCGCCAATTTTTTTATTTTTTGGAGAGTGTACATATTTTAAATGTTTTTGTACCAATTAATTTCGGGTTCCAAACGTATCCATGGTTGCAGATAATAGTATGTCAAGCGACAATTTTTTTTTCATGTCGATAGACATTCCATAATGAGTATATGTCTCGAATTGAACGAGCAATACTTTACGAGGTTTTCTTTCATATATATGATGAAAATATTTCCGCCGGTGTTCATTAACTTTAAAAGTTATATTTTCTCCCATCATGATCAAATCGAAATAGGCTACTATCTCAAATAGGGCACGAAAATATTTCATTATGCTTTTAATAAGCTTATGTCTCTTGGAAGGCAAATCCAGTCACATCTATAGTAAACGTAGCATTTTATAAGAGGCTACAGAGTGCTCCAATAGAGTCTATCAAAAAAAATAATCCACACCGGAAGATGGGGAGATTATAATGCCTCCAGGCGCTAGTACCAGTAATTCTGTGATTTTTTCAAGATATGCATACACTTGAAAATTATGTGGGATCATAGTTAGTTAACATTGTCGAATATTTATTTAAAGTAGCTACTGAAATAATAAAAGATGGTGGTTGTTAACCCCTCTGCAGAGAAATATCGACATATGTGATTGGTTGGCATACAATCCAAGTTATGTTGGATTAATTTCTCGATTGATGCAATTTTGTATCCAAACTTAACACCTTAAACATTCCAAGCATATTCATTACAGGTTGGTGTAGTCATATTGCATCTTTATACGAGAAATTTCTTCGTTGGAAAAACGATTTGAGGGTTCTATTTTTTCTTAGACCCTAGGATTGATTCAATAAATTTTTGTTCTCCATGTATGATGCTTTTGGCGTGGTAGTCCTTGAAGGACTCGTATTGCATTTGCACAAGAAATATGATTCGGAACATATTCAAATTTGTTATCCTTGTAGGATTAAAATTATATTGTGACAGCCACCTGACTCGATTATGTCTGGTTGAACAATCCTTTTTGTTTTTTAGAATTTGATATAAAACCAAGAATACGGATTAATTAGTTGATGCTATAAACTTTATGGGTCTCTTGAGGAGTCCTTAAAAACACAAAAATCAACGCTTTAACAGCATAAATTCTATTTTGCTTTTTTCCTTTCTTAAATCTGCAGTTAGAATTACGCTAGCTTATACTCGTCTTTGACATAGACTAGAGTTATGATTTTGATGCTCATTTTTTGTAATACTCATATAGTTGAGTTAGCATCCATATTTACGTCAAAAGTTGTACTATTTTTCCTTTGTTTCAGGTTTTCTCCCATGTGGTTTTCCTGACAAGGTTTTAACGAGGCAACATATTGTTGACGTTTAATTTTATTTCAAAATGTTGATATTTGTGCTCTTTTTCCTTCGTCCAGATTTTTTCCCATTGGGTTTTATTGGCAAGGTTTTAGTGAGGCAATTAAATTCAACATGGTGGTCATCCAAGGGGGAGTTGTATCAACTTCAGTTCTTTGTTGGATTCCCACCATTAACTAGGTCATTTTGTTAGACCACATCAATATAACAGTCTCCTATGAATTTGGATATTATTCTAATCCATATAAGGTATGATCACAACTTTTGTTCACCTATGCAACTGTAACTACATATTGACACTTTGTTGAAGAAATTACATCAACTACTTCTGCAAATCATCTCCTAGAAGCTAGAAATCCAAAAAGCAAGTCCTAATGTATTTAAAGAAGTGTGAAGACTAGAGAACACTACCATTAGAAGACTAACACAAAAGAAGACTTCATCACCTGGAAGATTTCTCACTAAAGCATTGATATATCCACCATTCAAGAAATTCGTTTATTGAAATGAGGAAGTGTGGACTCGAAGATTTGCATGCGAAGATTTGACTGAAGTATTTATCAGGGGGAGCGCCATCATCAAATTAGGGTGCATTCACTAGATTTAATCGCGTTGTACTCTTTTTTCTTCGTCAAGGTTTTGTCCCACTGGGTTTTCCTTGTCAAGGTTTTAACGAGGCAACATTTGCGTGTCCAACAATTTTTCAAGTATTTACATGCTTATGCGATTTCAGGTTTTTCTCTTTTGAGTTTTCCTGGTACGTTTGTAATTAGCTTAGACACAATGTCATCAGGGGGAGTGTTATAAACGTGTAATTATGTTAAGAATATCTAGGGTGAATCTCGTTTATTACTGGGATGCCCTTGTGTCTGGCCTATAAATAGAGGCTCTCATGTTTGTCTAACACACAGATTAATAAAATTTCTCTCTCTCTCCCCCCCTCTACTTTGGGTCTCCTTCTCTATTTTCTAGGTTCACAAGAATAATAATCAATTATAGGTGTATTTTGAGTACAAGTTTACAAACTCTATAGCCTATTCTTGACCATCTGGTGCCCTTATCTTATTCTTTTCTTTTCCATATTCCGGTTTTTTTCTTGCCAAATGAAATGATAAACCCTAAACACATCTCAAGATGATCTCCACAAATTAGCATTTTTCCTTAATTGTATTAATGCAATATGCAAATATTCATTTCTAGCCCATGATATGATCTCCACAAATTAACTAGATTTTTCCACTATTTTTATCGCTTGAGCATTCCGATGATGGATTATTACACTGGATTAATGCAATATGCAAATATTCATTTCTAGCATTTTTATCTCCAATGTGCATTCCGTTTCCTGTAATATGATCAACGAATTCCAAGATTTTTAAGACAGGGTGTCAACTTTGGGATTGGGATTTTGAGACTTGGAGATGGTAAGTGAGTTGCCATTTTACAGATAACGGATTGGTATACTCCTCAGCAATCTGGTCCCTGATTTGCAGCTATGCAAAATTGTTCATTTATTTTTGCATTTCAAACACTTGATTCTTGACATGACCATAAAAATTTCATAATGTCTCCAGAGAATTGCATGATTGCTCAAGGCGTGTAGACACGCGCTGGGACCTGGATAGACACATCTCAAGATTTGTTGGTCTTGTGAGGGGAAGATTTGCTTACCAATTGTAAGTACTTGATTTACCAATATGCAAATTCTTTTCCAGCCCATGATATGAGCTCCACACAACTTAACAAGAATTTTCCAATATATTTGTACGGCTGCTGATTGAGCTGTGAATTTTGCTTACTTGTTTTATGAATATGATAAAGGAATTCCAAGATTTTTAAGACAGGGTGTCTGTCACCTTTGGCCTTTGGAGTGGGACTTTCAGACATTGGAGATGGTAAGTGTGTTAGCATTTTTCCCTCGTTGTATATTGTTATATTCTTATGATGGATTAGTCAGCGACGGATCCAGGAATTTATGTTTGGGTGGGCTAATATTTTTTTTCTCGAACTCTCAACTTAATTTGTCTCAGCCGCAAGAATGACAATTGCGGTAATATACTTAAAGCTGAGTATGGGTATGCCACACGATCTCTTTTCCTTGGAGCATAAAGTTTTGAATCAAATTTTTTCACCTTGTAACTAATATTAGGGAGGAATAATTTGCGTATCGAAAATGATAATTCTGATTTATTTAGCGGCCGAAGACCGCCCAATTTTTTTCTAGTTTTAAAGGTTATTATGGGGATGCAAAAATATTTGGAGTTTGTACATATACGCATAATAAGTCATGACATATTGTATTTTTGTCTCATGAATACACTGCATTTTTAGATTATACATAGATATACATAGATTTGTAGTCACTTCATAGAAGAAAAATGAATTTTTGGACAAACACTTGTTTTTTTTCTTTTTTTCTAAAGGTGGACAAGCGCTTGCTTAGTTAAGGACAAGACACCCCCATTTGACACACAGTTTTATTTTATCAAACTGACACGTAACATGTGAGCCCATTCAATACCTGATTTTAAGAAACATCATGAATACTTGTTTTTCCAAAATCTTCTGATTTCTTCCACGCAGAATCATATCTTAACAATTAATGGGCTAATTAAAATTTACACCTGGGCTCAATTTTATAAATTTTAAAAATTACACTAACAAAACATCTTTTTAGAAATTTTGGGGTGGGCTTCGGCCTGGGTAAGCCACCCCCTAACACCGTCCCTGGGATTAGTACACTCCTAAGCAAATTGGTCACGATATAGCAGCTACGCAAAATTGCTCATTATAGAGAACTGCATGATTTATACGAGGGAGGAAGTACAAATACAACAAACATGATGTTCATATATACCCTCAAAACATCTTGTTCTTTGCTCTTGAAGCTAAAGAAACACCTTGGCTATCTCATCAACAACAAAGACTGGATTGTAGATACAAAATACCGCACACCAATCGAGTATGCGAAATAATGATCATCAAGACTGAGCGAAGACAACCGAGTACATCTTATCCAGAATGACGCATCACATGACGTCAGCATAATCACGGGTAAAGTGTGAAGAACCATGCGATGTTATAGAGTCTGTGCGATAATAGTCAATGTAAGCGTGCGTTAATAACTTTAACGCACTCCAGATCCGAAAATAGGGGCTTTATTAGCTGTCCTCCACTATGTAAACTCCTATAAAAGGAGCTGAGCGACCTTGTATTGAGAGAGAGCTTTTTTGAGAGTCCAGATAAGATATTTTAGGAGAGAGAAATATTATTTGCTTCCCAAGTTAGGGTTTTCATATTACTTTGTAAACAATTTGAAGATCTTAATGAATGTTCTTGTGATTCTCATGGAATTAACTTAGATTGTTCTATAGATTTTACTAAGGGTGTGGTTGTAGGATTTCCTGCAACTACATTTTGTGCTAGAAATCAGCTCGGAATGATATACCCTGTTGGTGAATCTAATTGAGAAGCAAATATGAAGTTGTTAGTGATCCTTCACTAAGAAGAAATTGGTTACCAAGAGAAGATCTTATCTTAAGAAGGAAGAAAGATTGTCAAATGAGCAAAAATGGGCGAAAAGAAGAACAACCTTCAACAAATTCAAGAGCAGATCCAAGTGATAAAATGAAAGATGGATAACAAATTATTAGGGATGAAATACAACTAGATTTGAACTTTTAAGAAAATCAAATCAACATTGAATCATATTTGGAGAAAATTTAACATGTATGAAATTTATTTTTTGTTTTTATAGTAGCATTATTATTTTATATATTATTCGGGACATATTAATGTTTAAGGGAAATTTATGAAATGTATTATTTTATGATTTTATCGAATTTATTATTTTAGCATTAAGGGCCTGAGTCGGGACCAGGAAATTTTATTATTTTAAAGAGAATATTATATTATCGAGTATTACTTTAAAGAAGTTATACTGTAACAAGTAACTCAGGGTTTTGTTAGTTAGGCCATTTTGTACATTTGCTGTACCCGCAATGTCATTTGTTTGGGGTCCTTTTTAATCGGTCTAGCAATGCAAAAATCTCATTGTCAAATCTATCCGTGCCGCTATAAGTTTTAAAGCAAGTCAAAAAGATTCAATTTTTTTTTTTTTTGCTTGATAAAGAAAAGATATTATTAGAAACGGAAAGCTAAACCCACAAAAAAAATGGCAGCAGACCACCAACAGTCAAGAAACATCACAGGATAAACCAAAGACAAAAGGAAAGGAAAAAAAAAAACACCACAATTATGGAGATTCAAAGAAAAGTTCCCGCCACTTAGCAATAACATCCCCATTGAAAATGCCTGACATACATGGTGAATAAGAAGCCCAAGAAAAGACTTTCATTTTAATGTCGTTAATCAGCTTGATGTACACCAGGCTGATGTCATCAGCTTTATTTTTTATTTATTTTTAAATCAATATAAATATCATAGATAAGAACAAATACACCAGTCGACTAGAAAGTCATAATGGCGAAGTGTCCGATGAGTGGTATCAAGCTCCACGGCAGTACAACGAAAGTGATTATAATCCAAGTTGAAAGATATATTCTTTACAACTTTTACACATAACATACTACTATAGTAAATTAACAATGCATAAAGACATTCATCCATAGACCAATCTTCGTTAACTTCACATATTTTTCTCTCGTCCTCATCTGAAATCTTTATTAAATTCACAGAAAATGTAAGTATTTCCATCCAACATCGATGGTGATGAAGTTTCTTCACTTCCAAAAGATATATCAATAAATTCTCATTTTTCTTTGTTAGATGGTAAAATTGGGAACCATGCACCAGATCCCAAAATCAAATCAATGATGCTTGAGATTTTGGAGGACAATGAAAATGAACTAAACAATGTGCACCTTCTGAATAAAGTTTACTCAGAGGAAAAGGAAAGAGGATAGTATTCGAACAAGATTCATTCAACATTAAAACCAACTTTGAAGCTAATAAGAACAATAAGAATTCTGAATCCAATAACAAATAAAAATGCTTGATTTACTCCAAAGTCTTGAAGTGGGTTCAAATGTCCAATGGTTAGTGAAACATGTAATAAAACCAAAAACTTTTTCAAAACAATGAAAAACATTTGTTGGAGTAATCTCGTAAAATAAAATTCTTATGCCAATGGTATATATTATTTGTTTGTACAACACCCTTATGATAGTACTCATGAGTGTAGGTCTTGCTGGAAATGAAACTCAGATTTGTCCATCCCATAAGAAATACCCTTAATAGTTTACTTAGGTGCATGGCGTGATAATTCATAACGATTGGTTTCATTATATATTCATTTTCTTTGAACCTATTTTCATCAAATGTAAATGTCATGGATTCTTGTTTCTAGGAACATATGTATAATTATAAATACAATGATGGACATACTCTACATAGATGTCTTTTTTTTTTCTCGTTTGCTTCCTTAGATTGTAAAATTGGAAACCACCAGCTTTGGAAGATTTAAGTTTTAACAAATTATCACTGAGATTTTGGAGGAAAATGAAAATTAAATATCTGAAAAAAAGTACGAATCACTTACTTGAAGAAATTATTAACATATTCTGGAATTAATAATTATTTTCATATAGCGAATTACATTAGATTTATTGTGGCTTTCTGTTTCTGGTCATTCCATTCGAGTTTAATAAAGCTGATGGCATGGGGAGAGAGAGTGCTCTCTAACGAAATGCACATATATGTGGAGGTCATATCGCCAAATGAATCTTGTTAATTATTGAACCCTGTTCAAGACTTCAATTTAGACTATATACTATAAAACTATCCTTCCATTTGTCCTTGAATTAGAGGTTGTATTTTTTTTTTTAGAACCATTGTTTCTCGGTAAGAGATTTTGATAAATCGTTACATTTTCATTCCAGTTCTGAATATTCAAATAAGTTAATAAAGCCCATAAGTTATAGTCTACCCAGCCATGTTTGATCATGTAGCTGTTACAAAAAGTTGCCAGTTTAACAGCCCAAATTTCATTTTTCGTCGTTACTAAAGTAAAATCTTGAGATATAAAATTTATCTCAAACTTGATTTTTGTTATCAAATTAGAGTTTGTATAGAAACAATGTAATATATGGCTTTATGGGGTAAATCAAAGTGAGTTCCCATAGGTTTTGGATTCGTATTATTTTCATAGTTGGTTCCTAATTTGGTACATAATTTATAACACCAAACGACATCTAGTTTGGTAACTCCGATTTCCCTTTCAATGAGTGCATTTTTTAAGATTTATAATACTCAGCAACGAAACTTCATTAAGAAGATTAAGGCTCTTTTATTGGACTTGATTTCTACAATGGGCTCTTTTATTGGACTTGATTTCTACAATTGTACAATTGTGGGGAGTAAGCCGGTGGCTACTGCCCGAGGGGCAGGGACGGGCTTATGCCTAGCATTAAAAAAAAAAAGATTTCTACAATTGTATATTTTAGAGGCATTACTTTCCATAATTTTCACTATAACATGGTATTGTGGTTAATTAATAGGTGATATCTAGACTTTGTTAGTTGAGGTTCTCCTCCAATATGGGCAGTATTGTCGGTTTAGGATCTTCGCTAAAATGGCCTTGAATCCTAAACTTTTACTGTAACTGGAGCAGAGATGCTTCGATTTATCTTATCTTTTGTTTCTTCTTTTCCCCTCTACTTTCTCACCACCACTCCCTGTAACGTTCCTTCTTTATTTATAAACTTTTCTGTTGTACTGATCCTTGTATTTTTTTTTTTTTGCTCGGTAAAGATTAATTTTATATAGAATGGTTAGTACAATAGTGTTATTGATTTTTGCTATGGTTAGTACAATAGTGTTATCCTTGTATAGTTTTATTGTATACAGTTCATTTTCATTTTCCTCGAAAATCTCAAGAATCATTTATTTGATTTTTGCTATAGTGTTTGAAATCTTTGGAATCCGGTACGTAATTCCCAAATTTTACGATCTGACAAAGAAAATGAAAAAGCACCTGTCGAGTATATAAATGCATACAGGATCCTAGAAACCAAATAATGAAACAGAACCTATGAGAATAAATCATGGCATTTACATTTAGTTATGATAGATTCCAAACAAACCAAGAACCAAACCAATTGTTATGAGAATACTCATGCCATTTACACTTTTATCTCCAGCATGAACCTCCAAGTCGATGGCTCATATGTTTTTTTTGTTTTGTATCCCAAAAGGTGGATCATTAAGTCAAAAGGTCTAGGTGAGTTCATTCAAGCTTGAACTATGTTGCTTGTCTAATCAGTAATTTTTATCAGTCCGAGAGATATTCCATGGCAAACTTCAGCAATTGTTTGAAAATGAAGGCCAAATATTCGTAATATCAATCAAGCCAAGTAATCATGGCATTTGAGTTTTGAGTGTTTGATCGATAGATGATCGGACTGTACGTTTTAGAACGTTAGTAGGAATGTGGGTTTGCGAAATTCTTATCTACTCATGCTACAAGGCCATCTTTTTTGGGGACCAACCTTTTTTTTTGGGGACCATTCTTTTATTTTGGGTAAGATATTAAAAGCAAATCTAGGTCACCCCTTATCTAGATATTTATGATAATACCTAAATTACCCTCTGATTATTTTTGGTTAATGATTAGTTAGTGTGATTAGTGAAATGATTTTGAATAAAGATTTGAGATTAAAAAATCTGATTTTTTAAAAAAGAAGTAGAATTATTGAGAGAGAAAAGTTAGAGAAGATGAAGAACAAAAACATGGAAAATAATTTTTTTTTTTGAGTTCACTAATCTAGACTATTCAAGTGATGATTCAATTGATGATAGCTCATCTGAATCTTCATCTCCTTCCTCTCCTAGAGTATATGTCAATCTTCACAATGATCCGGATATGAATTATTTCTTAGATGGTGAATGTACTCTTCCCCAAAGCCAATCTCAAGATGAAAACGATGGATTTTACCAATCACAACCGGAGGAAGACTATTTGGGTACCCAGGTATAATCTAAACTTAGATAATGTTGGTTGAATTGGTCCAAATTTTCAAAAAAATGTGAATTTGTTAAGTAGATTTGGGCTTGTTCGGTTACCTTGTGTGAAGAACATGTAACCGAACTCATCTAAAAGTGTAGTTCGGTTACATTTTCTAAACATGCAGGTTACCAAACTCTACAATAATGGAGGTTTTGAAGTTCGGTTAACGGACATGTTACCGAACTCTGTAAATAGGATTACAGGGTTATGTTCGGTTTGGCCGAAATGTAACCGAACTTTAGGGTCTATAATTTCGGTTAGTTTGCAACCAATATCTAACCGAACTTATGTAAAATAAGCTTTCACATTAGTGTATAAAGTTCGGTTGGTTCGCAAACTTAATACCAACCCACTATCTAACCGAACTTACGTACAATAAAATTTGATTTAGTATACGTAAAGTTCGGTTAGTTGTCAACTTGCTTGACAAACCGAACTCTGAGTTCGGTTTTCCCGATAAAATTATCATGTAACCGAACTTTAGGGTCCATAAGTTCGGTTAGTTTGCAACCAATAGCTAACCGAACGTATGTAAAATAATTTTTCACATTAGTGTATAAAGTTCGGTTGGTTCGCAAAGTGGGCTTAGAAGCCCATTTTTATGACAAAAAATAACTGAAATTGGGTTTGAGAGATGGTTGCTTCATGTTTAGTTTAGTTGGCTCTGACGTTGCTGCTTAATGAGAACAACATCCATTGAAAATTTGAAATTATATTCGTGTCTTTGGAGGCGTATTCGTTTATTAACCAGTTTTATTGCAAGTGTAAATAGCATGATTATTCATGACAGTTGGTTTCTTTCTTTTTTTCCGAGAAACACACCATTGCATTAAATTAAAAGGAAATTACAAACATCAACTAAAGGCTCTTTCCTCACCAAGCTATCCAGAAAAGGAGGAAAAAAATCCCAAGTATTTTTTAGAAAGAACTTTCTAGTCCGACGTGCAGGCCGGTCAGCAAGTTTATTTTTAAGTCTCTTAATATATACAACATCAAAACTAGAACGACTAGAAAGGGAAATCCGACATTCTTCTAAAAGATCACAGCAGCACCAATCCACTTCAACCTTGCCTTTATTAACAAAATCCACCAGTTGAAGGCAATCACTGACAAACCGAACTTTGGAAAGATTCATCTCCAATGCCCAAGAGATAGCCAAAATTAGGGTCATTGCCTCAGCACCAACAACACCTGCGATCCACCCAAAGTCCGTTCTTGACTGAATTACACTCCCTGCATTATCACAGAGAATAATCCCAATCCCCATATTAAGATCCTTGATGGAACCATCAACAAACATAATATAATCAACATCCTGAAATGGAGTTTTAACATCCATTCTACCATAATTTTTAAACAAAGGAGGAGCTATATAAGTATTAATCAGTCTTCTTGTATCCATGATAACCTTGTCCAAGTTAATCGAGATAACTTTGAAAACCACATCACATCTGAATTTCCAAACTGACCACATAACTATAGCACCAATACTAGGCCAATTAACAGCATAAGGAGGAGCACCCAAATCTTTATCAGTAATAACTAGATGTTGCAGAGAGAGAGCAAACCAAATATGAGACGCAATAGGAAACAGAAAAAATAGATGCATTACAGATTCAACGACATTTTTGCAAAGAGGGCAAACATCATCCACAACAGGATTATAGTACATAAGAACAGAGTTGACAGGTAAAATCTGAGAAAAAAATTTCCACATAAAAAATTTAATCTTTGGAAGGCAATCCAAAGACCACACTTTCTTCCAAAAGGAAGCATCATCCACTGAGACAGTGTCATTCATGTAAAATTTGTAAGAAGATTTATAGTAAAGCTACCATTTCTAGTATGTGCCCACTTAATACTATCATTTTCATTGGTGTATTCTTAGAGATTCAATTTTATTAACATCATCCGGAGAAAACAAAGAAGTAAAAAGACCAATATCCCAAGAGTTATTCTGGGAATCAATAAGTTCACTAACAAGATTGTAATCAGTAAAATTTGGACTAATCGAGACCGGTGGAGTATTACTTAGAGGTAACCAGTTTGAAGACCATATATTTGTAGACTTGCCATCATTTATTTTATACAAAATATTAGCTTTAACGAAAGCCAACCCTTTAACTATACCTTTCCATATCCAAGAGGAACTATCTGCAGCTTTATCTATTTCTAACAAGTTTTGATTTGGAAAATACTTATCCTTTAAGAACCTAGAAACTAACTGATCTGGATTTTTACAAATTCTCCAACCAATTTTAGCAATAAAGACTCTATTAGTTGCATAAGAGTTTTTAATACCAAGAACCCCATTTAATTTTGACTTACCAATATCACTCCAAGAACGAAAATAAGCAGCTCTCCTTGGATTTTCTTCGACCACCAAAAAGTTTGTAGTTGCGGGATTTCCCACACTACACCCCTCACTATATTTTGTAGATCTAAATCATATTAATCACCTAAATTTCAAATATAAGTGCTAGAAATTTAAATAGACACATAAGATTTTTTACGTGGTTCGATCAATGTGATCTACATCCACGGTTCTCACTATGATTGTTGAGGTTACATAAGAATTACATTTACAATCTCCATTAATGGATAATTTGTAGAGCTCTAGATCTAATTATTTGGGAAGAAGATGATAAAGAAAATAAATCTCTCTCTAAAAATATCTCTCTCCTCCTAAAAGTGCCTCCTCCAAAATGTGTATCCTCCTTTCTCTCTCCCCGCTCTCCTCTTTATATAGTATTTACATAGTGGATGACAAACTCATGTACAACTAATATTTCCCTTAATTTCGGATTTACCTTGCGACATCCTCGCAAGAGTATAAATGTTAAATCTCATGAGACACTCTAGTTCTCGCAAGATCCTCGCACTTTCTTCATGTTTACGTTATCTTCATTTGTTATGTCATTTAAAATCACTTTGCGACGGCTTCGCGACGTTGTTAATGAAGATTCCGCAAGTGTGTTGTTGTTGCGATATTTGGATCCTACATCTTGCCTCTTTTTCTTGAATATTGCTTGAAGAGCGATCTTTAAGAAAAATCCGTTGTTGTAGTAGTCTTTGATCTTTGTTGATGAAGGAATGAGCGAAAGAATACTTTGGACTTGAAAAGTACGTACTTGCCTCTATTCTTTTGCGAAGTTCGGCTTTGCGAAATAAATAAGAAGTATCATCTCTTGAAGTATGCGAAGTATGAAGTATCTTTGAAGAAGTATAAGAAGTACTTAATCCTCGAAATATATAAGAAATATGAAGTATCCTTTGAGAAGTATAAGAAGTACTTAATCCTCTAAATATAAGAAGTATTGCGAATCCATCATGCGAAACTCTCGCTCCATGTTCTTTGCCTCATGCTATCTTTGTAATGCAAATAAAAATTTAGATTAGTACTCCACATTTCTTTTATCAAAGATATTTATTTAATTTCAAGTTCAAATCATTTTTCTTTGTTTTGATTTCCTTTGTATAACTCATTTCATTTCATCCGATAAAACATCCTTCATGGAAATGATCCTAATAGGTACCCCCTTATATGACGCACTTTAGGTACATTGCCTCTTGCGAAATCATAGGGTAAATTCGCGAACTAGGGTGTACGCCATAAAGGTTTGCCCGCTACTACTCTCCATGTTGGATATCATTCTCATTTGAAACAAAGCAAGTATTTAAGGGAAATATATAAATTGATCTTTGCGAGATATTGTTCTCGGTTTCTCTTGTAATATCTGCGAGATTTTTCTCGAATTATTGTAATCGTGAAATCTTTGTAGTTCTGAAATTTCTGTAATTCTGCGATTATCTCGCCTTTTGTAAATCAAATCAAAAATCTTTTATTTTTTGTAAGTAAAATGTTTAAGGAAAGTGGTACTTAGCTTTTGTGGTTTGTTGTTGTCAATCTCGCGCCAAATAGAAATGTTAGAAGTGAGACTTGAACCCTTGACCTGCCTCTTGCATATTCTCGCATGATATACCAACTGTTCTAACCCTCTCTCGCGAAATTCATTTGCGAGATAATCATCAACTTTATTCTTTGCGAGATAAGCAAAGTCTGTGAGAAATTTCGCATAACAAAAATAAGTGTGCGAGAGCAAGAATTGATCCTGCGACCTTACCGCTCGCGTTCATGCCTCTCCGACCAACTCGTGCTAGCCATGCCTCTGCGAAGTGTTTACTGCAAAATAACCACCTACTTTCTTCTTGCGAGATATTTGCGAAAAATTCATGCAAAATATGGACGTTCAATGGGACTTGAACTCGCGACCATGAACTCATTAATTTCGCGAGTGACCAATCTGTGTCTTTGCCTCTTGTTTGCGAAAGAATGAAACAACCTTGCGAGATTATCCATTTTTTCCCTCTTTGCGGAGCAAAAATTCTTTGCGAGGAGGAGATTCGAACCCGCGACCTCTCGGTTTGCATAATTCTTCTCGACCATCCAGGCTATTTGCTGCTTGCGAAGGAAACACACAATGTTATAGGTTTATTCCATTTTTTCCCCTCTTGAAAGTTCAAAAAATATTTGAAAAAAATATGATTGTGGCGAGATTTGATCTTGCGACATCAAGCTTCTTCGCTCCAACTCAAACCATCTGTGCGAGCTTCTTTTTGTGATAAAATTCACGCAGCGTTTTGTTCTTATCATTTTCTTCGTTTTTCCTTTATTTCCTTCAACAATTGCCTCTTGTTTTCTCCCGAACATGGGAATCTTCAACTAAAACTTCCATTTTTTCCTTAAATTTCACCACAACAACTAATCTTTTCTCTCACTCTTTTCGGTCTTTGAATTAGTGATGATGTCTCTTTCCGTGGAAATGTGATTTCTTCCATAAAATTTCCATTTTTGCTCCTGAAACTTTAAGATTTAGAAATAAATATGAACAATAACTAATTTTCATGGAAATTTCTTGATCCAACAAGTTACAGGAAGGATAAAATCCATTATTCTCTCCCTGTTTCTAGCGCATATGTAGTTGCGGGATTTCCCACACTACACCCCTCACTATATTTTGTAGATCTAAATCATATTAATCACCTAAATTTCAAATATAAGTGCTAGAAATTTAAATAGACACATAAGATTTTTTACGTGGTTCGATCAATGTGATCTACATCCACGGTTCTCACTATGATTGTTGAGGTTACATAAGAATTACATTTACAATCTCCATTAATGGATAATTTGTAGAGCTCTAGATCTAATTATTTGGGGAAGAAGATGATAAAGAAAATAAATCTCTCTCTAAAAATATCTCTCTCCTCCTAAAAGTGTCTCCTCCAAAATGTGTATCCTCCTTTCTCTCTCCTGCTCTCCTCTTTATATAGTATTTACATAGTGGATGACAGCTCATGTACAACTAATATTTCCCTTAATTTCGGATTTACCTTGCGACATCCTCGCAAGAGTATAAATGTTAAATCTCGCAGACACTCTAGTTCTCGCAAGATCCTCGCACTTTCTTCATGTTTACGTTATCTTCATTTGTTATGTCATTTCTGAAATCACTTTGCGACGGCTTCGCGACGTTGTTAATGAAGATTCCGCAAGTGTGTTGTTGTTGCGATATTTGGATCCTACAAAGTTCTCTGAATTGAATCTATTTTTGAGGTAATGTTTTTAGGAAAAGGGATGCTTTGAGACAATTGTTCTACCTGCACCATTTAGTTTCGTTTTCTTACAATTACTCAATCTAGTGTAGAATTTGTCGATAAGGACCTGAAAATATTTAGTCTTATCCCTTTTAACAAATAAGGGAGTGCCGAGATATTTTTCAGAAGTACTTAGGAATTTTATCCCTAGAGTTTTTGCAATCAACTTAACATGTTTATGGTGCATCTTATTACTAGTGAAGAATCCAGATTTTTCAGAGTTAATTGCCTGACCTGATGCCTTTGAAAAGGTGTTTATAATCTTCATAAGATTTCTTACAAAAGTCAAGGAGGCTTTTGAAAACAACATGCAGTCATCTGCAAAAAAATAAGTGAGATATCGAGGGACTATTTTTCCTTAATTTGAAACCCTAAATCAGCTTTTCATTTTCACCCTTTAACAAGAGTTGAGATAAAGTTTCCATTCATAAGATAAAAATATAGGGAGATAGGAAATATCCCTGCCTAATTCCTCTAGTAGGGACAAAAATCTCTCATGGCGATCCATTAACAAGAACAGAGTAGGAAACCGTACTAATACATTGAGATATCAGTTGGCACCAATCCTCTGAGAACCCAAGCTTTTTAAAGACAGAAAGAATAAAAGAACACTCAAGTCGATCAAAAGCTTTTGAGATATCTAACTTTATAGCCATAAACACATTCTTATTATTTTTTTAATGTAAGATTTCATGACTAATTAAGATATTATCTTGAATCTGTCTATTTTCTATAAAAGCAGACTGAAAAGGGGAGATAAGGGAGTCCAGAAGAGGTTTTAAACGATTTTTTAAAATTGTTGAAATAATTTTATAGATAGTATTTGTTATACTAATAGGCCTAAAATCATTTGGAGTTGATGGATTATTAACCTTAGGTATCAGAGCAATGAAAGCATGATTTAACTGTTTAAGAAGAAACTTGTTGCGAAAAAAGGATTGAACATGATTTATAACTTCTAGAGATAATTCATCCCAGTTGTTTCTAGAAAAAACCCCTGGAAAACCATCCGGACCCGGCGATTTCCAAGGAGCCATATTTTTGATGGTGGAATGAATTTCTTCAGTAGTAGGAATTGCTACTAAGTTAGCATTCATATCTTCAATAATTATAGGCTGAATATCTTTAAGAACTTCTTCTAGAGTTGTTAGGCATTGAAGACGTGTAAATACTCTTAAAGTGATTTGAAAGAAGAGAAACAACTTGTTCTCCGTTTTCCAACCAGTTACCTTGACTGTCTTGCAAAGTATGTATAGTGATATACATATTCCTGAGTTTAACTATGTTATGAAAGAAGTTTGTATTCTTATGATAATAACTAAAGTAATCTACTCTTGATTTTTGTTTATAGAAAGAATTTTCAATCTCATACCAGTAATCTAGATGCTTCGAGTAATTTAGGATAAAGGAACCAATCGAAGGAGTATATGGTAAAAATTGAAGCTTCTCAATTTATGAATTTAAATTTCATATGGTAGTTTTAATGTGACCAAAAGAATTCAAATTCTAATAACTTAGATCATGCTTAAGATTTTTAAGCTTACCAGCAGCGATGAAACTTGGAGAGCCATTAACACACTTAGACCAAGAGCTTGTGAGAACATTTTTAAAATCAAGACTCAACTGCCAACACTTGAAGAATTTATACGGGATATGGAGCTTTTCTTCAAGATGAAAACATTTGAGTAGGATTGGACTGTGATCAGAGTAGAGCCTATCTAATTTTTTGACCCTAGTGTTAGGCAACAAAGACACCCACTTATCAATCATAAAACCTCTGTCCAACTTTTCAAAAATAAGATCAACAGGATTCCTAAATCTTCCATTGCACCAAGTGAATGTATTACCAACAGAATAAACTTCATTCAGGTTCAGATGAATCATTTTATTTCTAATGAAATCCGGATTAAAGAGTTTTCAGCATTACCACCTTGTTTTCAGATTCATGCATAATAAAATTGAAATCCCCTAGCAACAACCATGACAGTTGGTTTCATTCTTCATTTTCTTGATATTTCTCAACGGTTCATGTCATCGTCCAGTTTCAAGAATCTTATGTACATATACATATATACACTCCATAGATTGTATTTCTTTTCCTTTCGCATTCTTAGATGTAAAAATTGGGGAAGATCTTGATTTGCTTTCTTAGATGTTACAATTGGGGAAGCACCGTATGAAGGAATCGCTTGACATGATGAATACAGATAAAGCAAACCTTCATTTGTTATGTCAAATATGAAACTTTCGCTTCTCAATTTGATAGAAAATTATGTTTACGCCCAAAGGAACGCTCCAAGTATCTTTATTAGAAGTGAGATTATATTTCCCTTCATTGTGCTTAAACCTTAATAGTTAATAGTAATAATACTACTCGTTTGGAAGGATTTCTTAGGTGTTAAAGTCTGCGGGCATCCAACTCAAAACTAGTTGGAAATGAGTGGATGGCCAGCGGATTCTAACGACGTGGGAATATTTATCCTTTCACATGCCCCTTCACATGTAAGGCTAGTCACTCGGCCTAACACGTGGACCTACGTACGAGTGACCAGTCAATCGATAACAGGTGTACGAGTGACCAGTCAATCGGTAACAGGTGCACAGGTGATTAAATAGGTACACCTCGGCCAGTAATTCGGCCTACACTCGGGTGTGTACAGGTGACAAAATAGGTACACCTCGGCCAATAACTCGGCCTACACCCAGCTGTTGATGGTGGTTTTTAAACGAAGGGTACAGTCGTAAAACCCCAAATAACCTAATGTCACCAGTGACACATTTATTAGGACATTTAATGCATGTAGTCAGTAATTAATAGGGGTATTTTTTTCAAATTAGGGTTACAACGAACGAAACCCTAACTCACCTCCGTGCCGATGGCAAATCATGCCAGCCACACCTAGCCCAAGCTAGCCGCGCCATGCCAAATGCACTCTGCCTTGGCCCTAGCTACGCTAATCACACCAAATGTGCCAAAGCATGCCAACCATGCTAGCCGCACCTCCGTGCCGATGGCAAATCATGCCAGCCACACCAAGCCCAAGCTACCCGCGCCATGCCATATGCACTCTGCCTTGGCCCTAGCTACGCTAATCACACCAAATGCGCCAAAGCATGCCAACCATGCTAGCCGTACCTCCGTGCCGATGGCAAATCATGTCAGCCACACCTAGCCCAAGCTAGCCACACCTCTATGCCAATGGCAAAGCATGCCAGCCATACCAAACGCACCGAAGCATGCCAACCATGCTAGCTGCACCTCCGTGCCGATGGCAAATCATGCCAGCCACACCTAGCCCAAGCTAGACACACCTCTATGCCAATGGAAAAGCATGCCAGCCATACCAAACGCGTCGAAGCATGCCAACCATGCTAGCCGCACCTCCGTGCCGATGGCAAATCATGCCAGCCACACCTAGCCCAAGCTAGCCGCACCTCTGTGCCAATGGCAAATCATGCCAACCACACCAAACGCGCCAAAGCATGCCAACCATGCTAGCCGCACCTCCGCCCAATGGCAAATCATGCCACCACACTTAGCCCGAGATAGCCGTTCCGTGCCAAATGCACTCTGCCTTGGCCCTAGCTACACTAATCACGCCACGCCAAGCCAAACACCCTTACACCCGCGCCATGCCAAAGTAGCGTCCACACCTAGGCTTGCAAACCATGCAACCTAGGCCAAATTGGCCACGCATGCCATTGGCACATGCCAACACGCTCGCTGGTAGCTTTTTCTACCAAGGCGCGACCCAAATTGGCCACGCACGCCATTGGAACATGCCAACACGCTCTTTTTCTACCAAGGCGCGACCCAAATTGGCCGCGCACTCCATTGGCACATGCCAACACGCTCGCTGGTAGCTTTCCTACCAAGGCGCGACCCAAGTTGGCCACGCATGCCATTGGCACATGCCAACACGCTCGCCGGTAGCTTTTTCTACCAAGGCGCGACCCAAATTGGCCACGCATGCCATTGGCACATGCCAACATGCTCGCTGGTAGCTTTTTCTACCAAGGCGCGACCCAAATTAGCCACGCATGCCATTGGCACATGCCAACACGCACCGCTGGTAGCTTTTTCTACCAGGGTGCGGCCCAAATTGGCCACGCATGCCATTGGCACATGCCAACACGCTCGCTGGTAGCTTTTTCTACCAAGGACCGACCCAAATCGGCCACGCATGCCATTGGCACATGCCAACACGCTCGCTGGTAGCATTTTCTACCAAGGCGCGACCCAAATTGGCCATGCATGCCATTGTCACATGCCAGCACGCTCGCTGGTAGGTTTTTCTACCAAGGCGCGACCCAAATTGGCCATGCATGCCATTGGCACATGCCAACACGCTCGCTGGTAGCTTTTTCTACCAGGGCGCGGCCCAAATTGGCCACGCATGCCATTGGCACATGCCAACACGCTCACTGGTATCTTTTTATACCAGGGCGCGGCCCAAATTGGCCACGCATGCCATTGGCACATGCCAACAAGCTCGCTGGTAGCTTTTTCTACCAGGGCGCGGCCCAAATTGGCCACGCATTCCATTGGCACCTTCCAACACGCTCGCTGGTAGTTTTTCTTACCAGGCCATGGCCCTAATGGCCGAGCATGCCATTGGCACATGCCAACACGCATCGCTGGTAGCTTTTCTTACCAGGCCACGGCCCTAATGGCCGAACACGCCATTGGCACTTGCCACACACGTCACTAGCAGGCATTCCCACTTACACTCAACGTACAACCTACCACCAAGGCATTTCGCACATGCCATTGGCACATGACACACACGCCTCTAGCCGCTCTGGCATTGCCACTCGCACTCAAGATGCAACCCGTAACAAAGGCATTCCGCACATGCCACGCGCGCCACTTGCAGCGCCACTTTCACTCAAGGTGCAACCAACACTCGAGATATCAACACAAACTGGGGGATGCTTTCCAGGGTTTTGGTTTGGCGGTCACAGCTTGCAGCGTACACTACGCTCACATTAAGAAAGCGTGAATAGGAATAAAGCGGTCAAATAAATGAGGAAATAATGGTGAAAACGTTTTCACCCATTAACACCATGCGGTTACCACCTCCTCCCATTATTTCACCCTTTACTCTATTCCTTCATGAGGCCATGGTACGTTTCAATCTCGACTTGTATAAATAGGTCTTACCTATTTCCACCAGACAACAAGTCTCGGTCAGGAGAAAAAATACAACACTCTCAGAAAAGGAAACTTTGCAAGCTATCCAAAAGCTTTCATCTCTTGCAAGCTTCCTAAGCTTTCACTTTCTGATACAAGTCGAGACACTACTCTCCCAGCACTGTTCTGGCCTCAACACCTTTCTTTGCTTCCCTCCCCAAATCAACCCTTCTCCTCCACTTTGTGACCGAAGCAAGTCCGGAACGGCCATTTCTTGGTTTAGGCCGGACTTGTACAGATTAATCTCTCGAATCTATAAAGTGCTCACGTGCAGCACATTTGTTTAGGGTTTAAACCAGTTTCTCACTCACCTACCGAATTTACCGAAATCGGCAGAAGCGATTTTCACCTATAAACACCAGCGTACAGTCGGCCAGTAATTCGGCCAACACCCGGGGTGTACAGGTGACAAAATCGGTACACCTCGGACAGTAATTCAGCCTACACCCGGGGTGTACATATGACAAAATCGGTACACCTCGGCCAATAATTCGTCCTACACCCAGCGTACAGTCGGCTAGTAATTCGGCCTACACCTGGGGTGTACGGGTGACAAAATCGGTACATTTCGGCCAGTAACTCGGCCTACACCAAGCGTATGGCAGGTCTGAAACTTGTCTTTGTTGCTGATACCATGTTAAAGTCTGCGGGAATCCAACTCAAAACCAATTGGCAATAAGTGGAATGGCCATTCCATATTATATTTTAAGTTCATTAAGCGGATTCTAGCGATGTGGGACTATTGTTCTTTCACATCAGACACAGTTTATCCAGCAAATGATGATCGAAAATTTCCATGAAGCATGAACCAGTTCAGCCTTTTATGTTTATCTAGTTTACTTTAGATTGCCACTTGTTTCCCCTGCTTATTAGTTACTATCGTTCCTTCAATTATCATCATTTATGTGTTACTCGAGCAATTAATCTTGCTAGTCTAGTGGTGTTGGTAGCAACTAAAGGCGAAATCTCATGGCCAAAGCCTGAAGTTATTCATGCCTTGCTAAAAAATTGTGATAATACAGATGGTTCTGCAAGAGGGGATGATGTTTGGTTTGGTGCCATGATTAGAATGGAGGATGGTGAACCTGTAAGTGTTGTGACTGGCAGTTCAGCCCCTGGTTCTATTACCATACATGAGCTATAAGGTGTTGAGGCTGGTCTCAATCTTGCAGTGTTGAATGGTTGCTCGAAAGTTTCACTCCGTACCGACTCAAAGACTGTGGTATCGTTCCTTACCAAAGCTGATCCGAAACCTCCTTGGCCTTGTCATTTTGTATGGGAATCGATTTTACGTCTTCGTGAGAAGTTCCTAGCTTGTTCTACTGTGCATACTTACAGGGAGGCTAACAAAGCCGTTGATTTACTAGCCAATTACTATCCATCAGGGGATTTTGAAGAAATTGTTCCCAAGTCCTTTTCTGAGGAGCTAATGAAAATAGTTGTAGATGATGCCAAGGGCAAAGTGTATTATAGGCCTAGTTGAGCTGTTAGGAAGTGTCTTTGCTTGTGTTGTGTTGGTTTCTCTCTTGGAGAGAGTTTGCTGGTTTTTGTATCTTTTTTGGTTTTTGTTTTTTTTCCTTTTCCTGTTGGTTGGGGTCTCCTTAACCCCCTCTCTTTTCTCAAAACAAAAAAAAATTGCGATAAAGGTAAAGTTTTGATGAGAAAGACGCATCCATCCTTGCAAGCCGAAAGGTTCAATTTTGATTGATTTATCATTTTGAGGTTCTTTCAAAAAAAAAACAACATGGTTAATTACTTACCTTGGTTCCATATTTGGTATAAAGTCCAAGATGGACACACTGCGACCTTTGGACTAAATGGTCCATCTTTTTCGACTAAGAAAAAAAATCACGAAAATGATTCGCCCATTTTAAAATTTGAAATGATTACACGGATCCAAAAGAGTTCCATGGACGGTAGAAATCTTGGATTCCCATCAGCAGATATATAAAACTACTCAAAAACATAAATGTTGTTAAAAAAATCGTAACTCTGGATGCTCATACTTGAGAAACAATATAGATTACATGAATATTCATAAGAATCGTAACAACTAGTTACATTTTACGTTTTCTTGGGACCTCTACTTGGAAAACATGTAACTGCCATGATTTTGTTTCATCTTTCAGTTTCTTACATGCAACTTTTTTTTTTTTTTTTTTTGAAGCATACTTACATGGAACTTGTGTATATGTAGTCTTCATTATTGTTGGGAACCACCGGGATCCAAAGATTTCAAATTTTTGTTGCAAAAATTAAATAAATGATCTTTGAGATTGTGGAGGAAAATGAATATGTATCAACTGTTATACATTTTTTAATTAAGGTCTACTCGCATGAGAAATTTAACCATGTAGATTTGACCAAGGTTTTTAGCGTAAATCACTTGGTTAACAAGAAGTGATTGGAAAAGTTTTTACCACCGTTTTGTCTAGCTTTGTTCACTTTATCTCTAGCCGATGGTCTCCACTGATAAAAAAAAAGTTTCAATATATATCTTGAGATAAAAAGATGAAAGATTTTCATGATAAAAAAATTTCATTCACCAGATTGATTTTGGGTTAATACTTACGGAAGTAAATTTCAGATAACAAAACAGTTTTACGTTAGTCTTATGGTGTTGATTGATAACGTAATGCAGAAATCTGACCGTTGAAATCATCCATGCCACTTGATTTTGACGACAGATTATCGGACTACATGTTTTAGAGCCAACTTTTTTTCCCTCTTTTTTGTAGAAATATTATACTTGTGTAATAGTGAAACCCCTTCATCCGCAATACTCATTAGTCCAAAGATTCAAATCTCAATTTGAGGTTGTTCCATAAAAAACATAGTTACTATTGAAAATTGCCAACGTGTAATTTTCAATTTAAGCAACTTACTGGTTGTTATTTGTAAAGAAAATCTTTCCTAAATTATTACAAGAAAGATCATTATTCATATATTCAACATATATTTCAAAAATGGAATGGAGATATTTCAGAGTGGAACGGCGAGATTATGTCAACCTAATTAGCTGTCTACATTCTGTGTTAGTAATAATTTTGTGTTATCTTATTTCTTTGTTTACTTGAATCTTTCCAAATTTTGTTGTAATATTTATTACAGTATAAATAAACAAGACATTCACATTAACCTCTTCCTCGTCACGGAATAAACAAGAAGCTTAGTATCTCCAATTATTATTATTAAAAAAAAATTCGCATCTCCATCTCTTCAATGCTGAATAGTTAACTATATGCAGTTATGCACCCAGTTTACCAATCAGTTAACCCAACGGCAGTTTTGGTCTCGCGGATAAATTCTCTTTTGAAGACACTGATGATCTTCGAAAATTGGGAACGCTGCAAGCCTGCAACTACATGGTAAGTAGTTAGCTACTTAATTCAATTATTCCTGGAATTCGCTCAAGTGAACTTTACTGTGATAAATCTTGGGTGCATTAGATTGTGAGTAACACACAAATCGGCCTAGATTGACTTCGATGTTTCACAGTAAAGAACACCAGGACGGATATCAAATGGAGTTAATTAAGCAGCCAGTTACTTACCATATCGTTGCAACGTTCCCATCTGCGATGATCATCAGTGTCCACGGATGGTTTTGACAAACCCATCTTGCTATTTATAGTAAAAGCTAAAGAAATAACTGTACTCCATACTCCATTTGTTGTGTCGCTAGTTACTAAAGAAGTTGCCAGGACTACAGAGAGGTTGCCCGAATGATGAAGATCAAGAGGGTTGTCAAAAGGTACGTGGTATTGGAGAGATTGATATGCACCATCTAAGATGCGCACAAATTGGGACCCTTATAAATACAAAATTCAACAGGACAGAAAAACTCAATAGAACAGAAAAACATATGCTGTGCACCATTGAAATTATATTCATGACTTCGTATGCTCGCACATTTGTTGCTTTACTTAAGGAATGATTATTCGTAACAATTGGTTCATTCTTCCTTTTCGTTCATCTTATTGTCATCAAATGTGAATGTCACGGATTCCGGTTTTTAAGTACATGTGTATGCAACTTGCATACTGGGCAGATTTATTTATTTTCTCATTTGCTTCCCGAGATGGTAAAATTGCGAACCACCAACTTGGAAAGCTCTTTCCTTGTCTGCTCCAGTAACAATTTTGGGGACATGTGTTTATGTTGGGTGCACTCTTGATTCTTTTTGTTTTTTTTTTTTTTTTTTGCTCGGCGTGCACTCTTGATTCTGTAAATCCTAAAGATCTACAAGACGAGATTCATAGTAGTGATGTCGAGATTCCTCACTTCTTTTTGATTAGATTCACAGGTAATGATGGAGTTTTGGGTTCTATAGTTATTTGGGCTTTGAATCATTTAAAGTTATGATTAATCATATGATGCAGATGACCAAGAAAAATGACACCAAAGACATAGAAGGTGGAACAAGAACACGCACTATGTAGGCGCCGGCAGGGGAGGAGCCAAGAATTATGGGATGGGGGTGCAAAAAATTGCTATGCGGAGCAAAAAGAATTTTAGGGGTGCAAAAAGGCAAAAATGGGCTAAAATGTACAAAAAAGTTTCTAATTGCGCCTCAAATAGCCTTTGGAGCCAGCTGGGCAGGGGTGCAAGTGCAACCCCTTGCAATGGGTTGGCTCCGCCGCTGGGCACCGGCGGTGGTTGCTTTGTGATTCCTTGGTCCTGCGAAGATGACGTGGTTGGGGACGTGTGTATAACGCTTCAAACAAAAGTGCAATAACTTTGGCCCTACCAAAATAACCTGTGTGTGACAAACCAAATCTTCTCTCTTTTTTTCTCTCCCTTTTTGGAACCGTTTTTTCTTCCGGTTTCCCAAACCAAATCGTCCTCCCTGATTTCCCAAATTTGTTGAGTTTGGTATGAGATTTTCAGATATTCTCAACAGATTTGATTGTAAATAGGATTAGTATAAATAAAATCCGCTATTTTGAGCGACCCAAGGTTTTTTATCAGTTTTTTTTCTCATATGCTTCCTTCTCTAATGGCTTCAGTATGATTTTTAGATGTTTGTGAAGTAGTTTCTAATAGCCTCGAAGGCGTTTCATCCGATTGCTACAATCGTTTCAATTACATCAACAACGGCGATTCACATCGGCATGAAGGGATACTACATTTCAATGAAGATCCATGGCTACCCGAAGTGATCATGATTTTGATTTTGTGTGCGTAGTACTCCCTCTTGGGACACTTTTATCTTATTGAAGAAGACAATGAAGAAGACAAACTCTTCAAAGCAAAATGGCAGAATCTTAATTCACTGGCCATCCCTCAAATATCATCAAATTCGTTGGTGAAATTCATGTTTTTTAGTATGTATATTTATTGGCTTTTGTTAACTTGTATACCCGTATACATGTTAAGGTTTAATAAATAAATATTTTATTTCTTTGGAATTGTGTTTTTTTTGTCTTATTCTACTAGAAATTGGTTTTTCTTGCACCAAAAACAACAAATTTTGTTCCCAATGTAAAAAATTGTTGTTTTCAATGCAATAAAGCAAACAAATCTTGTTTCCAATGCAAGATTTGTTGTTTTAGTGAACCTTAACATGTATACGGGTATACAAGTTAACAAGACCCTATTTTATTACAATTTAGTTGTAATTGTGATATAAAACATTTGTATTTATCATGTTTTTCATCTTTGATGTATCAGTACTTGATGTAAGCAATCTTACTTATTAACGAAACTTATAGGTTCGCCTCTTCCTTCAAAAAATAAAATAAAAATAAAAATAATCGGCGTGTGAACATCAGGGGTCATATCCATTTGTCACTTTACAGGAGTAAAAGCTAAAATGGCGTGATTATTAACAATTTGTTTCATTCTTCATTTTCTTGCAGTTTATTAATATCTAATGTGAATACCATGAATTTTCTAAACAGATTGTATCTAGGAACTTATGTATATATATATATATTACACACCCACGCCATATTTCATTTGCTTCATTAGATGTTAAAATTTAGGAAATAATTTTAGAAGAAAACTTATCCTTGAGATTGTGGTGGAAATTGAAAATTAATAAAATGTTATGCATCCTGTTTCCTGTACAAAATATAAGTTGGTCGCCCGTGATATACCCAGTCCACGAAGATTCCCATGGCTTTGGGAAATTTTGGGATTTAGTTTTTTAAAGTGTTATATTTATCCTTAGGGAAGATCAAGTTTTAGCCCAAATTTATATATGATGGGTGGTTTTCACTGTTTTTTTTAACTGTGTTTTTTCTTAAAAGAGTTTCATACCAGTTTTTAAATTATTCACCTTTTTGGAATACAAAATCCAAAATAATTTTTTTCCGGAAAATGGGTCATTTGTCCAAATATTTTTAAAACATGGTTTTAATGGACGAGTAAAAATTAGTATGGTTGAAATGGACACCAAAAAAAATAGCAAGAATGAAACTGGATTCATCCTGGTTTAAACTTAAAAAAGATTGAGGATGAAATTGGATGCATCTTGATGTAAATTAAAAATAAGAAAAAAAAATATTTGAAAATGGGTAGGATGAAACTGTTTACATCCTGTCTATTTTTACATTCTCGTCCATTTGAAAGTATCAAATTTTAGATCGAAACCTGGCCGCGAGTTGACTACTCTAAGTCAGAAACTTGGTAAGAATGACGAATCCATCCATTTACAGGTAAGATTCCTTCGAGATATTCTACGAAACCTTAAACAAACCCTATTATGCATATATGTATGCATACCAAGCTCCGAGATCGAAACCTGGCCGCGAGTTGACTACTCTAAGTCAGAAACTTGGTAAGAACGAAGAAACCATCCATTTACAGGTAAATTCCTTCGAAATTTTCTACGAAACCTTAAACAAACCTTATTTCTGCATATTGTATGCATACTAGGCTCAGGAATCGAAACCTGGCCGCGAGTTGACTACTCTAAGTCAAAAACTTGGTAAAAACAACGAATCCATCCATTTACGGGTAAGATTCCTTCGAGATATTCTACGAAACCTTAAAAAAAACCCTATTTCTGCATATTGTATGCGTACTAGGATCCGAGATCGAAACCTGGCCGCGAGTTGACTACTCTAATTCAGAAATTTGGTAAGAACGACGAATCCATCCATTTACAGGTAAGATTTCTTCTAGATATTCTACGAAACCTTAAACAAACCCTATTTCTGCATAAATGTATGCATACCAGGCTCTTAAATCGAAACCTGGCCGCGAGTTGACTACTCTAAGTCAGAAACTTGGTAAGAACGAAGAAAACATCCATTTAAAGGTAAGATTCCTTCGAAATATTCTACGAAACCTTAAACAAACCTTATTTCTGTATATTGAATGCATACCGGCTCCAAGATCGAAACTCAGCCGCGAGTTGACTACTCTAAGTCAAAAACTTGGTAAAAATGACGAATCCATCCATTTACGGTAAGATTCCTTTGGTATATTCTACGAAACCTTAAACAAACCTTATTTACGCATATTCTATGTATATAATGCTCAGAGATCGAAACACCGGCCGCGTTGACTACTCTAAGTCAAGAACTTGGTAAGAACGACGAATCCATCCATTTACAGGTAAGATTCCTTCGAGATATTCTACGAAACCTTAAACAAACCTTATTTATGCATATTCTATGCATACCATGCTTCGAGATCGAAACCTGGCCGCGAGTTGACTACTTTAAGTCAGAAACTTGGTAAGAACGACGAATCCATCCATTTACAGGTAAGAAACATATCAGAATTGGATAAGAAATATATCAGAATTGAACATCCCGAGTTCGAAGATTACCAGAGTTAAAATGACCATATTACTCTTACTAGAAATAAAGGTAATAAATATTACGGAGATTGTGAAAATTACTAAACTATCCTTATCTGAAATAAGTAAAGTAAATATTACAGATAGTGAAAATGATCATATTACCCTTCATGGAAATTTGTGCACTAAATATTACGGAGATTCTGAAAGTGACCTGACTACCCTTATCGAAAAAAAGTAAAGTAAATATTATTGCTTGTGAAAATGACCATATTACCCTTCTTGGAAATTAATGCAATAAATATTATGAAGACTATGAAAATGACCAGACCACGCTTATCGGAAAATAAGTAAACTAAATATTATAAATTGTTAAAATCACCATACTACCCTTACTAGAAATAAAGGTAATAGATATTATGGAGACTGTGAAAATTACCAGAGTACCCTTATTTGAAGTGAGTAAAGTAAATATTACAAATAGTGAAAAATGTATGTAATTATTTACAGAGAAGGCGTGTATGTGATTGTTTACAGAGAAGGCTTGTCTTTGTTTGCGGCTCGAGTCACACGAGCATTATTTTTGAGCATTACATTTTGTTTTACAACTCTTATGAAGGGTTGTCATAAAGTTAGTGTATTAAAGAACCACAAACTTGACAGAACATGTAATAGTGTAGGTATGGTTAGTGGTGTAGACTTCCATACAGGAGGTTAAGGATCAAATCCCCCCATCCTCATTTCTTCTAATGTTCTATATTTTTACTTCAACAACACTTATAAGTGTTGTTATACATTTTTATTAAAAAAAGAAAGAAAAAAAAAGCCAAAACTTGTGAACGGTAAGGATGGTTGATGAGCTAGACGTCCATGCAGTAGATTCATGTTCGAATCTCCCCTATAACCCGATTTTTTCCAACATTATATATTTTTACTTCAACAACACTTATAAGTGTTGTTGTAGGTTTTTATTTAAAAAAAAGAAAGAAAAAAACCGAAACTTGTGAACTGAAAGGGTGGTTGATGAGCTAGACTTCCATGCAGTAGGTTCATGTTCGAATCTCCCTTCTTCTTTTTTTTCATTATCATATTTTTGTGTTCTTCAACAACACTTGTCGAATTGTGATAGGCTAAGTCACTACATATATGGAACAGAGTTGTTATAGCTAAATGTCGTCACAACTGTTTTGCTTAAGGAGTTGTCGTTTGTTTTCTTAGCGCAACTCCTTGTTTCCTAAGGGTTGGCAGTGATGATATACGACAACTCTTCCTTTGAAACCAGTTGTAAAACATAGGACTTTCTACGATGTTTAGAAAAGTGTTGTAAATCTCCAGTTGTAGATGTATATTTTTCCCGTAGTGTTAGCATTCATATCTTCAATAATTATAGGCTGAATATCTTTAAGAACTTCTTCTATAACAGAGTTGTTAGTCATTGAAGATGTGTAAATACTCTTAAAGTGATTTGAAAGAAGAGAAACAACTTGTTCTCTGTTTTCCAACCAGTTACCTTGAATGTCTTGCAAAGTATGTATAATGCTATACATATTCCTGAGTTTAACTGTATTATGAAAGAAGTTTGTATTCTTATCATAATAACTAAAGTAATCTATTCTTGGTTTTCGTTTATAGAAAGAATTTTCAATCTCATACCAGTAATCTAGATGCTTCGAGTTTTAGGATAAAGGAACCAATCGAAGGAGTATATGGTAAAGATTGAAGCTTCTCAATTTATGAATTTAATTTTCATATGGTAGTTTTAATGTGACCAAAAGAATTCAAATTCCAATAACTTAGATCATGCTAAGATTTTTATGCTTACCAGCAGCGATGAAACTTGGAGAGCCATTAACACACTTAGACCAAGAACTTGTGAGAACATTTTTAAAATCAGGACTCAACTGCCAACACTTCAAGAATTTATACGGGATGTAGATCTTTTCTTCAAGATGAAAACATTTGAGTAGGATTTGACTGTGATCAGAGTAGAGCCTACCTAAGTTTGTGACCCTAGTGTTAGGAAACAAAGACACCCACTTATCAATCATAAAACCTCAGTCTAACTTTTCAAAAATTAGATCAACCGGATTCCTAAATCTTTCATTGCACCAAGTGAAAGGATTACCAACAGAAAAAACTCCATTCAGGTTCAAATGAATCATTTTATTTCTAATGAAATCTGGAACTAAAGAGTTTTCAGCATTACCACCTTGTTTTTCAGATTCATGCATAATAAAATTAAAATCCCCTAGCAACAACCATGACAGTTGCTTTCATTCTTTATTTTCTTGATATTTCTCAACGGTTCATGTCATCGTCCAGTTTCAAGAATCTTATGTACATATAAATATATGCACTCCATAGATTGTATTTCTTTTCCTTTCCCTTTCTTAGATGTAAAAATTGGGGAAGATATTGATTTGCTTTCTTAGATGTTACAATTGGGGAAGCACCGTATGAAGGAATCGCTTGACATGATGAATACAGATAAATCAAACCTTCATTTGTTATGTCAAATATGAAACTTTTGCTTCTCAATTTGATAGAAAATTATGTTTACGCCCAAAGGAACGCTCCAAGTATCTTTATTAGAAGTGAGATTCTATTTCCCTTCATTGTTCTTAAACCTTAATAGTTAATAGTAATACTACTCGTTTGTAAGGATTTGATAGGTATTAAAGTCTGCGGGCATCCAACTCAAAACCAGTTGGCAATGAGTGGATGGCCAGCGGATTCTATCGACGTGGGACTATTTATCCTTTCACACGCCCCTTCACATGTAAGGCTAGTCACTCGGCCTAACACGTGGACATACGTACGAGTGACCAGTCAATCGGTAACAGGTGTACGAGTGACTAGTCAATCGATAACAGGTGCACAGGTGATTAAATAGGTACACCTCGGCCAGTAATTCAGCCTACACCCGGGGTGTACATGTGACAAAATTGGTACACCTCAGCCAATAACTCGGCCTACGCCCAGCGTACAGTCGGCCAGTAATTCGGCCTACACCCGGGGTGTACAGGTGACAAAATCTGTACACCTCGGCCAGTAATTCCGCCTACACCCGAGGTGTACATGTGACAAAATCGGTACACCTCGACCAATAATTCGGCCCACACCCAGCGTACAGTCGACCAGTAATTCGGTCTACACCCGGGGTGTACAGGTGACAAAATCGGTACATCTCGGCCAGTAACTCGGCCTACACCAAGCGTATGGCAGGACTGAAACTTGGCTTTGTTACTGATACCATGTTAAAGTTTGCGGGAATCCAACTCAAAACCAATTGGAAATGAGTGGAATAGCCATTCCATATTATATTTTAAGTTCATTAAGCGGATTCTAGCGATGTGGGACTATTGTTCTTTCACATCAGACAAAGTTTATCCAGCAAATGATGATCGAAATTTTCCATGAAGCATGAACCAGTTCAGCCTTTTATGTCTATCTAGTTTACTTTAGATTGCCACTTGTTTCCCCTGCTTATTAGTTACTATCGTGCCTTTAATTACCATTTATGTGTTACCCGAGCAATTAATCTTGCTAGTCTAGTGGTGTTGGTAGCAACTAAAGGCGAAATCTCATGGACAAAGCATGAAGTTATTCATGCCTTGCTAAAAAATTGTGATAATACAGATGGTTCTGCAAGAGGGGATGATGCTGGGTTTGGTGCCATGATTAGAATGGAGGATGGTGAACCTGTAAGTGTTGTGACTGGCAGTTCAGCCCCTGGTTCTATTACCCTACATGAGCTACAAGGTGTTAAGGCTGGTCTCAAGCTTGCACTGTTGAAGGGTTGCTCGAAAGTTTCACTCCGTACCGACTCAAAGATTGTGGCATCGTTCCTTACCAAAGCTGATCTGAAACCTCCTTGGCCTTGTCATTTTGTATGGGAATCGATTTTACGTCTTTATGAGAAGTTCCTAGCTTGTTTTACTGTGCATACTTACAGGGAGGCTAACAAAGCCGCTGATTTATTAGCCAACTACTATCCATCAGGGGATTTTGAAGAAATTGTTCCCAAGTCCTTTTCTGAGGAGCTAATGAAAATAGTTGTAGATGATGCCAAGGGCAAAGTGTATTATAGGCCTAGTTGAGCTGTTAGGAAGTGTCTTTACTTGTGTTGTGTTGGTTTCTCTATTGGAGAGAGTTTGCTGGTTTTTGTATCTTTTTTGGTTTTTGTTTTTTTCCTTTTCCTGTTGATTGGGGTCTCCTTAACCCCCTCTCTTTTCCAAAAAATAAAATAAAAATAAATTGTGATAAAGGTAAAGTTTTGATGAGAAAGACGCATCCATCCTTCCAAGCCGAAAGGTTCAATTTTGATTGATTTATCATTTTGAGGTTCTTTCAAAAAAAAACAACATGGTTAATTACTTACCTTGGTTCCATATTTGGGTATAAAGTCCAAGATGGACACATTGCGACCTTTGGACTAAATGGTCCATCTTTTTCGACTAAGAAAAAAAATCACCAAAATGATTCGCCCGTTTTAAAATTTGAAATGATTACACGGATCCAAAAGAGTTCCATGGACGGTAGAAATTTTGGATTCCCATCAGTAGATAAAACTACTCAAAAACATATATGTTGTTGAAAAAATCGTAACTCTGGATGCTCATACTTGAGAGTTGAGAAATAATGTAAATTACATGAATATTCATAAGAATCGTAACAACTTCGAAAACGTGTAACTGCCATGATTTTGTTTCATCTTTTAGTTTCTTACATGCAACTTTTTTCTTTTTTTTTCCTTTTTTGGATGCATACTTACATGGAACTTGTGTATATGTAGTCTTCATTATATGTTCTTTTTTGTTTCACTTTCTTTCTTTAAAAGGTGAAAGTGGGGAACCACCGGGATCCAAAGATTTCAAATATTGTTGCAAAAATTAAATAAATGATCTTTGAGATTGTGGAGGAAAATGAATACGTATCAACTGTTATACATTTTTTTAATTAAGGTCTACTCGCATGAGAAAGTTACCCATGTAGATTTGACCAAGGTTTTTAGCTTAAATCACTTGGTTAACAAGAAGTGATGGGGAAAGTTTTTTCCACCGTTTTGTCTAGCTTTATTCACTTTATTTCTAGCCGATGGTTTCCACTGTTAACAAAAAGTTTCAATATATATCTTGAGATAGAAAATGAAAGACTTTCATGATAAAAAATTTCATTCACCAGATAGATTTTGGGTTAATACTTACAAAAGTAAATTTCAGATAACGAAGCAGTTTTACACGTTAGTCTTATGGTGTTGATTGATAACGTAATGCAGAAATCTGACCGTTGAAATCATCCATGCCACTTGATTTTGACCACAGATTATCGGACTACATGTTTTAGAGCCAATTTTTATTTTCCTCTTTTTTGTAGAAATATTATACTTGTGTAATGGTGAAACCCCTCCATCCTCAATACTCATTAGTCCAAAGATTCAAATCTCAATTTGAGGCTGTTCCATAAACAACATAGTTACGAAGATTAATTGGGGGCCTAAAATAATAATTGGGGGCCTCCCAAAATTTATACCCACTCCCAAAATTTTAGGGGTCTTCCAAAATAAGGTTGAAAGTACTATTATACCCTTCTCCTAAAAATTATCCTAAAATCCTATTAACATTAAACCGAGCCCCCATTTCATTTTATCAGCCGATCCTTCTTCTTCTTCTCCTCTCCCCCTCCCTCTCAGTTCTTCCATTAACGATATTTAGAAGAAAAAAAATCATCAGATTCATCGTCGAAATCGTCGATGCGAAAACTTTAATCAACGATTAACTTCTTCTACAAACATGGCACGTACTAAGCAGACTGCGAGACTAGCTAGTCAAATTGTCAATCTCGTTGATACCGTCAAAGCAGCGAAGGAGTGTTCGAGTTCAAGTAAGAAATCAAAACTTCCGGACAAACAAATGGCTCCAATTAGAAGGTATGTCCTTTAAAACACCCTACTCTAACTTGGGTTTTAGTTGAATTTGATGTTCTGCTCAGAATTAGGGTTTGAATCGGAGAAATTGATTTCTCAGAATGGAAGTCGTTCATCACGAAGTTTGAATATCTAACGATTTTTCTTCATTGGTTAACGATTTTTACATCATTGGTTATCGATTTTTCATGTTTGGTAAACGATTTTTGATATGCCTGTTGTACTTTGGAGAAATCGTCAACCATGAGTGTGGTGGAGTAAACGATTCCTGCTGTTTTTTTTTTTAAATTTAGGTGAACGATTTAGGTGAAAACGACCCCTGTGCAATATATTTGGACGACCCTTTCTATAAAAGAACGACCCCGTAATTTTCCAAAGCCCCACTCTGTTCCAATAAATAAAAAAGTAGTCCACATAGTATGATTAGGTTAACGATTTTTGTGGACGACCAACTATATAACTGAACGAATCTACACCACCCATATGTTGTTCTACTGTCTTAAAAATAGGAAGAGTCGTTCAAAAAAATTTCTTAAATCGTTAAGAATTAACTGAAAATCGTTAGGCATATAAAAAGAGTCATTCTTTTTTGCTTAGAATCGTTTGGTTTTTGTTTTAGTCGTATGTTTTTTGTTAGAGTCGTTTGTTTTTATAATCTCAACTTTGCACGACTCTTACATATTTTTGTTGTTGGCCTTTCAGTAACAAGAATAAAAAGGATAAGAATGTCTTGGTTACTCCTCCATCCAGACCTCCCCGCAACCAAAAATACATGAATGTGGGTCGATTACGAGGCAAAACACCGAGTGAGATAGCCTTAATTACCCGCGAACCTAGAGAACCTTGTGTTGATTCCCCTCTGTCGTCGTCTTCAACATCTGATGTTATATCTACAACCCCAAGCGATGAAGAAGAAGAAGTCGCGGAACATGAAGAACTTCATTTAGTAGGTCAATATGCAGCTTTTGATGATGAGGAGGATGGTGATCAAGGTAATGGTGGTGATGGAGGGAATGGTGGTGATGGTAATGATGGATTGAATGGTGTTAATAAGGTGCCAGAGATTGAGGAAGAGGGGGATCAAGGTAATGATGAGGATGAGGATGTGGATGGAAATGGTGGTGGTAACAGTGATGAAGAGGATGATGAGGATGATGGTAATGAGGGAAATGGTAAGGAAGTAAATGATGGTAGTAACAGTGACGATGATGATGAGGAGGAGGAGGAGGAGATTGAGGAGGAGTAGGAGGAGCCACAGCCACAGCCGAAGAAGAAAGTCCCAATTAAACCATGCGCGCGACACATTCCACCCACGCGTTTGCAGCTTACTCGTCTACCCGGTCGGAAAGACAGAGGTGAACCTAAAGATGGCGGCAAAGTTCTATTCGGATATGATAGCTCGTGGGCCCGTACCATCAATGAGACAATTGTAATAATCTCAACTTTGCTTTTCATTTGATTTGTTGATATTTAATTTCTTATTTTAATTCTATTTGTTTGTGTTTCGTAGGATCATAAGAATGCGACACGTCTTTTTAGACACCAATCTTCTTATGAAAAGATGAAAAAATGGCCCCTAGCAGGTGAATGTCCAAGAGTGAGAGCCATCGTTGAAAACTCAGGTTTGTATGCTGCCGTTGAAAACTCTGTGATTGCATATGACAAGGCTGCGGTGTCATGTTTTACTGAGAGGTTTTACGGCGAAGTCGATACATTCCAATTCCCATTTGGTGAGATGGCATTGACTCCCGAAGACGCAGAACGGATTCTAGGATTGCACGTTGAGGGAAAATCCACGGAAGACAAGTTCAAGAAAAGCCTAAAGTGGGAAAAAATTTATGCATTGACGGAGAAGTTGTTTGGATGGGATGAAAAGAAGACGCGTGGCCTCTTTGTGATGGGAAAGAAATACCCAAAGAAAGAGTTTAAACTTGTTGAGATTAGAAAGATGTATGCGGGTCACTTGCGAAGGACTGAGACAATAAACGACTGTCTGATTTTGAAGTTCGTGCGACGGCAGCCGCATACTTGTTGTATGTCCTTGCTTCGGTTATATTTCCCGATAGCAAAGGAAACAGATTCAGCGTCAACCTTCTTCAACTTTTGGATCCCTTGGATGAGATGAGTAAGTATTCGTGGGGGACTGCCATAGTAGCACATTTGAACGCTCAGCTAGCAAAGGCATCCTGGGAAAGAACTTCTCAAATGAACGTGAATTTGGCTTTACTTCAGGTAATTTGAGTTATCAAATTTGTTCGTTGTTCGTAATTTTTGTTGTTCTATATTCTTAGATTTGACATTATTTTTATTGTTTTGATGCTGTTTCAGGTGTGGATTTACGAGCATTTCCCCTCATTGATCAAAGGCGATGAAGACATAATATTTGATCCAACATGGAACAATACTAAACCAAGAGGAACCCGATACAAGTACACTGGATCTCAGGATAAGGAGGAATCGCAGAAGTTGAAGTTGCTAGCCATGCGCCGAAAATTGGACAACATGACAGCCAAAGAGGTAACCTTTGATCCCTACAAGGATGTTAGAGTAAAAGGATTGCAAGATCTTGCATATTACCATGGCCCTCTGTTTTACCCTTATGGGTATTCAATGTACAATCCGCATAGAGTAATGCGTCAGCTTGGGTACATTCAAGATTCACCCGATGACGATTATGTACCACCGTTCAAATATAAATTAAAGAAATGAAAGGCGGACAAAAATGCGTTGGTTGTTGCTTATGAACCTGAGCCTAAGACTGAGCATTGGAATAATAGGCATTTGGATACTAGTATGATAGAAATCTCTTGGTGGGAGACTGTTAATGAAGGTCATGAGGTAACCGTGGATTACATGCCATGGTATGAAGGGTTTTCCCACGGTCGAGTGATAAGGATTGATCAGACTACGGGTAGGAGAAGCAACAAAGCATCTTCCGCTGCTTGTACAACCGACACTAGAGATGACTCTTCCATTCTTAAGCTTGTGGTAAGTACTTATTTTTCGAATTCTGTTAATCATTTACATAAAATTGTTTTAATTATTTTAATCCTAATCGGTATTTGAATGCAAATAGAGGGAACAGATGAAGATTTTTATGAAGTCATTTTGTTGCAAAGCCGACAAGGGAGAAGTGATAGAACCTGACCAAAGTCGTCAGTACGCTGAGTACTGCCAACACATTGAAAATCCACAAGCAAAGAAATTGTTTGCTGATATGGAAAAGCAATGTAAGAGTACAAGGAGAACAGCTAGCCAACTTGCAGAAGAACGTGCACAAAAGGGAGATGGTGATGATCAAGGTACTGGATAAGAAGGTGGTTCTCAAAGGGGCAGTCCTGGACAAGGTCCTTCAAAGAAAGTCGTACATCATCAAGTCGGGTAGGTCAGAGAGGTCAAGGCGGAGGTCGAGGTGGTAGTAGTGAGTGAGAAGAACTTATGTCTAGAACTTTAAAGTGTATGGTTTAACATCTACAACTTATGTCTTTTAGTATTGTCGACTTTAACTTACGTCGTTCTTATATACAACTTATGTATTTTAGTTCGTACTATCGGTATCTTTTGTGGATTGGGTTTCCTAACAATTAAGCATGTTGTTTAGAAGTTGTTGTGCTTATATGTTTTTTGATGTGAAAATTTGGAGAATGTAACAACTTGCTGTTTTTTAGTGCTTGTATTTATTGGTCCATGCATAAACAAACTTCTCCTTCCAAGGATTCAACCATGTATTCAGGCAATAATCAACCACCTTCTTATGATCAGTACTCCAAACATCAATAAACTTCTGCAAGTTAGCATAATACCTAACCTCTGTTTTCGAATGAGCCAAATTGTCCCAATCCTCGCAAAAAACTTTCCATAGATCCCACTCTTCATCATATTTTTCCTTTTCCTTCTTTTTCTATTCCTCACGCTCTTCTTTGGAAAGTTTACTTAAACGCTCATCTTCCTCCTTAGAACGTTGATTACCCTTCTTAGTATGGATATTTTGGATTTGATTCTTGCAATTAGAAAAAATATTGGTTTGGATGTGCCACGTACAAAGAAATTGTTGAGCAAGTGGAAATACTTGACGAACGGCACTCATAATTGCAAAATCCATATCCATAAATATAACCTGCGGCGTCTCTTCTCCACGGTAAATCAACGTCACTTGTTCCAACACCCAAACATAGTCCGGTATTTCTTCTTTTTCCATAAAGCACCATGCAACGGTGGATGAATTTTTATCCGAAGTATGGATTACCACGTTCAACATCGGCATGTTATACTTGTTTGTATTATAGGTGCAATCTATGAAGAGGACCTGGTAAAAACACTAAGCAAATCCACCATCCTTGTATGTGCAAGAAAAATATGAGTCACTTTCTAATCCGGACAAACCTTAGTTTGCATGGCGTAGTTTAGTGTTTCCGCTAACCACTCTGATTGTTGCATAATCAACCTACCATTCCATTCGGTTCTCTTAATCATTGCTTTGGCGGCGTTGATTGTAGAAATGGTGGACAAGTTATCCTTATCTTCCGCACTTATTGCATTTAGGATCTTAAGGAGTCTAAATCCCTTCATCTGCCTAACTCTATCCATCTGATGTGGTTTTAACCGGGCATATGCAGTGTGTCCATATAAACTTGTGGGTGGATCATGGTTGTGACGCCCGCTTGGAATACTATACAATCGGAATACATCGGCTTCATGATGTATTTTGAAAACAATCCTGAACGTGCATTGACACTTCTTCGATTTTGTGCGGTAGACCCTAGTCTTCTTCTTCTCATACTTGTAATTCTTGACTTTGTGACTTTCTCCCTTCTTACCCGCTCTCTCGTATATCATTTCCATCTTGTTACAATCGACGTGTCTACTTTGAACAACCACACACATCTTCTCTTTTGCCTTAGGGATAAGCCATTCCTTAATGTCATTCTTGGTTACCCATGTCTACATTGAGCAAATAATTACATTTGACAACAATGTGATCACTAATAAAATTAATTGAATATATAAATATACCGATTCGGTTAAGGTAAACGTACCAAATCAGTCATATAGTGTTGGTAGGTATCCGGACCCATGGTAGATACGGGTACTGGCTGGGAGCTTTGTCGTACTACCAACTAAAAACAAAGCACAAAACCATCACCATAGGGTCGTCCACATATTATATTCCAAAATGACGAATCTTTCCAAGTAATATTAACGACTCTATACAAACCATATTAACGATTCTCAAACATTAATGGTAAGTTTGACCTTGACGAGCCGTTACCATACATATTTAGATTTGTTAGGTTATATATATAACCAATGCCGACTCTACATGCAGTTAATGCAGAAATTCAAAATCAAAGATATGCTTGATTCCTAGGATCAGTTATTGCTATTTTTTGAAAAAAAAAGTGACGGTTTTATTCACAAACAAGTAGTCGTTGAGTACATTTTGCTATAAATAGAGACCTATCTCTTCCAAACTTAATCACCCATCTCTTTCAATCATCCTAAATCAGTCACCCATCACTATCAAACACTAAAAATGGCTCCAACTCCGTTCAATAACCTAGAAGATGTTGCTATTGTCAGAGTACACACCACTCTCACAAAGCACTCCGTTGAGGAAGCGGAATGGGCGACCAGTAACGAAGACCAGACAAGAGGGCCTTACCTTGGGCATGATCAAAACACCAATGCTTGGTGGAAACGTGTGTTTAAGGTTTTTAAAGCACTAAACGGAAATCGTAATAGGAGGACGCTTCAGTAGATAATGGAAAGGTACGCTGATTTATACAATGACTACGTATTGCTGAGAAACGAATTGAAATCTCGAAAGGACGCTATGCCAAACGAAGACCGCATGAGTAGAGTAAGTTTGTGAATCAATATGCCGTTGATCATAAATTATTAATTTGGTTTTTATTATTCAACAACACTAACATAGAAAAATAACTGTTTTTCCAGTATTCTATGGGTCGGACCCCATACGAATTAAGGTACGACCATGAGTTTTTGCACGAGGACTGCTACACCCTCTTGGAGGAAGTTAAATGGCAATTCGCCGAATATAATTAATCTCGTATACGTTTTCCTTATTTAACTAGCGCAATGTATTAAACTATTATATGTCTTTCCCTTATGTTTTATTTCATAGCACATGTACGTTTTTTTCAATTCAATAATACACTAGTTCAACAAAATATCCCAAATAAGGGTCGTCAACCAATATTAAGAAGGTGGCCGACACCATACAAAATCGTCAACCAATATTTTGCAGATTAACGACCTTTGTGAAACAAATATGAGCATTGAAAAAGAGTCGTCGATCTGCTAAAAAATTGGTTGCCGACACATTAGGTATATTTGACGACTCCAAACAAAGACTAACGACGACGAACTAGCACATATATACCATTCTACCAAGTTTTCTTCTAAAGTCGTTCACTTATATATGTCCAACCAGACGACCTAATAGACAGACTCTAAGAGTCGTTTGGTTTAAAATTTTAAATATTAACGACCTGAGATACTACCAGCATTTATTGGGGAATTGAACTCTACCAAATGTGGTTGAGGCAGTTGGCTCGTTGAACTCTATAAAACAGACCCATATCTCACCTCTTCATTACCAACACCATAATTATCAACCTTCTCTTCTCCTTCTCATTTATTCATCATTCAAGAGGAAAATAAGAGAAACACAATGACTCCCTATACTTCCGAAGAGAATCAAAATTACAAGAGCTTGGAAAACGAAGAACAAACCACTTTGAAAGTCTAGACAAAGACATTGATGAAACATCGGATGCTTGGTGGAACCGCGTATTCATCGTTTTTGTGGCGTTGGACGGAAATCGGAACTCAAGGTCTTTGAAACAAGTCAAGGAACGCTTCAAAGCCATAAAATTGAGTGTGATGTTTTGAAAAGAGAATTTACGGCGGTAAGGGAAGCCTTTACGGATATGATGAATACTATAAGAGTAAGTATTTAAACAAGAGGTAAAACTTATCCAAAGCTTTGATAGATAGATACTAAGTATGTTTGCGTTTGCGTTTTCAGATGAAGAAGGCGTGTGCATACTACGAGGTACTGCGTGGGAAAAAGTTTAAGTTACACGATTGCTACTTTATCTTCCATGGAACCATGTATAATTACATGCTTTTTGAATGAGTGTTGAAGTGCATCGTTATCATGTATTGTGTTTAACCCTATGAAAGATGTATGACTTTTAGGATTCAATGAAATGTTGCTATGAAATCAGAAACGATAAAAAAATATATATATATTTTAGGTTGGGTTACCGCTGCAACTTACTCTTTAGTAAGGCTATAAGCCCATTCCCCTCGACATGCAATTTTAAACTCTCTCTTGAATTTATATCATTTGCCGGCTCGATATAATTCACAAACATTATTTCTTTTAGATGCGCGCATTTGAGAGCAATTGCTTTATGGTATTACGTTGACCTTGTATCCAAAAGAACGTATCATAACACCATTTTAGACACCCCCATGTTTGATGAATTTACCATTATAACACTCTTTGTTATATGACAACCACCCCCACAATTCTGCAGCGTACAGGTTTTAGAAATTCATCTTTGCATTACTATTTTCTTAGCAACTGGGCGCTAAAATAAAATTGCAAATCATCTCTTATGGTTCTGTTTCGAATCTTGAAAAACAAAAAAATTAAGAATTTAAAAGTGTATTCCCTAATCAATACATTAAGCCAGACTATCACTATTAGCCCAGGCCAAAGCAAGCGATTCTTAGTGATTAGGATAATACGAAACCCACAATACTTATTAGAGATTGTATTTATCTTGGGTGCAGTACACTTCCTCTTGTGTGGCGCCTTAGATTACATTTATAATCTAACTTTAGTGGATCCAAACAGTCACCAGTCATCTGTTTGTATTTGAATTCAAAATTCAAAAAACTCTTCTGCCAATAATTAAATTGTTCAGACTACATCTTTTCCCCCACATTTCATGACTATCTCTGGTTGTCATGAAACCAAAGGGAATTAAATTGCATTTTGCAACCACGATCAAGAACCATTGTCAGTTACTTTGAAACCATGCACAAGGATTCAATGAAACCTTCCACTGATAAAGAATTCTAGTTATGTTACTTGCGTATTAAAAACACCAAGTCCCGCTTTGGTTCTCGTAAAGGGGACCAATAGGGGACCAATACACACAGTAGTAATGTAGATTTCCATTTGCAGCGCCAGATTTCGCCACATTTGTAATCGCAGATTTTCTTATGCGATTCACAATGAAAATGTTCTCTGTATCTATACAGTGAATACCAACAGACTAGTGATTTAAGTATCACATTCCGTTCCCTACATTAAAGATGCATTCCTTCTTCCAAGCATCTGGAAATGCATTCCTTGTTGCTAAAATGCACTGCGAACAGTAAAGAAAGGAAACCAGTTTTCTTTACAAAACCAGATGATGGTCCAAACTTATCTGTAACTGCTGGCAGTTATTTTAAACCTTTCGGCTATTCAAGCCAATCAGGTCAAAAGAATCCCTTGAGTTCCAATCCTGATGATGGTTTTAGTTTACCCATCTCCTTAGTAAGTATTACTTAATGGAAGAAACCAAACACCAGTTGAGATTCCTGAGATAATCTCTCGCCGGTTCTGGCATTTCTTGTTGCTAAACTTCCGCCGCATCTTGACCGAAGAATAATTAAGATAATGCATTGCACACATCTTATAGATCCACCAGTCAATAGCTTCAATTGGTTTCCTTATCAACACTTTCTTTTATGGAAATATTTTGAATCCAAAGGGGATTACAGATGCAACTCTTCAGAGAGAACTGGACTATGCCCTTTTCGGTACCAAGAGTCACGTCCCTTCGATGTCCAACTAAACCGTTGAAAACAATTAAAACCAAAAAACCAAAGGCAAAAAACATGTTAATACATTCTCCTTCACATTTAATTTCCAATTCGATCACAACCTATATACTACCCTTAAAAATGTAGTACTCTACTTAATTCATGGCATGTGTATAGAAAAGCCTCATGGAGAACATAAGTAATCATGCATGTAATTAGTTCCGAGAGTCAATAGCAGGTCCGAATATGGCATCATGCATGTATCCAGAAACTAGAGAAATGAAGAGACAGTATCATTGCATTTCTATCAAATTTCCAAATATACCGAAACAAAATATGAATTGTCTTTAAGATTGTTAGGAAATTATATGCGGTTTGGGTTTCTCGGAAATCCTGTTCATGCGACAAACACAATATTAATAAGAAGAGGGTTAGAAAGACTTATCGGATTGGTTGATCGAGGCGAGGTAATCCTCTTTCCTTAAAGACAATTCATCCCCGCATACGGTGCTCACGGTTCTACGGATGTTGCCTTCCAAGATACAACGATCACGCCTTATAGTAAGTAGCACTACAATACTTTTAGGCCAGCGAATGTTGATAATTACTGTGCTCTTAAGTGACTCTGACTCTTGACTTCAAAAACTTGTTTTTGTTCTCTTCTAATTTGTATAAAAACAAAACTAGGAGATGAGTTTATATAGAGTCAATGGTGACTCTACAAGGTGTCCTTTCATCCATAGGTGACTCACCATGTCTAATGGTGACTCTCCATAACACTTGTGCACTAAGTGTCTTATGGTGAAAAGGCATGACCCTTAAACACACCTCTTGGAGTTTAAACTTTCAAAACCAATTTTTACTCACATAATAATTTTGACCCAAAATTCCAACACTATAGTTATTTGGGATTTAAATCATTTAAAGTTATGAATCATATGATGCAGATGAGAATCATGGGATGACCAAGAAAAATGACGAACTATGATTTTAGGCATACGGAAATCTTTTAGGGCATACCAAGTAAAGACAAAAAAGGAGTGTAAATAGCAAAATCAAAAGCCCCTTAACCAAATATTTTTGGTAATGGCAAATCTTCCCTTTTAGGATTAGTGTTAATACTAATGATTAGTTAAAATAATTCTAATTAGTGATTAATGATTAGTTTTAGGATTAATAAAAAAAATTGAGTAAGAAAAAAAAAAAGTTAGGTTTTTTGTGTAGATTATTTAGTTACCCTTGAATTGTAGTCATTTAGGCTGTTCGCGGGGTTCGGCGAGTTTGGATGAACAGTTCGGCTAAAAATCTGTTTAATCTCACTTTTGTAGGTTAAAATCATCAAAAATCTGTGTTTTTTCACTAAGGTTCGGCGAGTTTGGATGAACAGTTCAGCTAGCTGAAAGTGTTGATTAAGAGCCGAACCTACCTTGTAGACCAGAGTTCGGCTTGGTTCGAATTGTCCTAACAAGCCGAACCCTACACTAAACCTGTCTCGGAAGAAAAATGTTTAGGTTCGGCTTATATTTAGAAATTCGTAGCCCGAACCCGTTGGAAACACATTGTTCGGCTATTTGAATAAGTAGAATATAAGCCTAACTCCGATCATGTACATTTCTGGGTTAATAATTTTGTATTGGTTCGGCACATATTGTGAATATCGTAATAGTCGAACCTTGTAAATGTGCTAGGTTCGGCACATATTATGATTATCGAATACGCCGAACCCATGTGGATCTCTTTCTGTGACTAGGTTCGGCTTGAAATTTCATGAAATTTCAAGCCGAATTGTTCATATACACTTACAGGAAGCTTTTGTGAAGAACAGTTCGGCTAAAAACGCAACTCAATTTTGAGCCGAACCCAACACCGTAACCGTCATTTAATCGATGAAAACAGCAAATAGGAGATTGGGTTTGTGAAACTTACTTTCTTATCCTCGTTTCCGGAGTTGGAGATGCAGTTGGTTCAATTTCTGGTTCAATTGGTGGTTGATTTTCAGTTTCTACACCTTCATCTTCAATTGGTTCTTCTTCTTCAATTGATGGATTAGAAGACGATTTGGTTTGCCTAGTCCCTTCTTTTCTTTGTACGAGTCATTATGTTGTTCAGTTTAATCGACAATCAAATTTTTACGAATCGACAATTAATCACGGTGATGAATTTTTTTTTTTTTTTTTTTTTTTAGGAGGGAAGAGTTCGGCTAGAGGAGGAAGAAGAAGAGATGTTAAGGGAAGCCGATTTTGATTTTTTAGAAAACTGATTTTAGATTTTTGTATTAAGGGTATATAAGTAATTGAGCTACCCATAGGTTACCCCTTATATTAGATATTATACGATTAAGCGGAAGCGGGTATCGGTTCATACCTAGAACTTGAGCTCCGATTTGGATCGACAAGGAACAGCAGCAGCAACAACAACGATCCAACACGACGATTAGCAGGTACTACAATCACCAATGATGAGCACAAGCTTGTTTCACAGGCTAAGAACTTGAAACCTTTTTTTCCTAATGATAACTCCCTTTAGGGTTAGAGCTACCACTTTTCTTATGGTAAACTTATGTGTGATATTGGTGGAATCACGTAACCCTTTTACACTTATGCTAGAGATGTTTATATAGGTTCCAAACCCTAAGGAATATGGAACCCTACCGGCTTGCCACATACAATATAGGCGACCATATTCGGGTCCAACCCGAATATCTAACATCTCCCACTCGCACATAGTGTGTGTGGATTGTACCAAGAAAGAAAAGTTCATATTAGTAAATAGCCCGTGCGACCGTCGAGGTACCTGCATTTTGGGAGCTCCATACTAGCAGCTCAATATGAGTCAGCATAGAGACATCAACCCTTTAAAAAAATGTTCGTATCTCGTAGTATCCTAGGTCCATCAAAATCTCATTGGTCTAGACAACTCTGATCCCTCGTAGAGCTAGTCTAACCCTCATGCTAGCTTATTGTAAATACATTCACACTTGTGTTGCAACTCCAAAGAAGGCAACTCAAGTCGTCGACTATGAATATAAAACATTCATGAGTTTGATGACCTTCCTTTCGCCCTATTGTCCTGAAGTTTCGAATCAACGCTTTCCCGCAGATATGTACCCTTTAAGCCGGATCATTCATGGCCACAGGACACATACTAAAGTAGCAATCATCGAATCTTTACTTAATAACAAAGTCAAAAGTCGTAAGGTTACCTGTGTATAATCTAATTATCATACGGACTCACATGGTGAGAAAAGCAGGGAACAATTTTCGCACCTCCGTAGTGGTCGCAAGCACGCATAATATGAAAATGCGCTAGAGTGGAGTTTTACTTGACTAAACAAGTATATGTCACAAACTCTTACACTCTACAAATCTTGACTTAGTCGCAACTCTTGCGCCTAATCCGAAATTTCTAACTGCTCGCTTTCAACAAGCGCCGTGGAAGAGATTTCTTATTTGGCTATTCTTTAAGGTATGATGAACAGTAGGTACATTCATCATCGATCTTCACTATATAGATCTCATCTTGGTATTGCCAAGGCGATGCATCATCTCATCTTTGCTCGCTCTCCTTAGCGCCAAAAGGTGACTCGCTTGTGAGTAAGCCACCCATACCAGGTGACATATTAATCAAGTTTTGACATAATGCATTCTCTATGCACCAATGTCAGCGTGTATATCCATGCCCATAAGTAAATAATCAATCATAACAATGAACCATTATCAAATTGTATTGATTATTAATAAATATCCATAAAACATATGCATCTACGATCATCATGTCTTAGAACAATAAATAAATAAAAAAGGACATCCATTACCACCTACGTAAACCTAACGCCCTAACATGAGACATGAAAACATCCCTTGGTATAGGTTTAGTAAGGGGATCAACTATCATCAATTCTGTAGGCATGTACTCCAAAACTATTTCTTTCTTCGCAAGAGCAGCTCTAATAAAACAACACCTCCTATCAATGTGCTTAGTCTTTCCATGGTACTTTGGGTCTTTTGCATAAGCAATCATTGATGTGCTATCAGTGTGAATTTTCACCGCATCAGTAGCGTGAGTGACAAATTCAAAACTCTCAAAGAACCTCCTTAACCAATTAGATTCTTGTACTGCAGCTTGACAAGCTACAAACTCAGATTCCATTGAAGACATAGCGACAATTGACTGTTTCTTACTACTCCATGTGATGGCCCCGCCATTTAGCAAGAAAGCATACCCTGATGTGCATTTTTGCTCTCCCATTTCGCCATTCCAGTTAGCATCACAATAACCACCGAGACGTAGATCAACCCTTGTAGCATAGCATGAGGTCGCTCGTCCCTTTGAGATACCTTAGTATCCCCTTGACCGCTTGCCAGTGCTCAAAACCAGGATTCGACTGGTACCGACTAACTAATCCAATAGCATAGCATATGTCAGGCCGAGTACACATCATAGCATACATCAGGCTCCCAATTGCGTTGGAATAGGGTACCCGCGACATCCCGTCTTTCTCTTCAGGGGTATTAGGGCACATCTCAAGGCTTAAGTTCTGACCTTTAGCAACTGGTGTGTCTATGGGCTTGCAATCTTTCATGTGAAATCGCTCGAGAACCCTTTTAATGTACGTCTCTTGAGCACATACCCAAAAGTCTCTTTGAACGATCTCTAAGGATCTTAATCCCGAGCACATAACTTGCTTCTCCCATGTCCTTCATCTCAAAAGTTGAGGACAACCACTCTTTTGTGGCGACAACAATTTCCATGTTACTTCCAGCTATAAGGATATCATCAACATATAAGGACAGGATAAGGAAACCTTTATCGGACCGTTTAACGTACACACAATGGTCTTCCTCTATCATCGTAAACCCATTGGAAACAATGTCTCGATCAAATTTTAAATACCATTGTCTAGATGATTGTTTTAGGCCATAAATAGATTTTTGGAGCTTGCAAACTTTGCGCTCTTGACCTTTAATCACGAAGCCCTCTGGTTGCTCCATGTAAATTTTCTCATCTAGTTCTCCATTGAGAAATGCAGTCTTAACATCCATTTGATGAAGTTCCAAATCCATATGTGCGACAATAGCTAACATAAGGCGTATCGAGGCAATTCTCACCACTGGGGAGAAAGTTTCCTCGTAGTCAACACCCTCATGTTGGGTGTAGCCTTTCGCCACAAGGCGAGCCCTATATCTTTCATCTAAACCTTCCGCATTGCGTTTGACTTTGAAAACCCATTTGTTTCCAATAGCCTTGCGCCCTTCTGGGAGGTCAACGTATTGCCACACACCATTAATCCTCATTGATTCTATCTCTTCTTTCGATGCAATAATCCATTTTTCCCTTTTAGGAGATGACATAGCCTCTTTGAAATTCTTAGGCTCTGCGTCATCATGTGACCAAACCATGAAACTTTTCCCCTCAATCTGAAAACGACGACGAGGGACTTTTCCACGTTCACTTCTCCGAGATTGGGGTTCCTGATTCGATGGAGCCAATCCATTATCAGGTGGAACACTCCCACTTTCCCTAGGAGAACGAGGAATTTCTTCGCTATTCTCAACTAGACGAATTAGTGTGTCTTCCATTGACTCTTCCACCTCAAAGAGGCTAAGATCTCCCCCTACCTCGTTCCTTCTAGGAAAGTCCTGTTCAAGGAAATCGCATCACGTGACTCAATCTCGGTTACACTTCCATCGGGATGCTCACCAATGAACACATGGCCTTTTGAGTGATCGAATATCTCGATAAAGATACACTTTTTCGCTCGAGGGCCCAGACTTCCCCATACCGATGAGAACTATTGTGTACATAAGCGGTGAACCCCATGGTCACAAATTACCCAATTCGGGTTTCTGCCGGTCCATAATTCATATGGGGTGGAAGGTCTTTTTGACTTTGAAGGCACACGATTAAGGACATAGGCGTGATCGAACGCATCTCCCCAAAAAGAAATAGGAAGATGAGCCTGCGCCATCATTGACCTAACCATGTCTAACAAAGTACGATTCCTTCTCTCTCGCTACACCATTTTGTTGCGGAGTACCAGGAATAGTCAATTGTCTCAGGGATCCCTTTTTCCTCACAATACCCTTTGAATAGGTCGATAGATACTCGCGGACCACGGTCGGTTCAGAGCCTTAATGCTCTTATTTAGTTGATTTTCCACTTCGCATACATAGCGTCTAAAGCAAACTCCAATGCTTCGACTTGTGGGATATCAAGTAAATATGACCATATCGCGTAAAGTCATCTATGAAAGTGATGAAATAAGAGGCTCCATGTCTTGCCTTAACGTTCATTGGGCCACATATATCGAATGTATTAATTGCAAAGGCTCGTAGGCCTTTTTGGCTGTCCCAAACGGTTTTCTAATGGCTTTTCCCGCAAGACAATGTTCGCAGTAGGCAAGGAGACTTTAGCGATGGGTCCTAAAAGACCTTCTCTAGCTAGCCTAGTCATCCTTTCTTGCCCTATATGACCTAATCTAGCATGCCAAATCACGTAATCATTATTAACATCCGAAGAAGATGCAACTAATGAAATAGATTTATTAGCATCATAAGAACTAGAATTGTCAATATCCAAAACCATAAAACCATCCGACATAAAACCAAAACCATAAAAATCAGTTGCCAAGCAAATCTTAACAGAATTACCCTCAAAAAAGAAAACTAAAGCCTAGACGCAACATACTATTAATCAAACTAAATTTCGTCGAATATCTGGAGCATAAAGTACATCATGGAGGATTATCGTGCGCCCTTGTCGCAGATTTAGCATATAGGTACCGATGCCAAGTACTTCTATGCTAGTTGTGTTCCCCATATAAACTCTCATGCTCCCAGCAGGAACTCGACGATAATCTAGGAACCCTTCTCGGTCCCTCGCTACATGGTCGGTTGCTCCCGAATCTACAACCCACAAATGAGGAGAATGAGCAACTAATTCTTGACTAGAAACAAAACATTCATAGCGAGGAATAGGCTCGAAACTACCTTCTTTGGCTCGGTGCATTCACGAGCGAAGTGTCCTTTCTTATCACCGGTTAAAGCATTTCATCTCTCGCTTTGTCTTTCTTACCAAAGACGCTTGCCTCTTTGCGCTTAGGAGCGTTTGTAGTGGACGACCCGGATCCATCACGAGGATTCTTACCCGAAGAACCCTTACCCCTCTTGCGCTTAGACCCATTGGTCTTATGCGAAAGCATTCGTAAGCCGAAAATGTAACCGCCGTCTTAGCCGCTTCCAAGCGCTCGACTTCTAGTTCCACACGACGAGAAATATCCTCAAAAGTGCGGACATTATCATTATGTGTCATGTTTTGCTTCATCTGCTCCCAAGAGTTAGGTAACGAACGAATAACAGCTTGTACATGTTGTTCATCTGTCAAGTGATGACCTGCAGCCTCAAGTTCGCGTATCATTGATGACATTGTCCTCAAATGTTGCTTCATTGTAACATTCGGATTCTTTTGACAAGTGTCAAACTTCATAGTTAAAGCGCGCAACTTAGCCACAGAGGTAACTCCAAATTTCTGCCTGACTGCCTCTAGCATGTCATGAGCAAACTGGTGGTTCTCAAACTCTCCAATGAGATCATTGTGCATTGAGCTCGGGGATCATATGACGAGCACTGCGATCCTTCTTAATCCATTCCCGGTAAGCCTCGAGGTTGCGACGGTGTTGAACCGTCGTACCCTCCTCAAAGCCGAGGCATCACATGCTCGCTTATTTCCTGCAGCCCATCATCATTCAAGAGAAAACGATCTTTCGGCGCCGATGTTATAGTTGTCGCCATCAAGTTTTTCACCCTTGTTCAAATCAGCAATGATGTTCTTGGAAGCCATTTAGTCTAACATAGCATGCGAAAAAAAAAAAAAGGATATTAAACTTATGGCACTATACACATTCAAAAAATAACTTTGCAACATTAATCTAAATAAATAGCAAAACAACATTACAAGTCGCAAGATCGAAAAATCGTTAAACTCCTAATCATCTCTCGCGCCACAAGTAATATTTTCTACATCTATTTAATATATGCGCAAGTTAATGGTTTTTGGGAACTAAACAAACTCAACCAAACAAACTCCCACTCAATTATTTTAACATGTTATCAATCAAGATGATTACCTAATCAATCAACATGTTATCTAGACATACAATTCAGTACGATATGAATTCAATCCAGCGCCATACATGTTGTATATTAAAGAAATTATACAATCACAACATAAACCATTCACATGTTATCACGGATAAAGCGATTTACCATATAATTTCAAAGAAACTCTTTCATGTGAATCTAATTAGGTCATGAAAATAGTTTTATTGAATTCAGAGCGTCGAAAAACCTCAGGGTACCAAAATTGGAGTTGATCCGACAACCACAAGATAGAGAAAAAGTGAAAAACAAATTATTAGGGTCAATCCGCGAACCGAACCGAACCCTGAACCGAACCACCGATCTGAACCGCGAGCTGACTCGCCGGTCTGGTCTGGACCGTGAGCTGACCCACCGAGCCGGACCGCGAGCCGACTCACCGGTCTGGACTGGACCGCGAGCCGACCCACCGGTCTCGAACCGCGGGCTAAACCGCGATCCGGGGCCGAGTTAACTCGCCGATTCTTAAACAGTGTAACTCGCCGATTTGTGAACAAGTGTTGACTCGGTTACTGTTCATCGTCTTCTCTAAAATTCCAGCAGCGTACGTGACGCGCATGACCAACTTTGGGAGACCATATCTCACTCATACGAGCTCCGATTCAAGCAAATAATATGTCAAAAGAAAGCTCTCAGAGAGCACTATCTATATATATTAATTTTAATTAACATGGATCGACATATATACATCAAAACAATCATCAAACCACTGCTCACAAACATGATATAAAACTAGGGTTTTTGCAATATCTTTCAAACCACATGTTCAAACGATACAAAACTTTCCAGGAGATCATTTGAATCAATAATGAACATACCCAATTAAATATTTCAAACCAAAACACCTTTATCAAGATCCGAAATATTTATACATCCATTAATGGTTTTTAACCCAAAAAAAAAAACAACAAGAACCCTAATCATGATACTATCATGTTATCAATAACTTTCAAGCATACAAAGCATGTTATATCAAGCACGAAAACGCAGCAAACCAATAGCTCATGATACCAATATTAGATATTATACGATTAAGCGGAAGCGGGTATCGGTTCATACCTAGAACTTGAGCTCCGATTTGGATCGACAAGGAACAAAGAAAGAAGAACAACAACGATCCAACACGACGATTAGCAGGTACTACAATCACCAATGATGAGCACAAGCTTGTTTCACAGGCTAAGAACTTGAAACCTTTTTTTTCCTAATGATAACTCCCTTTAGGGTTAGAGCTACCACTTTTCTTATGGTAAACTTATGTGTGATATTGGTGGAATCACGTAACCCTTTACACTTATGCTAGAGATGTTTATATAGGTTCCAAACCCTAAGGAATATGGAACCCTACCGGGCTTGCCACATACAATATGGCGACCATATTCGGGTCCAACCCGAATATCTAACATCTCCCACTCGCACATAGTGTGTGTGGATTGTACCAGAAGAAAGAAAATTTCATATTAGTAAATAGCCCGTGCGACCGTCGAGGTACCTGCATTTTGGGAGCTCCATACTAGCAGCTCAATATGAGTCAGCATAGAGACATCAACCCTTTAAAAAATGTTCGTATCTCGTAGTATCCTAGGTCCATCAAAATCTCATTGGTCTAGACAACTCGATCCTCGTAGAGCTAGTCTAACCCTCATGCTAGCTTATTGTAAATACATTCACACTTGTGTTGCAACTCCAGCAAGGCAACTCAAGTCGTCGACTATGAATATAAAACATTCATGAGTTTGATGACCTTCCTTTCGCCCTATTGTCATGAAGTTTCAGAATCAACTGCTTTCCCAGATATGTACCCTTTAAGCCGGATCATTCATGGCCACAGGACACATACTAAAGTAGCAATCATCGAATCTTTACTTAATAACAAAGTCAAAAGTCGTAAGGTTACCTGTGTATAATCTAATTATCATACGGACTCACATGGTGAGAAAAGCAGGGAACAATTTTCGCACCTCCGTAGTGGTCGCAAGCACGCATAATATGAAAATGCGCTAGAGTGGAGTTTTACTTGACTAAACAAGTATATGTCACAAACTCTTACACTCTACAAATCTTGACTTAGTCGCAACTCTTGCGCCTAATCCGAAATTTCTAACTGCTCGCTTTCAACAAGCGCCGTGGAAGAGATTTCTTATTTGGCTATTCTTTAAGGTATGATGAACAGTGAGGTACATTCATCATCGATCTTCACTATATAGATCTCATCTTGGTATTGCCAAGGCGATGCATCATCTCATCTTTGCTCGCTCTCCTTAGCGCCAAAAGGTGACTGCTTATGTGAGTAAGCCAGTCCATACCAGGGTGACATATTAATCAAGTTTTGACATAATGCATTCTCTATGCACCAATGTCGGCGTGTATATCCATGCCCATAAGTAAATAATCAATCATAACAATGAACCATTATCAAATTGTATTGATTATTAATAAATATCCATAAAACATATGCATTTACGATCATCATGTCTTAGAACAATAAATAAATAAAAAGGACATCCATTACCACCTACGTAAACCTAACGCCCTAACATGAGACATGAAAACATCCCTTGGTATAGGTTTAGTAAGGGATCAACTATCATCAATTCCGTAGGCATGTACTCCAAAACTATTTCTTTCTTCGCAAGAGCAGCTCTAATAAAACAACACCTCCTATCAATGTGCTTAGTCTTTCCATGGTACTTTGGGTCTTTTGCATAAGCAATCATTGATGTGCTATCAGTGTGAATTTTCACCGCATCAGTAGCGTGAGTGACAAATTCAAAACTCTCAAAGAACCTCCTTAACCAATTAGATTCTTGTAGTGCAGATTGACAAGCTACAAACTCAGATTCCATTGAAGACATAGCGACAATTGACTGTTTCTTACTACTCCATGTGATGGCCCCGCCATTTAGCAAGAAAGCATACCCTGATGTGCATTTTTGCTCTCCCATTTCGTCATTCCAGTTAGCATCACAATAACCACTGAGACGTAGATCTGAACCCTTGTAGCATAGCATGAGGTCGCTCGTCCCTTTGAGATACCTTAGTATCCTCTTGACCGCTTGCTAGTGCTCAAAACCAAGATTCGACGAGGCACCGACTAACTAATCCAATAGCATAGCATATGTCAGGCCGAGTACACATCATAGCATACATCAGGCTCCCAATTGCGTTGGAATAGGGTACCCGCGACATCCTGTCTTTCTCTTCAGGGGTATTAGGGCACATCTCAAGGCTTAAGTTCTGACCTTTAGCAACTGGTGTGTCTATGGGCTTGCAATCTTTCATGTGAAATCGCTCGAGAACCCTTTTAATGTACGTCTCTTGTGACATACCCAAAAGTCTCTTTGAACGATCTCTAAGGATCTTAATCCCGAGCACATAACTTTCTTCTCCCATGTCCTTCATCTCAAAAGTTGAGGACAACCACTCTTTTGTGGCGACAACAATTTCCATGTTACTTCCAGATATAAGGATATCATCAACATATAAGGACAGGATAAGGAAACCTTTATCGGACCGTTTAACGTACACACAATGGTCTTCCTCTATCATCGTAAACCCATTGGAAACAATGGCTCGATCAAATTTTAAATACCATTTTCTAGATGATTGTTTTAGGCCATAAATAGATTTTTGGAGCTTGCAAACTTTGCGCTCTTGACCTTTAATCACGAAGCCCTCTGGTTGCTCCATGTAAATTTCCTCATCTAGTTCTCCATTGAGAAATGCAGTCTTAACATCCATTTGATGAAGTTCCAAATCCATATGTGCGACAATAGCTAACATAAGGCGTATCGAGGCAATAAGATCGCGGCCCTGGTAAAGATCGCGGCCCTACGAAAATAACCAGCTTGCGAATAAGATCGCGGCCCTGGTAACATCAGGTGTCATATCCATTTCTCACTTTACAGGAGTAAAAGTTAAAATGGCGTGATTATTAAATTTCTTTCATTCTTTATTTTATGTTGTTCATTAACCAGGCTTGATTGGGGTATATTCAAACTAATTGGGGTATACCCAATTTTAAAGAACCCTTTTTTTAGGGACCATGGTTTTTTTTGGGGACCATGGTTCTATTTTTAGTAAGACATTTAGAAGTAAATCTAGGTCACCCCTTATCCAGATATTTATGATAATACCTAAATTACCTTTTGATTATTTTTGGTTAATGATTAGTTAGTGTTAATATTAGTTAGTGTGATTAGTGAAATGATTTTGAATAAAGATTTGAGATAAAAAAAATCTGATTTTTAAAAAAAGAAGTAGAATTATTGAGAGAGAAAAGTTAGAGAAGATGAAGAACAAAAACATGGAAACTAAATTTTTTTTTTGAGTTCACTAATCTAGACTATTCAAGTGATGATTCAATTGATCATAGCTCATCTGAATCTTCATCTCCTTCCTCTCCTAGAGTATATATCAATCTTCACAATGATCCGGATATTGATTATTTCTTATATGGTGAATGTATTCTTCCCCAAAGCCAATCTCAAGATGAAAACGATGGATTTTACCAACCACAACCGGAGGAATACTATTTGGGTACCCAGGTATTCTCTAAACTTAGATAATGTTGGTTAAATTGGTCCAAATTTTCAAAAAAAATGTGAATTTGTTAAGTAGATTTAGGCTTGTTCGGTTACCTTGTGTGAAGAACATGTAACCGAACTCATCTGAAAGTGTAGTTCGGTTACTTTTTCTAAACACGCAGGCTACCGAACTCTCCAATAATGGAGATTTTTTGAAGTTCGGTTAACGGACATGTTACCAAACTTTTTAAATAGGATTACAGTGTTATGTTCAGTTTGGCCAAAATGTAACCGAACTTTAGGGTCTATGAGTTCGGTTAGTTCGCAACCAATAACTAACCGAACTTACGTAAAACAATATTTCACATTAGTGTATAAAGTTCGGTTGGTTCGCAAACTTCATACCAACCAACTATCTAATCGAACTTACGTACAATAAAATTTGACTTAGTATATGTAAAGTTCGGTTAGTAGTCAACTTGCTTGACAAACCGAACTCTGAGTTCGGTTAGTTTGCAACCAATAGATAACCGAACTTATGTAAAATAATATTTCACATTAGTGGATAAAGTTCGGTTGGTTTGCAAACTTCATACCAACCCACTATCTAACTGAACGTACGTACAATAAAATTTTGATTTAGTATACGTAACGTTCGGTTAGTTGTCAATTTGCTTGACAAACCGAACTTTGAGTTTGGCTATCCCGATAAAATTTTAATGTAACTGAACTTGTTTCTGATTGCAATTGATGTTGTTCAATTTCTTGTAGATTGAAGGTCAACCTATACCAATGGATAATCAACCTTCTCCGGTTGGCATGCTGTTTGAAGATACATCTAATCACTATGTCAATGATTTGGTTTTTGATAAACCTATCGATGCGAAGAATTGGGCTAGAGACCATGCCAAGAAAGCCATGTGCGTATTAGTTTTGAATGGAAAAGAAAGCCAAACTCGTTTTGAAATGGTTTGTGAGAGAAGTGGATATCCCGATGTTAGTCACAAGAGGAATGGTTATGTGTATAAAGGAAAGACGACGAGGAAGAACACAGCGTTCTCAAAGAAAATTAAATGTCCGTTCAAGCTAGTATTTAATAAGCGCAAAAAAAAGAATGGATGGGTTCTATCTATGGATAAGGTGGCAGGTCATCATAACCACCCTCGTCCGGATGATCTTGAAGGACATGCAATGGCCGCAAGGCTCACTCCTCAAGAAATGGAGAAAATAGCTAAATTTAGAACAATGGGAGTTTCACCACTTAACATGCTTCGCTTACTAAAGGATGATAAAAAGGATAATGTATCATCTTTGACGACCATTTACAATGTAGTTGAGACAATTAAAAGGAATGAATGGAAGGATAGACAAGTGATGCAACAATTGGTTTTTTGCGCTAAAGAGAAAGGCTACGCGGTTCAAAAGAAGGTAGGTCCGGAAGATGAAATAACGTATATCTTCATTGCGCATCCGAAGAGTGTTCAATTGGCTCAATCCTTCCATCAAGCTCTTATAATGGATTGCACTTACAAGACTAACAAATACGAGATGCCATTGTTGAATATTGTTGGTCGTACCTCGACGAAGTCACTGTTTCTCTTTAAAGATTAATTGTTGAAGAGAAAAATAAACCTGGCTTGGTTGGGGTATACCCAAACTAATTGGGGTATACCAATTTTAAAGGGACACTTTTTGTGGGTTTTAGGGGGAGTCTTAATGGGTAAGTTACAAAACTACCCTTTTCCTTTAAAAACCTATTACCCTAAATCAGTTTTAATCTTTTTATTTCATCATCTTCTTCTCTTCTTCTTCTCCTCCACAACCCTAACGGCTCCATCACCCCCACCTCCACCAAAACTCGTCGATCAATTCGTTAAAATCGTCGATTCGAAAACTCCGATTAATCTTCATCAATGGATCCACCACGGAAGAAGGAAACTCATATGAAAGAAACTAATCGAAAACCCAATGAATATAACCCTGTAATTCCAAGTTTGGTTGCTAAGAAAATGAAGAAAAAAATGGTTGAAGAAGAAGAAATTGAACCCGCTGAAACACGTGAAATGGTGCGCTAAAGAAAGTAAGGTCTTGTTTAAACTCACTCTAGTACTTCGATTTCATGTTTGCATGTCAAATTAGGTCAGAAAATTCGAATTTTTGAATTGGCAGTTGCGACGCCGGCAAGGTTTTTTGTTATCGACCTTTCCGGGTTTTCATAGTTAGGGTTTGGCCGGGAGGGTATAAGGTTGAATAACTTGTAACTGCTACTAGCGGGGCCGGCAGGTTATTCATCTGTATACCATTCCGGCGTCTTTTTTTTTTTTTTTTTAATGAAGCCGGCATCTTATTATTGTTTACCCTTCCGGCTACTTGTTTAGAATGTTTCCTGATGCCTATAATTTTTGCGTCCGGAAGGGTATTTATATAAAACCATTCCATTCTGTTTGTCAAACCCGACCATGTGTGGGAAATGGACCTTTCCGACCAGTTTAGTGAAAAATCCTATATTTTTTTTGCGAGCCGGAAGGCTATTTTGATGATACACTGCCGGCTTTGGCTTAGTCGGCACTCATCTTTTGGTCGACCTTTCCGGCCATTTTTCCGCCGGATATGTTGCATATGTCTACCCTACGGGCCTTTGATGTTTTTTTTTTCCTGAATTATTCTTGTTCAGATTGCAAATGGCAAAGAAGAAAGCAGCTCTGAAGAAAGAAACTCTAAAAGCATCTCTTAGTCCTCCTTCAAACCCTCCTCGTGTTGGTGATAAACTCTTGTCTTCAAAACATCGAGGGGTATATTTTTTTCCGGGAACGACAAAGGTCTTAGAACCACTATTTGAACCCAGTGATTCAGACGAGACTCTAGATGAAGACCAATCAATTCCATCTGGTAGAAGATGTGATGATGATGATGTTGATGAAACAAATCCGGCTGTTGGAGGAGGTAACAATGATGATTATGATGGTGATCAAGACATGCCTGAGGCTGGAGGAGGTAATGATGATGGTGATGATGATGATGGTAATTGAGATAAAGGTAAGAATATCATCGAATATGAAATTGTTGAAGAGGAATAGGAACAAGAAGAAGAAGAAGAAGAAGAAGAAGAAGAAGGAGATGGAGAAGGAGAACAAACTCTAGCTATTGTTCAAGCCACCGAAGCTTCGGCTTCAACTTCAACCGGAACGAAGAAGAGGGTGATCACTAAACCGGCTGATTCTCACATGCCTCCCAAACACTTGATGGTTGCACTGAAAGAAGGTGATCCTCCAAAAGGGATCCCAGCAGATGGTGGAGATGTTCTTTTTGGATACAAAGACTCATGGGCATGTACGGTCCATAATGGTATCGTAAGTAATCTTAATCTGTCTTTGTTATTTATTCAAGTGTGTAACTATCTTAATTAAATTTGCGTCAAGTGTTTGTATCTCTTTTCATTTTGTTTTTTTTGGTATTTAGGATCACAAGCATGCCATCCGTCTCATGAGGCGCCAAGCTTCGTGTTCGGTGACTCATACTTGGGATCTTGACATGGAATGTGAGGAGGTGAAAGTGATTGTGAGGAACTCCGGGTTGTGGCCTGCGGTGGAGAGTTCGAATATTTATCATGATAAAGTTACCGTATCTGCATTCTGTGAGAGGTTCTACGGAGAGACTGATACTCTGTTATTCCCATTCGGTAAGATGGCGATAACTCCCGATGATGCTCAACAAATTCTAGGCCTCGAGGTTGATGGAAAAGCAGTCACTTAGGGATTCGATAATGCCATTTCTTTCGGGAAGATTTACGAATTGAGCAAGAAATTGTTCGGTTGGAGTCAGGTTCAAACGGATGATGTTCTTGAAAAGAAGGATGGTCGACTAACCAAGAAGTTTAATGTGAAGAAGTTGAGGGACAGATTATGGAAGACTCAGGAAATCCTTGATAGGGAAGGAATGGTGCACCCGATGCGAATCAATGCTACCCCGGACGCTTATTTGCTATACACCCTGGTAAAATGTATCTTCCCCGACAGTTCCGGAAACCAAGTCGAGGCCAGTTACTTGCAACTATTGGATCCCTTACATGAGATGCGTGGGTATTCTTGGGGTACTGCGGTGGTCTCCTTCTTGAACAATGAGTTGAAAAATGTTCTTGGGAACTCACTAAGCAAGTTAACGGAAACACATGTCTCTTCCAGGTAATTTTATTGTCTAGAACATTTATATTCGCAAAATTCTCGTAAGATAAGGTTCTTACTAAACTTTTTTTTCTTTTTGCATAGGTTTGAATATATGAGCACTTCCCTTCTTTGTTCAAAGACAACTCTTACGTTAAAGTGGATAACAGTGTTCCGGTTCATTTTCCAAGAGCCAAAGGTACAGTTTTAAGGGTACTCAGGATAAGGAAATGCAGCAAAATCTTATGAAACTCCGAGACGCCATCGACAAATTGACTGCGGAAGAGGTGATATTTGATCTGTATCAAGAGGATAGAAATCAAGGTTTAATCCCAAGGATAAATGAAGTTGTTGTATTATACTATGGACCCTTGATGACTGTGTTTGAAGGATTTTCAATGTACGATCCACATCGGGTAATGCGACAATTGGGTTACGTCCAAGAAGAACCTCATTTCGATGCAGCAAAGCAGGCCTTTACTGTGGATATGAATGATTGCAGCACGTCCCAAAAATGTATGAACGTCTCTTACCTCTTCCATCACCAACTCAAGACCATTGGGATGATAGGCGTCGCGGTCAAATCGGTGTGAATCTTTTGGACGAGGTGACCACCGGTCATGAAGCTACTGAGAAATACATGGCGTGGTACTTGGGTTGGGCTCGTCCTACTATGATTAGGCCAATGACTAATGAAGAACTGGCTCGTAAGAAGAAGATGGAATCGAAAGACCCAACAACATTGCTTAAGATATTTGTAAGTATTTTAGAGTTGCTCTTACTATTTTAAGATTGATTGCATTACCGAATCATTCTATTAATTGTTTGTTGTTTAATTGAATATAAAGGATCAGTTGAAGACCTTTGTGAGGGTGTTGTGTTGCGCGAAAAGACAGAGGAGAACCTGTGCAAAGCAACACATTGACGATGCTTGCAATGTTGACAATGAGGATGCCCAGCTATTGTTCAAGCAACTTCAGACTGAAGTAAAGGCGGAAGAAAAAGCTATGAAGGAAGCACAAGCCAAGATAAAGGCTGATAAAAAGAGGACCCATAGTGCTCGTGGTGGTGAAGGTAGCAGCAGTGGTCCTGGTAGTGAAGGTAGCAGCAGTGGTCGTGGTAGTGAAGGTAGTGTTCCAAAATGGGGTCGTGGTCGTCGTTGTGGCCAATGAATGCTTTCCTAGTTTATTTCTTTATGTTGTGGTGGACAAATGTTTAAGTTAATGGTGTGGGAAAATATTTTTTTACGGTTTATGGGACATGTTTTCGTATTTTGGACAAAATTTTTTGGATTTCTAGTTGTTGAATGAATGGTTTGTTTAGCTATATAAAGTGTCAATACATTTTGCCGGCATGCTTTTTTTAAGCTACCTTGTCGGCTGTCCCAGGGCCGGAAAGGTTGTGAAATGTCAGATTGCCGGCCCTGTCAACAAAAAATTGTGTAGTTACCAGGGACGACAAGGTAATACGATTCCTACTAAGCCGGCGTTTTTGTAGCCGGAAGGGTACGAAAATAGAGACCCTGCCGGCCATATCTTGAAAAAAAAAACCATTCTTCTGATGCCTAAAATCATGTAAGGTCGGGAGGGAAACAAAATTAGAAAATGCCGGCGGTATTTTGGCCGGCATGCTAATGAACCCATACATTTCCGGCCATTTTACGACCCCGGCATTGTAGCAAATTTAAGACCCCGCCGGCGTGTTCAAATTCAAATTTTTGCAAGTACCATTGCATTGATTCACTTGTACTTGGACACTATAACGGCCAAATTTGGGAACCATCCTATAAATACACTACTTATCTCCACAAAACAACACACAACTATTTGCATATACTCTCCAAAGCTCATATCATCACACACTCCATCTAACTCACCCAATAGCTCTCTACACACAAGAAATGGCTTCATTTGATTCTAATGAATATTTGGCAATCACCAAAGCTTGGTATGCGGAGACTAGAGTTCGAAAGCAGTCCTCCGAAAGGGTGGATTCCACAACCTTTTGGGCTAGGGTACACAACAAATTTAGCCAAGAGTTTGGGAATCCTAACGCAAGAAGTTTTCAAGAAGTGCACGCTAGGCACCTGGTAATCGAAAATGTGATACTTGCTTTTTTAGCGCTCCAACCTCGGATTTTTAACACTCGCCCCTTCACCTTGTCCATTGCACAATTTGTAAGTAATTTTGTGGTATTTGTTCTCGCGGCCCATGTTGTTGAAACACCATTAACAAATGTTTTTGTGTTTTTGAAGCATGAAGTCGTGAAAGGGCGCTATTTGGAGGTAAAGGGGGAAGTATTCGCGTTCGATGCAAGCTATCACTTCTTGGCCGAAAGAATCCCGGTGGATAACCAGGAATACTTGGATGATGTATCGTCTTCGTTGGAGGAAAATTGATGGCTTTAGAAGTTTTAGTGTAGGTTTTGTGGGTATACCTCTATGTAAGCCATCACGAGACTATAACTCGTCCAATAGGGTCGCCTAGGGGTTCAAAGGCTTGATGCACATGCTAAGTGCATTCGTTTTTTTCCGTCGACATGAATAAATTAAATTACATCTTCCATATTATGTCAGCCGGCAATGTTGTATTTTTTTTTTTTTGCATGCCGACTTTTAGATAGCCGGAAGTGTACGAAATATTTACATGTCGACCGTAAGATTGCTGCCCAAGATAGTCGGCATGTTCTTCATCCGAGGACCATTCCGGCGGATATCTGGTTGGCAGCTTATTCAAAGTTGACCCTGCCGGCGGAAGAGCGATCGACAGCTTATTCAAAGTTGACCATTCCGGCGGATATCTGGGCGGCAGCTTATTCAAACCACGACCTTGCCGGCCTTATGCATTTTCAAAACCAAAAAATTTTGGATCGAAATCGAACTCATAAGACTGATCAAAAGGTTAATCTACTGAATTCATAATTTGAAATTTTAATCTAAACTCAATTAATTAACCTAATCAGAATTTTAGTGTTAATTAACCAAGGACATATTAGCCATTTAGAAAAAACAAGGTTAAGTGGTGGCTTGGTTTTACTTCAAAATGACCCGATTTTGTCTCATTGGGTATACCCCAATTAGTTTCGGTATACCCCAATCAAACCAGGTTCATTATTATCAAATGTGAATACCAAGAATTCTCTAAACAGATTGTTCGGTGTCTTGGAACTTACGTATATGCATATATATATTACACATGCATATATATATTACAATATATATATATATTGTTCGGTGTTTTGAAATATGGCGTGGGTGCATGTGTAATATATATATATATATGTATATACGTAAGTTCCAAGACACCCACGACATATTTCATTTGCTTCATTAGACGTTAAAATTCGGGAAACAATTTAAGAAGAAAACTTATCCTTGAGATTGTGGTGGAAACTGAAAATGAATTAAATGCTATACATCCTTTTTTCCTATACAAAATATAAGTTGGTCGCCCGTGATATACCCATTGCATGAAGATTCCCATGGCTTTGGGACATTTTCCGATTTAGCTTTTTAAAGTGTTGTATTTATCATGAGGGATGATCAAGTTTTAGCCCCCATTATGGGTGGTTTTCACTGTTTTTTTAACTGTGTTTCTTCTTAAAAGAGTTTCATGACAGTTTTTAAATTATTCACCTTTTTGGAATACAAAATACAAAATAATACTATTATTTTTTTGGTGAATCGTGATTTTGGCCACTCCTTTTCGCGCTTGAAGAAATTGCTTGATCTGCGGACATGACAAACACCAATATTTGCTATGTAAAGTTTTTTTCAAAGAGAAAAATTTTGTATTAAAAAGAAAAAGCAGTCAAAGGCAAATTACAAAAGTAGTGTCAAAAGTAACACTGAATCCACAAAACAGACTAGTTCTGCAAGACTAGTTATGCAATACAACTTCCCAATTATGGATTATTTGGTTGCTATCTACATACTTAAAAGTATTCGTATCACAGCTCCAAAGGACCAAAGATTGTTTAACATGAACAATGACTTTTCTATTGAAAGTTATTATCCATAAGGGGTATAATTATACAAATAACTTAAACATACTCTCATTTCTTCCTTGTCTTAAGAATTGTGCAAACTACAACTAGCTCATCTAATTTGGGACAGATGGAGTATATGATACCACCTTCTCCTTATAGATGTTCTAGTTTGAGCTCTTTTACAGCTTGCATTAGAGTTTGTAATATAACAATCTTTATTATTACCAGTAGTTAACGTGCTATTATTAGTAAAAAAAAGCTGAAAAGTGACGTCATATTAAACCTTGATACTGCTCGTTTATTTGCTTTACTTGGTAGGCCATTTGGGTGGCGTGCTTATTACCTGTGACGGGCCTTTAATTTATCATTTTTAGTCGAACAATATCAATCCTGCTAATTTTTATGGTGTTGGTCGCATCTAATGCCGAATCCTCATTGTCAAAATTATTCTTGCCACTTGATCTTTTTTCTTTCGTGTGTTTGGGTTCAAAATGGGTACTATATCGGCCAACTAACCAAATTGGTCCCCCACTAGGTTAGAAGTGTTGCCAACATCCAGTAGTAATGGTGTTGGCGGTACGTGGTGTCAGTGAGTAACTAACTCGGAGTTATAAGACTGAGTCACTGAGGAGGGGATGGTTGTTACCTTTATCTAAATCAGATTCCGGGTCCATCCTTGTTCGAAACAATATTGGCGATTGTGGAGGCTCATACTAAATTCATCTGCTAGTTTACTTGCGTAATTGTCTAAACACAAAATTGGTTAAAAAGACCAAAATCAATAATCATGAGTGGAAAAGACATCTAGATTTTGATACTGTTTAAATAGACAAAAATACTAAAATAATTAGGATATAAACAGTTTCAGTTTCATCCTACTCATTTTTCAAATACTTTTTCTTTTTTTAATTTACATCAGGATGCATCCAGTTTCATCCTTGCTATTTTTTAAATTTAAGTCAGGATGTATTCAGTTTATCCTGCTATTTTTTTTTTGTCCATACTAATTTTTATTCGTCCATTTGAACCAGGTTTTAAAAATATTTGGACAAATGACCCATTTTCCGTTGTCTAAATGGCATGACCTTCCATCTGGTTTCGTTCTTCATTTTGCTTGAATCTATTGATAGTACATGTGAATGCCATGAATTTCCTCAACAGTTTGTTTCATCATTCATTTTCTAATAACCTATGTACATAATTTGATACAATGTTGTTCTATTTTCTCATTTGCTATCTTAGTTGGTTAAATTGAGGGAGCACCAAAATACAAAGATTTCAAAAAATTATACAGTGATACGTGAGATTGTGGAGGAAAATGAAAGTAAATCAAGCCATTTACATCCATCATTCTTAGATGAACTCGGATTTTCTTTATCCGGCTTATCTCTCGCTATGTTCACAGGCTTAAAGGATTTGCTCGACATGTTCACCACATTTGCTATGTTCACATGCTTAAAGGATTTGCTCGACATGTTCACCACATTTGCTATCTTAGTTGGTTAAATCTGGGAATCAACGGCTTCATAGGATTTCAAAAACTAAAAAGATGATCCGTGAGACTGTGAAGGAAAATGAAATTAACCAAATGTTATTCATCCATGTTTCTTGAGCTAATCTTGCTAAACTTAAATATCCATTTGGAGCATGCTCCAAATCACTTCCAGCTTTTTGTAAGGCTTCTCTTAAATATAGCCCACGTTTTTATTAACTATTGTTCAAAAAATTTAAGTGAAAATGAAAAGACAAAGTTCCCAAACACGTCTTAATGTTTTTTACTAATAACCTCACTTATTCCCCAAATCAAAATATAAACCCGAATTTTTTTTAGATCCAAAATAAATTATAATTCAATTTATTTCTAATCGTTCTATCATTATTCGTACAGATTGCCTTATTATAAACCTTAATTTTTACTTTTCTCCCAAAACCAACTGCACCCAACTTTTCATCTCTCTAAAATAATATACTTATTTTTCCTAAATCATCAACAACCTAAAAACTCAATACCATCCCTCACTCCAGAATAAAAGTAGCACTGGTGCTGCTTACCTTCCCTCCTATTGGCTGGTGAGCGAAACCTCGCGCTTTCATTGGCTAATTGAGAAACCATTCGTATTCGTCGGATGAAATTTTGTTATATATGGTGCGTTGATCTGACAATGTGCGGTGTAGATTGGCTGGATTGGTGGGACACACGCGACGGACGGCCCCATTGTTTAGAAAAATTGCTATATTAATTTCGTGCATTTATTTTGAAAATCCAAAAAATAAAAATAACTACTATATTAATTCTGGACATTTATGATTAAAATAAAAAAAAATCAATTCAACATATTTATGGAATAAAATAATCTTTTATAATTTTATGAAAATCCAAAAAATAAAAAAATTACTATATTAATTTGGACATTTATGATTAAAATAAAAAAAATCAAATTAAAATATTTATGAAATAAAATAATTACATTTATAGCTTCATGTAATTATTGTAAAAGATCCAGAAGAATTAACAAAATACTACATTATGATTTTGGACATTTATGATTAGAATAAATAATAAAATCGACGTATTTACTTTAATAAAAAAATATTTATAGTTTTTTAATCTTTTAAAAGGAAAAAAAAAAATAGAAATAGCTATATTAATTTTTAGTATTAATGATAAATATCTAACAAAGGAAAAACCAACAATGTATAAAAAATACTACATTAATTGATATTTAATTACTATTTATATTTATGTTAACGATATCCATTAATATAAAAAAAATCTAATCATTTACATGAACACAATCTAATAAGTTCCATTAATACGCTTAATTTACTAATAAAAACAAAGCCAATAGTTAATAACGGATGGAAATCATTCTTCATCCCTATTTTCTTTATAACAAACCATATAACTGGATTTAATTCCATAACGATTTTAAAGATTTTTCTTTGGAACTAAGTTTCTAACATCTATATAAAGAATGCAAATCACTCTTTTTTCCTACATAAACCACGTACTTTGTGTGAAAAAGGAGGTAGCGAACAGAAGATATCAACTATGACTTTTGAAGAAAATCACAACAAAGGGGAAGCAATGGTAGTTGATTCCGGTGGTATGTAAACTTATTCAAATGTCGCAATTTGGATTCATAGGCTGCTGTTTTTTTTTCTCTTATCAGTTTTTTCTTTATATTAATAGGTTGATGTTTTTTTTTCTCTAATCAATTTTAAAATATATGATGTTTATATGTAGGTAAGAAACATTTGGGAACAGTTTATACCTCCTTCAAGCGTCTGGTTAGGAATCAGACACAACAGAAAGCCGCGAGGGCTTTGGTTCTGAAAAAATGGAGGTTTGAAAACAGAAAAACAGGTCAATTATGGAGTTTGGACCTATATCTCATTAACCAAGAGGTAAGTTAGTCGACCTCTGTTGCATATTTATGGTAAAAGTTAATTGTTTTTTTTTTTTTAGCCGATTAGAAATTAATTGTTGATTGGATATAATACAGGTACTCAAATGCATGCTAGGTAGGCAAAGATTATATACAGTTGTTTGAAGAGAAATTCGAGGAGGGAAATGTGTATTCCATTCATAGGTTTAGCATTGCCAAGCCATCAGCCGGTTATAGAATTGTGTCCTTTGAAAATATAATGTGGTTGAACAGGTTTAGCAAGGTGGAACATCTGAAAGTTGACATCTCGACTTTTCCCTAAGAGATATTTAGTTTCCTTGCTCGGAGAATATTGGGACCAGAAAAAATGATACTACGTATTATACATGTGAACAGTCGGAAATAAGAAAAAAACTATTTTTTTTGTTTGGTAAAATCAACAAACATTAACCTCTTCTTATATAATTCCTGCAGATGTGATTGGAAGGCTAAATTCCGTGTCGAACGTTGTGACGAAATCAGTTGAATAATTTGAGAAAGTAAGTGATGTGTTTATGAGGGAGATTATGCTTGAGAATGAGAGGTAAACTACACGGTATCTTATGGGTTTTTGATTCAATAATTTTTGTTGAGTGGATTAGCCTAATGGATTTTTGTTCGTCTTTAGGGGAACTACAATGAAAGTAACCTTATGGGGTGATTTGGTTCATGCTATCAAGGATGGGATATTGGATGGTCGTCCAAATGTACCTGTGGTGATGATTGTCGCTGGTACATATGTGAAGGATCATTTGTGTGAGCAATTTTGAAGAAACCATTTGTAGACTAATACTTTTAAGTTATGTATGGAAGCTTCTACCATGCAGTATGCAATTGTTCATACATATTTATGACGTAATATTTTTCAACAGTTGTAATTATATATGGAAAAAAAAACTTTAAATAAGTGTTTATAAAACTCAAAATATCTAAAAACCTTAGGGCAAAAAAAATCTTTAGAGGTATACTTATGGTAAAAGAATCCCAAACGGCTAGCTGAAATATTTAGTATGTTAAAAAAAATCTTTTTCCTACCCTGTATTTTCGAATTAATTTGGGGAAGAAAAATCTTTCCATTACTTTGTTATATTTTGTTGCCACGCAAAGCATTTTAATTCCATTCATTTCTCATTTCTCATTGTTTTCTTTGCAGACGAGTCTCAAAGGCCTATATTAAGGACATTGACATGGATATTTGTAAAATGAATAATTCTCTTTGTCATCTTAGATATATTCTCTAAACATGTACAAGTCTTTTCGATGATGTAGTAATATATAATTATAAACCAGGATGATATTGGCCCGGTCCATCATTTTCAATTCTATGTGGGGAAAAAAGGATAAATGTTAATATGAAATAGGGAAATAGGAATAAGGATGGATGTAAATCCCAAACAATATTGTTAAGTTATTGTCCTAAGAGCATTCTACTCTCGCTTGGCCTTCCTTTATAAATTTTTCTGATATTTTTGATGGGGTTATGCCAAATTATTGAATTATAGTTTTTTGTGAAACCTATTCTTATTATTCTTTTTCTTTCTCGAACATGATATACGCATGAAATTTTTTTGTTTAATAGACCATGCTGTAATGACACTTTGTTATCTTGACCTACGGTTGATGTGAGTTTTATGTTTTGTATCAAGCCACATACATAGTAAAATTAGCTATATGCATCACTAAAAATTCAGCAACTAAATTATTTAATTAACCAATACAATTTAGATTCTCTTTGTGGGACAATCATTAATTAGTGGACAATCCTTACGGTTAAAGTAACAATCACGAGTATTCAAACAGAGTCTTAGTGGGATGTTAGTTCATTGCTTGATTACAACTTCTTTGACGGGAAGCATTTCATCTGTTTTGTACTATCTAGAATTGGAAAATTTATGTTATATCGTGTGTTCTTTTAATGTCTCTAATATCATATATTAATATTTGAGTGTGATTTTTCATTTAACTATAAGGAGTTGGTGCCTGGGTTGGGTTGACCGCTTGATTCTTAGCACAAGTTTTGAAGAAAGATATATCGATGCATTTTCTTGATTACATCATCTTCGACGGGAAATATTTTATATTCATTTCACTATTTATGGTTGAAAATCTATTTTATATTAATATCGATTTTTAGCACTAATATCAGATATCCAAACAATTATACAATGAGTGTGATTTTTCATTTAACTACAGGGACTTGGATCCTGGAAGAGAACTTGAGTTGGTCGGCCGCTTGATTCCTAACGCAAGTATATGATTCTTAAAATATATATCAGTGAATTTCCTTGATTACATCATCTTCGACGGGAAGTAATTCATATATATTCTTTGCAATATTTAGAGTTGAAAATCTATTTTATATTAACAATAAATACAATTCTGACCAGTAAGAGTCCTAAATAGGAAAACAAAAAAAATGATAAGAATTCATAGCCAATATAATTCAGATTCCGTTTTCCAATTAAAAAAACTCCAATTATCAATAGGCGATCCTTACGGTTAAAGCAACAATCACGGATATTCAAAAGGGGTCATAGTGGGATATTAGTGCATTTCCTTGATTACAACTTCTTTGACGGGAAGCACTTCATCTGTTTTGCACTATTTACAAGCTATTTTTATGTTATATATCGTGTGTTCTTTTAATGTCTCTAATATAAGGTATTGATACAACCATATAATGAGTGTGATTTCTCATTTAACTATACGAACTTGGAGCCTGGAAGAGAACTTGAGTTGGCTTCCTGATTCCTAACGCAAGCTTATGATTCTTAAGAAAGATATATCAGTGCATTTTCTTGATTGCTTCTTTGACGGGAAGCACTCTACATGCTTTGCGATATTTAGGGTTAGCAATTTATTTTATATTAAGATCGTGTTATTTTCAGTGTCTCTAATGTCAGATATCAGCACAACCATATAATATGTGTGATTTTTCATTCAACTACAAGAAGTTGGAGCCAGGAAAATTACCCGCTTGATTTTTTAGGCAAGCATACATTTTCTGAAGAAAAATATATATGTGTGTTTCCTTAATTACATTTTCTTTGACGGGAAGCACTTCATATGCGTTGCATTATTTAAAGCTGGCAATCTATTTTATATTAATATCATGATTTTTTTAATGTCACTAATATCACATATCGATGCCTATATAATGACTAATGACATTTCATTGATTACTTCTTTGATGGGAAGCACTTCATATGCTTTGCATTATTTAGAGCTGGCAATGTATTTTATATTAATATCCTGATTTTTTTAATGTCTCTAATATCACATATTGATGCCTATATAATGACTAATGACATTTCCTTGATTGCTTCTTTAACGGGAAGCACTTTGTATGCTTTGGACTATTTAGGGTTGGTAATATGTTGTATATTAATATCGTGTTATTTTTAGTGTCTTTAATGTAAGATATCAACACAACTACATAATATGTGTAATTTTTCATTCAACTACAAGAAGTTGGAGCCAAGAAAAAACAGCTGAGTTAGACGCTTTATTTTTAACGCAAGTATATGATTTCTGAATAAAAATATATATGTACGTTTCCTTAATTATATTTTCTTTGACGAGAAACAATTCATATGCTTTTCCCTATTTAGAGTTGACAATCTATTTTTTAGTGTCTCTAACTTCAGATATCCATGCCTATATAATGACTAATGAGTGTGGTTTTTCATTTAACTATAACAAGTTTGAGCCTGGAAGAGAAATTAAGTTGGTCCCTTAATTCTTAACACAAATATATGATTTTCGAAGAAACATATATCAATACATTTCCTTGATAACATTTTCTTTAACGGGAAGCAATTCATATGTTATGCACCATTTAGAGTTTTCAATCAATTTTATATTAATATCGTTTTTTTTTTAGTGTCTCCAATATCAGATATTGATATAACTGTATAGAAAGTATGATGTTTCAGTTAACTACCAATAGTACTGATACATGTAATGTAATGAACTACTGATTGATTTCAAAGGTCAGTATAATTTTTCAAAATTATTTTATTTAAGAGGATTTCTTAATCTCCAACCCTTTAAACAATATGTAATCGATGAATAATTTGGTTCTGATTGTTAGTTTACTAAATGATTGCTTCAAAAAATAAATAAATGATAATTGGTGTTTTCATGGTACAATGCAGTTGTTAATTGAGATCCTTTCTTGGACAGGTGCGGGGCTTCGCCCAACTAAGGATCGATTCTGTCGTACCCGGTTCGAAGCACGGGTTAAATACTAAAAAAATAATTAATTGTGAATTTATAGCTTAAAATATTTTAGTTTATTTGTAAAATTGATTATTATTTTATTATATTGCATGAAATTAGTTTTCAAAACCATGTTAGATCCTCAAATCATAATAATATTATATATTTGATTATTATAAAGTTTTAACTGTTAATTGTCAATCTATTATTGGATAGTAATTCTAGAAGCCTATTAGAACTCTTATTAGGACGGGTGCGGGGCGAAGCCCCGCCTCAGTGAACATGATCTGACGATGAAAGAAATTCCATCAGTCCCGGTGCGTAGCACGGGTTTCAAGCTAGTGATTATAGTAATATCAATTGATATTCTTCTTTCCCAATCATGATTACATTAAATTGATTATTCTAAAATCATCAACTATGCCATAGATCTTACATAATTTTCATTATGAAATTTATATAACTAACTTTATTTTTATTTTGATTTAGGGATTTGGGCTATATATAAAAATTATGTATAATTTTATGGTTATGTTAATAATTATAAGGATCCGTTTGGTTAGATTAATGATTTATTTTATGTGGCTATTGTTAATAAAAGCATGGGCTATATTTAAGAGAAACCTTTTGTAATTTCTATTTTTCTATGTTATTCAGTAAGTCGATTCTGCTAATCTTATAGGTCCGATAAGAGGTAGCATCTAAAGCCAAAATTTTATCATTGGTGCCACTTATTTTTCAAAACAAAGATAGATCTAAGTTTACCCTTTAGAACCAAGTCCAACCAAAGGTTCAATTCATATTTATATACTCTGATTTATGAGACCTTTATTAGCGCAAATCACAAGTCCAAAAATCATTTTGAAGTTGTAGTTTTTCAGGTAACAACTCGCGATTTTTCGGTATAATCTTTTTGGAAACCTGGCTTGTGAGTATCATATAACAATGGGTCTTCTCTCAAATAATAATTGATATTATTTGCCATGAGACTACAGTACTCTCGGTTGATTAATATCATTTGTTAGATATTAATGTAATTACCTTTTGTTCAATGATATGAGCTTCGAAGCTCACACTTGAGACAAAAGGTAAATGCATGATTATTTGTAAGAATCATATCAATTGATCTCGTTCGTGGGTTTGTTGGAATCAACCGTTTAAAATGTGAATGTCATGATTTATTCTCATTAATTCCATTTTATTATTTTTATTTTCTCCGATCATATATATATATATATATATATATATGCTTTATTTTATTTTATTTTCATTTTCTTTGTTACATGGTAAAGCGGGAAAACACGTATATCCAGGTAGAGGTGTAAAACGTGCCGGCCCGGCACATGAAGTTGTGTGCTTCACGTGCCATGTGCCGTGCTATATTGTGCCGACGATTTAAACGTGATGTGTCGTGTTGTGCTTTACTAGTCAAAAGCTAAGCACAGCACAGCCCAAGGGCACAACACACGAATAAACGTGTCGTGATGTGCCGTGCTGGCACACGTGCTATAAACAATTTGAAACCACTTAATGTATACATTAAGTCGGACATTATCACAAGAATTTAATTAGACAAAATATCATTTGAAATTATTTCAAGTAAAATTAACAAGTTTATTCAATAAAAAGAAATAGCCCATCAAATATAAAATTGGATTATTATCATGTAAATTAATGTTCTAGTTAAATATAAAATTGGATTATTATCACTTAATGAGGATACTTTAGCTTTTTTCAAGCGTCCGAAGAATTGTCTCTTTAGCAATGACGCTAGTAGTGGAGTAGGTAAGTTCATTTTTTATAGACTAGGTGTTGCTATTCAAAGAGGAGTTGGAGCCCAGCTTGTCGCCAGGTTGCCAACCTAGAGCTTTGTTTGTATTATAAAATATTACTTAATTTTATACTTACTTGAAATGTTAAATATAGGTGACGACATTATGATAACGATACTGAAATATATTTTCCAAATATTAAGGTATTATATTTGTTGTTATAAATATATATTTTCCAAATATTAAGGTATTATATGTGTTGTTATAAACAAGCCAACATAAAATGTTAAAAACTACTCCCTCTGTTTCTGAAAGACCGTCCTATATTCCTTTTTCGTCAGTTTCAAAATTGTGTCCAGATTCTGTTTATAGTCATACTTTTTCAATGAACTCTCTAATATACCCTTGAATTCTTTATATTCATAAATATATTTTTAATGCAACTCAATCTAAAATTTTAAATAAATTAGTAAATTGAGGAAACAAATATATCCTTCATTCCTTTTAAGGAAATATACATTTAAATCTAAAAATTAGATTCCTTATAAAGTTTATACTTCTTAAATTCAATATCTTTTAAATTTCCCTTTTATATTTCGTATTTATAATTCTCAAACCAATTTTGGATAATCTTGTTAGCATTTTTATTAAAATAAAATAGGTAAGTAACTAAGGGTAGTCAAGTAAAATAGTACGGTCTCCTTAATATTTTGAGAAAGTCAAAGCAGACTGTCTTTGTGAAACGGAGGGAGCTAGAATAGTTACTCTTTTGTGAAATATACAAAAAATGTGATGTATTATGCTTTGCTATATGGTGTATTTGTACATTTTATGACGTGCTCTCTTAACGTGCTGTGCTGGGCTGGGCCACGTGCTTATCCGTGCAGCGTGCTGTGTTGTGCTACTGTGCCAATTAGTCAAACCCAGCACGTCCCATTTAACTAACGTGTTGTGCCGTGCTGGCTAAGTCACGTGTTGGGATGGGTTATGCTCAAATTTTAGCGTGTTGGGCACGAGCACAGCCCAATTTACACCTCTATATCCAGGTTCCAAAGATTCTAATCTTTTTTTTTACAAGATTAGAATAATGATCCTATACCTTGAGATTGCGGAGGAAAATGAAAATTAACTTAACCTTATACATCTTGTGATTAAGGTTTACCCAGGGGGAAAGGGAAATGGTTGAGCTAGATTAGCTCAGCAATGGAGCCAACTTTGAAGATGATATGAATTCCGGAATCTATTGGAGCCAAGTCCATTGAAGTAAACAAAACAGACTTCGATAAACCATTTGTATATCTTTTACATGATACAAGCTACTTTTTGTCTTAAAAAAGAAAAAGGAAAAACAAACAAAAAAGAGTTGCTTGATTTACTCGAAAGACTTGCAATGGGTTCTATGGTTATTGAAATAGGTTGGAGTAATCTGGCTGAATGAAATTCTTGTGCCAATTGTAACTTATTTGTTTGCCCAACTCCTTTATATATATATATATATATATATATATATATATATATATCATATAGTACTCATGAGTATAGGTCTTGTTGGAAATAAACAAATCTCAGATTTCATTTTCTATCTCATGGCATGTCATCCATGAAAAGAAATGTGAATGCCATGCCATGGAATTTCCACTTTCTTCTTACCTGTCACGCACTTATCGACACCATGTCTTGCAAGTAGCCTCTTTGCCGGTTGTGCCCTCTATCGTGTTGGTACGGGCAACTCGAGTGTTGCTTACCGATCTCTTCATGTAGAAATTGACGTTTAGTCCCAAAGATACTGGGCTTGGGACGCTTTAGTCCACTCATCTCAGGCTTAGTACTCTCTAGTCCAAAAAAGCCCCGCCTCCAATAGTTTAGTCCAAATATGGACGAGTTAGTCCAAAACTGGTTCACGATCTCGATTTTCTGTACTGCCAATATCCCGTAACTACCCTTGAACCGATTCCAGATATATAATCAGGATTTGAAATCGAAAATTTCAGATCTCAAACATGAACTCAAGACAGGGAGCCGGTGAGAGAAGTATTGAGGAGGCGATTTAACAGTTTCAGAGAGAATTTGTTGTAATTCATCGTTTCTTCAACATAATTCAACTTCAGGTTACCGATGAAGTATTTTGAAATTGATTATTTTTTATCTCAGATTTGAATTCACGATAGATTCAGAGATAGATCGATCCACACATAGATTTCATAGGTGATTTAATAGATTTATAGAGGTTAGGTTGGATTTGATCGTTTCTGATATTTAACAAAATTCAACCTCAGGTTAGTTCTCTTTTTGCTTCATCGTTGAATTTTGTTTCTGATATTTAGTTTTTTTGATTTTATCAATTGATGATATGAATTCGATCTGTTACATCTTATTGTTGGATTGTTCTTGATTTGATTTTTGTTATATTTTAGCTTTTGATTTTCGTTGAATGATTTTGATTACTTTTGATTTTGGTGTTATGTTGCATGATATGAAATCGAACTGATATTAGATCGTAGGCTTCTGGTTTATTCAATTATGTGTTCTATTAATATTCTGAAGCTTATATCTTCGATTAATAGATGGAGTACCTTTGATTTTAGGTTTACTGAAATTTGATTTTTGGCTTCAATTAAATGTGTACTTTCCTGTACACTGTTCAAGTTTTAGGTTGTGCAAATCTGAAACTATTATCATTTCTTTTGTAATACGTAGGGGTATCAAACAGGTCTGAGAAGTTTATTAATGTTGTTTCGAATCATGGTGAGCATTCTGCTGTTTTTCGTGTTAATACTAAAATAGCCGTAGAAGAATTGAAGCATTTTGCATCCAAACACCGGAGGTCTTTGTCTCCTGGGAGTATATGTTTCAGCTATATGGATAATGGTAAAGTAGTTTTTGTGCAAGGTGATATACAACTGCAAAGCTTAATAGGTTTCATGATTCTTATTGATAATGAAGATGTCTCACGAGGGAGGACATCTATTAATTTGTTGAGCCATACTTCACCACTGAATGGTACAACAGGACATACCAGGAGATCATCTTTCCCATCCCCAATTATGACAAGCCGCAGTCTTATGATCCTAGTGATAGGATTATTGCTCCTATTCCTGTTCCTCTACCTGGTAGACGAAAAGCACATCGTTTCAAGAATGCTTGGGATAAGAAAAATAGGCCTACGATGTGCACAAAGTGCTTCACCCTTGGTCACCACAACAGAGGTACCTGCCCCATGCTTTGATGCTTTTTACTATGTTTGATTTGTTCAAAAGATTCTATGTTTTTGATTTTTACTTTTGGTAATGTCTTTTCATTTTTCTAGGCGTGGATAATTAGTTTCGGAGTCATGTGTACCATTATGTACACCTTCCTGTGCACTTTTCTTACCTGTCTTTTTACATGTGTACCATTATGTACTCCTTGCTGTACAATGGATGCTACTAGTTTATTTTGTTTAGTAATATTCTATCTTTTCAGTTCTAATGTAATTAGGTTTTATTTTTGTTGTTCAATGATTGATACTAGGTTATTACTTTTTTTATTCTATGTTTCTGTTAGTTCATGTGTACCATTGTGTACACCTTCCTGTACCATTTCCTGTCAGATTTTCTACTCTGTCAGAAACTGTGCACAATCATGTACACCTTATATTTCCTAACCTGTGATACACACCTTAATACTGACACAAATCTATTTTCAAAACATCAATATTGAAACCAATAAAAATATTAATTTAAGGTCTTTTATAATAGTGAAATATTGATAAGTCTTAAACTGAAATTTAAAATGTTGTCTGAAGATTAAAAATGTATAGAAGAAATTCAGAAAGTGATCTTGTATGAAGATTAAAAACTCTTCTTCCGCTTCAATGGTTGTTTTCCTATATTCTTGCGCCACTCCTTATGCTCCTCATCCTTTGCTATATCCCACACCTTTTCATAATTTCCAACTTTTTTCAAAGATCTTGGCCACCAATTTTAATCTCATTTGCTTTGACAAATGTCTTTGGCCCTCTCTTTGATCTCTTTCCATTCGTTTAGTTATCTTCATACTTCGTTTCATAAAGTAAAAGATGTATATTAGGCAGTCTGGGTTGATTCCTTGTGAAGGGCATGGCATGTTATACTTGACATAGTACTGCAATTACGTTGGAAAACAAAATGAATTAGGTTCACCTTAATCAGACAACTAAAAAGCATGTACACTACTACATAAAACTAACAAATCAAACATTGTATGTCCGAAAATGCAGGCCAGTATCCATGTATGATGTAGGTGTACATCTATGTACACACCTAAATAAATCTAACAATCAACAATTAACAGATCATGTGTCAATCATAGATGCATATTGGTGTACATCTATGTACATAGCTAAATAAATCTAACAATCAACACTTAACAGACCATGTGTCAATCATATATGCATATTGGTGTACATCTATGTACACATCTAAATAAATCTAAAAACACATAGAACACGCCATGTCAATTAGGTGTACAACTATGTATAAAATATTAAAGTAGCTATATATATATATATAACAAATTGCTTTGAGAAACTTACACATGCAGTAGCACTCATAATTTCACATCTCAGGTACAAAAATAGACAAATGGGAATAAGAAAAGAGAAGCATAACACATAATACTCATACAAAAATGCTGGTGTACAAACCAGTACACTGATATATCACTACAAGCAAAAATGTAACAAGAGCAACAATAATTCCCATACAACAGGCCATATATCACTATACCACCATGATGGTGTAAAAACATGTACACTCCTACAGAAACATCTTTAAAACACACACAACATGCCATGAATCACTGCAATAGAATGCTTGTGTACAAATTTGTACACACAACTGAAATGAAACAACTCCATAACATATATAACATGCTATGAATCACATATAACATGCCATTAACCATTAAACCACTCAGAAACTCACATAACATGACATGTTGGTTGACAATATGTACACACCAGCAACAATTCCCATACAAATTGCTCAAAATTAGACATAACTGGACATGAATCACTGCAACAGCATGTTGGTGTACTAGTATTTACACACCAGCAACAATTCCCATGAAAAATGCTCAAAAACATACATAACTGGACATGAATCACTGCAACAGCATAGTGGTATACTAGTATGTACACACCAGCCACAAAACTCATGAAAATTGCTCAAAAACAGACATAACTGGACATGAATCACTGCAACAGCATAGTGGTGTACTAGTATGTACACACCAGCCACAAAATTCAGGAAAATTACTCAAAAACAGACATAACTGGACATGAATCACTGCAAAAGCATAATGGTGTACAGATCTGTACACATATACAAGAAATCTCATAAAAATTGCTCAAAAACATATAGAATTAGACTTGAATTATTACCTTTTTTTTTAAACAGATGTTGAAGGCTTTGAAGTCTTTGAAGGCTTTGAAGGATTTGAAGTCTTTGATTTCTTCTTAGGTGGTGATGTTTTTGAAGTTTCAGTCTTGAAATTGATGTAGAATCTTGTAACGCTCTCTTCGATCTCGTCCTTGGTACGGCATCGATGGAGTTGGGGATGAAATTGATGTTGAATCTTTTAATGCGACTTTGATCTCATTCTTGTTGATGTTGATTTTTGAATTTCTTCTACCGCAATCGATGGATTTTCTTCGGCGGTTGATGTTGAATCCTCTTGTTGGTGTTGTTTTTGTCTTTGAAACTACTTTTTTCCTCTCAACATGATGTTACGATCTTGAACTTATCTAGGTGTTTTGATTAGGGTTTTAATTAAACGTTTCCAATGATTTGAAGAATTTTTCTAGGGTTTGTCTGCAAAATTTCTTCTAAAGTTTTTCTTCTGGTTTTAGACTGCAAAAGCAAAATGTGGAATTTAATGTTTTGTCCGTTACGCATCAGTTTTTAATCAGTTTCTTTTTGAATCAAACGTGTCGCAACCACGTTCACTGTGTCGATCACAAAACGATTCAATTCGCGCACGTGTGCTTTATTAAAAGCGTGGGAAGGATAGCGGCGTCATTACACAATTATTGGATTAAACTGTACCTAGTCAACTAGGTGTGGACTATTGTGTATTATTTGAGCCGGTTTTGGACTAAACCGTTTTTTTTCCCTCTCTTCATTGATCCATTCAACATCTGCAGTGCCCGTTACATTTACCGCTGGGTAAGTTGTTCTTTCCCACGCTAGATAACTGTCTCCTCTCTATCCTTTCAGTGGAGACTATATCCAAAGGCGGAGCCCGTGTATAGCAAGGGTGTGCAATTGCACCTCACACCTTGCCCAACTGGCTCCAACGCCCGATTTGTCTTTTTTTTTTTTTTTACTCTTAAAAAAAATAATTGCTCCCCCTTAGTTAAATTTCTGGCTACGCCCCTGTCTATATCCTTTTGTTTATTTTAAATCTTCCTCGAGATGTGACAAAGATATTTCCGCATTGTTAAAATCTTTGTGACTTTGGTGGCTCATCGTACTTGAGATAAAATTTTAAACGGCATGATTATTCATATAAAAAATAATAACTTGTTTGATTTTCAGTTTGTTGGAACCTATTTTTCTAAAATGTAAATGCCATGATTTGGTTTCTCTTTCACCCTTTTGTTTCTTGGAATTAATGTGGAAACTATTTATAATGTATATACAGTCCGTCGGATGTTCCATTTTGTTTAGTGTTCTTTGTTAAAAGGTAAAAGCAGGGAGGAAGCACCGGGATCCAAAGATTTCAAAATTTGTTGCAAAATAATTAATGTTTGAGATTGTGGTGGGAAATGAAAATGTATAAATTATTATACATTTTCTGATTAATGAAGCAAATTTGGATGGTATGGCTAAGATTGTTAACGTAAAATCAAAATCAAAATAATATTATATTAAGAACGGGCCCTAGTTCAGCTGGTCATCCCCGTTCCCCAAAAGTTTAATGCGCTCCAGGAGGTCCCAGGTTCGAGTCCCAAATGGCGTAATATTGCAGGAATTAACATGGAAGGTAGTGTTAGCTTGCCCCCCTTGTGACACAATCTCAGCCCCCTCCCGTTGGAGTTTAGCTTGTTAGGCTTCCAACTATTAGCTTGTTAGGCCCTAGTTAGCAATTCGGGGTACGGGTAGTAGTTCGGGACGGCATACGTACGAGAATTATACGGATTCGGATAGGTTGTGTTCGGTCAAAAATCCGGTCAACGGTTCGTTGTTCGGACAGTAGTTCGGGACGGCATACGTACGTGCACATTCGTTTTATAAATGTAAGTTCGGCACTTAAAATTCGGCTTACATATATGATAAATTGATAAGTATTATGACCTTATTACGAGACTAATTTTATTTGTATATGATTTATAAGATGGAAAAAAACATTTTAGCGTGATTATTTAACAAGAAGTAAACAAATTAATCGCATAAATGTATTATAAAACGAGTTTATAGACTTTTAAAAAAAAATTAACACATAAAACACTGGTTAAAAATCTACCAATAGAAAATTTTAACTGAATAATTGTATTTAAATATAAAGTATATACAAAATCAAACAAAAACCAATCACCAGAATTCTGGTCAGAGAATTACCTATGGGAGAGGGAGGTTGGGCGCGAACTAGGTTCGAAGTTCTAGTTCGGAAATATCATTCGGATTGGGTTAGTTCGGATACGTTCGCGAATCATTCGTAAGGTCCATATAATCCGGGAACTAGGTTCGGAGTTCAAATAGTTCGAAAGTATCATTTGGATTCGGTCAGTTCGGATACGTTCGCGAATCATTCGGGAATGATTCGGAGAATTACTAACTAGGTGTTAGGCTTCCAACTAGTTTAATTTTTTTTTCCAACGTTTTTTTTCAGTAATTTTCAATTCACTTCTAGCTCATGTTATGTTCTCTAAAATTAACAAAATTATCCATATTTTTCTACAGATGATTACAACGGTAACTATGGAAACTTTCAAAATTATCCAAGCCATTTGATTTTGTCCGTAGCCGATACTTTTTTTTTTCTTTCTTGAAATGTACTATTACTTGTGTAACAGTGAACACCTTCATCCTTAATACTCATTAGCCAAAAGGTTCAATTTTGACTAGTTACCCACGTGTACTTTTTAATTTAAGCAACTTACTGGTTGTTATTAGTTGTAAAGAAAATCTTTCCTAAAAGATTAGAAGAAAGATCATATATTCAAGATATATTTCAAAGATAGAATGAAATGAAGATATTGTCAACCTAAATAGTTTTCTATAATCTTAATGCATAAATAAAAAAAAAATTACGTATTAATTTTGCTTTATCTTATTTCTTTCTTTACGTAAATCTTTCCATATTTTGTTGAAACATTTACGGTATAGAAAAACAAGACATTCACCTCTCTTCATTGCTGAATGGTTATTTATATGCACTTTGTTTACCAATCACTCAGATAACCCAACGGCACTTTTAATCTCTCAAATAAATTCTCATTTGAAGACAAGGCACTGATGATCTTCGGAAATGTGTTGGGATGCCAACTCCTATTTCTTTTATTTCAATTAGCTTATTAGCTTAGTATTTAATTTCTTTACGTACTTAGTATTCAGTTTCCTAGTTTACAGGTTTCGTTAATTAGTTTGCTTGCTTATCAAGTTTATTCAGCTATATATAACTCGAGTCTAAGCTTGTAACAATTCAATTATAAATATTAAGAAGTTTATTTAGTTCATTCTACAAAAGCAGAGGCTGTTAGCCCCAGAACAAAGGGCTTTATCCTTGTCTTTTCCAGTTCTTTGCAGTTTAGAACCCTAACACCTGGATCAGATCTTTTCCAGTTCTTTGCAGTTTAGAACCCTAACACCTGGATCAGAGAAGGTTTAGATCAAACCCTAAATTCACCAAAAATAAATTTTCTAATGGGTCAAAATTATACAGAGAATCTGAAACTAGTAAACGATGGCATTATTGATATGTCTAAAAATATTGATAACCTAATTACTGCCCTGGAAAAACAACAACTTCAAGAAGATGAGAGGAGCAAGACTAAGGCTGTTGAAAAACATCAACAGAGAGAAGAAGAACGAGTTGCTCATAAACTAGAAACAACTGAGAACAACACAGTTCTAGCAGATACTATTACCACTAGCATGACTACAGCTTTAACGATCGTTCCCAATACTCAGATTACACAAACTACAACAACTATCAACACTCAACTAACCACTTCGCTTCGTGTAGTTTTTGCTGAATTCATACCTCAGTTGAACCATAATAATGGTGGTGGCAATGGTCCTCCTCCTCCACCTCCACCTCCACCCCCACCTCCACCCGCTGCTAGAACAAATACAATCAATCAAAAATTTCCTACCTTTGATGGAGAGGATCCTGATGGGTGGATTTTTAATGATGATCAGTACTTCAGTTTGCATCAAGCCGAAGATTCCCTTAAAATAACCATTGCTGCTTCTAGTTTAAAAGGTAATATTAATGTTCGGTATCGATGGAAACAAACTAAGGTTACAATTGTGACTTGGTTGGAGTTCTGTGCTCATTTTCGTGCGCGTTTTGCACCTGAGAAATTTGATGCTCGTCTGGCTATTAGTAAAACTAATCAGGTTGGTACAGTAAGAGAACACATACCTGTTTTTGAGACGTTATTGAATTTTGTTGACTTTCCAGATGATTATTTGATCAACTGCTTCATTCGTTCTCTCAAACCTCATATTGGTAGTGTGGTTAAATTGCTTGCACCACAAACTTTGAATGACGCTTTTACAAAGGCAATTCACCAAGAAGAAGCTTATGCAACAATTAATAAGCTTCATGAACGCCAACCTTATCGTCCCCCTCAACTTCGAGCTGAAGCATCAACTTCTACTACTCCAATAAAGAACCTTACACTTCCTCCTGGTTATAAGAAGTTATCATGGGAAGAGATGAAAGAAAAACGCGAGAAGGGTTTTTGTTTCAATTGTGATGCACCATTTAAATCTGGACCTATTTGTCCTAATAATCTAGGCTACTTGCTTTTAGAGATGGATCCTCATTCTCCTGAGGCATCACTGAAATTGAGCATACCACTGAAGACCAACAAGTGAGTGACGATCTTGTTGTTTTCGAATCAACCACAACTATATATCTTAACTCACTTTTGAGTTCTACGTTTCCTAATACAATGTGTATCACTGGTTATGCCAAGGCTCGGCCTCTCACAATTCTCATAGATTTAGGGTCTACACATAATTTCTTGCATCCCAGCATAGCCAAGCAATATGGATTTGCAGTTTCGTCAACTGATCCTGTTTTACGTGTAACTGTGGGTAATGGTGGTCATTTAAACACTAAAGGATATTGCAATGTCCCTATTCAATTACAAGGTACAATTTTTCATATTGATTTTCATCTTCTGGAGATTAGTGGTTGTGATGCAGTATTGGGAATTCAATGGCTACGCACGTTGGGTGAAATTGTTTGGGATTTTGAAAAATTGACTATGCAATTTAGCATTCAAGGAACATCCGTCACATTAACTGGTAACCAATCATCAATTGTAATGATTATGGATGTTTCTCTCATGCAACTTTTATTATCTACAGAAAACTATGGAATTTTATTGGAACTAGTTGCATTAAATACTTCTGCTGCAAAGCATTCAGTGTTGTTACCTGCAATTCAACAACTGCTTTCAAATTTCGGTGATATTTTTTCTATTCCAACAACACTGCCTCCAGAAAGACTACAGTATCATAAAATTTCATTAATTCCTGAGGATGGACTTGTGAATGTACGCCTTTATAGATACCCACATTTTCAAAAGGCTGAAATTGAGAAAATCGTGGGTGAGCTGCAACAAGCTGGGTTCATAAGGCCTAGTTCTAGCCCATTTTCTTCCCCTATTCTTTTGGTTCGAAAGAAATACGTCTCATGGCGCATGTGTGTCGACTACCGAGCTCTTAATAAGATAACCATAAAAGATCGTTACCCAATTCCAGTAGTGGATGAATTATTGGATGAATTACATGGTAAGAAGGTCTTTACCAAGTTAGATTTACGATATGGTTATCACCAGATTCGTGTACATGAAGCAGACATTCCAAAGACAGCTTTTCGTACACATGATGGACATTATGAATTTTTGGTCATGCCTTTTGGATTATCCAATGCCCCAGCAACATTCCAGAGTTTAATGAATCATATGTTCCGGCCTTACTTACGCAAGTTTGTACTGGTTTTCTTCGATGATATTCTGATCTACAACGAGAATTTTGCTAATCATCTCAAATATCTAGAGCTGGTATTTGAAATACTGCAAAATCACAAATTGTTCGTTAAGGAATCCAAATGTACTTTTGCACAAAAGTCTGTTGGTTACCTTGGCCATTTGATTTTATCTGATGGAGTTTCTGTTGAGCCAGAGAAGATACAATGCATTCTTTCATGGAAGATTCCTTTTACAGTTAAAGAACTTAGAGGATTTTTAGGCTTAGCCGGTTATTATAGAAAATTCGTGAAGGATTTTGGAAAAATCAGTGCTCCTTTAACTCAAATACTTAAAAATGATGCATTTAACTGGACGGAAGCGGCAACCGTTGCTTTCAAATTGCTTCAACGGGCTTTAACTACTACGCCTATTCTCATACTACCTGATTTTTCGAAGGAGTTCTATTTGGAGTGTGATGCTTCTGGTAGTGGCATTGGTGTTGTATTAATGCAGTGTGCAAGGCCTATAGATTTCTATAGTAAAACTTTATCTGGTAAGAATCTTAACCTATCTGTTTACGACAAAGAAATGCTTTCCATTGTTTCTGCTAAGAATAAATGGAGACACTATTTGCTTGGTCGTCATTTCAAGATTTATATAGACCATAGAAGTTTGAAGTATTTCTTGGAGCAACGTCTATCTTCGATTGAACAGCAGAAGTGGGTTTCTAAATTATTAGGCTATGATTATGAAATCATTTATCGCACTGGCTCGACAAACAAAGCTGCAGATGCTTTGTCTCGACTTATTAATCCCCAATTATTGGCAATAAGTACACCAATTTTCTTTGGTGTTAATGACATCATTACAGAATGTCATAATGATCCAAATTTGCGTGCATTAATTGATCAGTTGCAGCTCAATCCTAATAATAAACGTCATTACTCTTACGTCAATGGGGTGTTGCGTTATAAGGGAAGAATTGTGGTTGTTTTTTCTTCAAAATGGTGCAAAAAACTTCTTCATGACTTTCATTCTACTCCATTGGGGTGGTCATTCGGGTTATTTGCGAACTTTCAAGAGATTACAACAAAATTTTCACTGGTCTGGCATGAAGCATTACATTAAGGAATTTATTCTACATTGTGAGGTTTGTCAACGCAATAAAATTGAAGTTGTAGCTCTTCCTGGCCTTTTAAGTCCACTACCAATTTCTTCAGATGTTTGGATTGACATCTCTATGGACTTCATAGACGGATTTCCACTTTCTAATGGTAAGAGTTCAATCTTAGTAATTGTTGATCGTCTAACAAAATATGCGCACTTTGTTGCATTGTCTCATCCATATTCTGCCAGTACAATAGTTGATCTATTTGTGAGAGAAGTCGTACGACTTCATGGGATGCCAAAGACCATCACAAGTGACAGAGATCCTGTGTTTATGAGCAATTTCTGGGAAGCCTACTTTAAAATGCAAGATACACAACTATGCAAAAGTTCAGCTTATCATCCACAAAATGACGGTCAAACAGAAGTTACGAATCGTACACTCGAATGTTATCTTCGATGCTTTGCGGGAATGAAACCAAAAGATTGGTTCAAATGGTTAGCATGGGATGAATGGTGGTATAACACCAGCTACCACTCTGCCATTAAGATGTCACCATATGAAGCTCTTTACAGCCGTCCTCCGCCACCAATTTCAGCTTATTTACCTGGGTCAACCCCTGTGAATGATGTGGATTTAAACTTATGTGCCAGAGATCACACAATCAAGCTACTTAAGTCTCACTTATCTGATGCACATAATCGAATGAAGAAATACACTGATTCTCATAGAACTGAACGACAGTTTTCAGTTAATGATTTTGTTTATCTCCATCTCCAACCTTACAGACAGATAACAGTTGCTAATCAGTCTTTTTTGAAACTATCACCTCGTTTTTATGGCCCTTTTAAAGTTCTTGAGAAAATTGGAGTTGTGGCATATAAACTGGATCTGCCTATCACTAGTAGAATACATCCAGTATTCCATGTTTCACAGTTAAAACTAAAGTTAGGTCCTACTGCTACTGTTGAAGCTACATTACCTACCATCATTGACTATGACAAATGGGAGCCAGAAGAAATTTTAGACAGGCAGATGTATAAGAAGGGAAACCGAGCTGCTACAAAGTGGTTGATCAAATGGAAGGGTCACTCCAAAGATGATGCAACTTGGTATGATGCTTGTGATCTCATTGCACGTTTTCCACAGTTAGAGGCTTGTGGACAAGCCTTGTTTTAGGCAGGGTGGGATGTTGCGATGCCAACTCCTACTTATTTTATTTCAGTTAGCTTATTAGCTTAGTATTTAATTTTTTTACGTACTTAGTATTCAGTTTCCTAGTTTACAGGTTTCCTTCAAGTTTATTCAGCTATATATAGCTCGAGTCTAAGCTGGTAACAATTCAATTATCAATATTAAGAAGTTTATTTAGTTCGTTCTACAAAACAAGAGGCTGTTATCCCCATAACAAAGGGCTTTATCCTTGTCTTTTCTAGTTCTTTGCAGCTTATATCCAGTGTAAAGGTTTAGAAACCTAACAAAATGGGAACGCTGCAACTATATGGTAAGCAGTTGGTTAGTTAATTCTATTATTCCTATTCCTGAAATTCGCTCAAGTGAACTCTATTGTGATAAATCTTGGCTACATTGGATTGTGAGTAACACACAAATCAACCCTGATTTCCTTCGTTGTTTCACAGTAAAGTACACAAGAACGGATATCAAATGGATTTAATTAAGCAGCCAGCTACTTACCATATATTTGCAACGTCTCCATCTGCGCTGATCATCAGTGTCCATGGATGGTTTTGACAAAATCATCTTGCTATTTGTTGTCAAAGCTAAAAAAACAACTGTACTCCATATTCCATTTGTTGTGTCAGCTGGTTACCAAAGAATTAGCCAGGCCTACAGAGGGGTTATCAGAGTGATGAAGATCGAGAGGGTTGTCGAAAGGTATGTGGTAGTAAATTTGATAGACTAGTGAATTCGAATTATCATCGGAAGAGTTGATGGTTCCCAAGTTGTTATCTAGAGAGATCAGCATTCCCTGTCGATACCATATGCACCATCTACAAAATCCAAAAGGCAGAAAAACATGTGCATCATTGTATTCATACATTTGTTATGCTCGTACATTTGTTACTTGAGGAAATTATTCATACATAATTGGTTTCATTCTTCATTTTTTAACTTATCGAATGGCATGGGATTCAGGTTTTAAGAACATATGTGTATGAACTTATAGTGCGTTTGGATACAATTCTTCTTCTGATTTTTGCTTCTCCAGAAGTAGAAGTCAGAAGTCCAGATATTTTGCTTCACAAAAAGTCGACTTTTCTGCTTCTAGAAGTCGTTCTGAAATTCTACACCCAAACAGACTTCTTGCTTTTTGAGTTCTAGAAGTCAAAAAGATACTTCTGGATGTGTATCCAAACGCACTATTAGTTTTACATACTTTATACTGTATATTTATTTATTTTCCGGAGATAATACACTTGGGAACCACCAGCTACGAAAGATTTCCAAATTTTAACGAGTTATCCTTGAGATTGTGGAGGAAAATGAATATGAAAGATATAGAAAGAGATAATGTTGCTGAAGAAATTACTAGTATTATTCTGAGAGCAGATATTTCTCCACATGTAAAGGATTACAGTACATTAGATTGATCTAAACTTTGTGTCCATTCCAGCTGGTTTTATAATGTTGGGGTTCATCAGAGTTTCACATTCGGTAATCTTTAGCTCTAAAAAATCTATAAGTTGATATGAGACAACTCAAGGGGCCTACAACAAAGGTTAGGTAAGCAGAATATGAGGCTATAGCACCTAATGCCAAAATCTAGTTGCCGAAATCATTCGTTCACTTGATATTTTTGAAATATTTTGTTTCACGTGGTCTGATGGTTGGTATACTCCCTCCCACTGCGGAGGTAGGGGTTCGAACCCTGTAATTGTCAAAATCCACTCCAAATTAAGGAGTTTGGATGTAGTCTAGGGACCACTAGTCTAGGGTAATTAAAAAAAAATTGTTTGTTTAAAAGCAAGTGCAACGGTTCATCTAACTTATTATAAAATATCTTCTACTTGATGATATAGAACTTCATCCTCAAGAGTCCAAAAGTTTAATTTTCGTCCCGTTTATCATTTTAAAGTTGCAGTTCATTAACAACCTCGGGATTGCTCCAATCAAATCTTTCTAGTGATCTATCTTGATTTATGCCATGAGTGACATATATCATTGGGTCAACATAGTTATCTTTGTTCAATCTTTGGATGTAATATGTTTTAGCTTTAGTTGACACGCCGCTTTGGATACAATATTCAAAATAACAAAGAGAATATGTGCCATGGGTTGGAGGTTCATCCTTGAGATAAAAGTGTAAATGGCATGAGATTCATAAGATTCAAAACAATTGGTTTCATTCTTGGTTTGTTTGGAACCTATCATAACTAAATGTAAATGTTATGATTTATTCTCACCAGTTTTGTTACGTCCTTCAGTTTTTGAGAACCTATGTACATTTATATACTTCATAGATTTTTACACTTTCTTCATTTTCTTTGTTAGATTGTAAAATTGGGAGGGTTTCCAAGAATTTCAAAAATTGCTACAAAAATCAAATTAGATGATTCTTAAGATTTTTGAGGAAATTGAAAATAATTTAAATGTTATACAAGTTTTGGTTGAGGTTTAGTGAGAGACAAATTATAGTGATCCAACAAGCTTCCCTTAATATTGTATATTCAAAATAGTATATAACCAAAACATATCAGAACTCAGTTAATTGAAGTAGACCGTTTATAAAGGAAATAGTTTACAATCTCTACTTCAAGGACAAATGTAAGGTTAATTTAACTATAATAGTTTACAATCTAGATTGAAGTATTGATCCGGGTTTACTGATTAGTGAACATGTAGAAAAAACTAGGTTGTGTTGCCATCATCTGCACTCAGTTGTTTTGCATTTGTTTTCCAAATTCCTTTATGATACTGCTTGTAAGTCATAACTATAATGGAAGTCCAAACGGCATAATCAATCTGATTGATAAATTTAGGCGGGAACATAGTTTCAAGAATTATCAAAAAAAAAAAATCTAGATTTAAAATGTCATATGCCTTTATCATTAGGGGACAAAATTTTCAAGCCAATACTTTGAGACTTGCCACATAATTGCTCTTGGTGATTAAGATTTTCTAAAATTATTTGCCTATCATTTATAAAACCAAATACAATGTTACAAAAACAATTATTGAGTAATGGGTGTAATGGTAAAAACTTCGGAAGGGAGTGGACACAACAAAACTCTCCGACAAAATGGCCCACCTTTTATAAATAAATTCATTCCAATCCGAGTAGCGGTAATCCTGGCCTCCTTGGGTACAGTCCGATGTAGACCAATACCATGTATATTAGCGGGGAATGTGTCCTTTAATGCATGGGTGGAACTTTCCACGGGAGCCATGTAAGGTTGGATATCACTAGCCAGTATTTGAACTCCCTTTTTTTTAAACAAAGAGACTTAATATTAAATCATAATCGATATGAGAAACTAAAACATCGGGTGGTTCAGACCACCATTTCCCACACAGAGACTATATTTTCGAGCAGCTTTAGCTAAAGCATGATCTACCTTATTACACTCTCTATAGACAAAAATACAAGACCACATAGAGTTATTGTTACAAAATTTTACACACCTTTTAAGAAGATGGACACTCTCCCAAGGAGACAGAGTAGATAGTTGATGCAAATAAGAACTGATATTCATATTATCACTCTCAAAGATCACTTGATTCCACCCATAGTATTTAGCCATTTCATTGCTTCAGTTAAAGCCCAAGATTCTGCTTGATGTATATTAATAGCTCTTTTTACTATCCCTTTTCCCACCACATATTGTCTTGCATGATTTCGAGTTATATTACCAATACCAGCTAAAAGAGATTGTGGACTAAAAGAAGCATCAATATTAACTTTCAGCACATTAAAAGCTGGCGGCTTCCAATTTCTATGCACAGAAGATCTAACAGCTATGGAATAAGTAATACGATCAGAATTTATATCTAAATGATGCTGAACAATATAGTGATTAATCTGATGTATAACAATGTTTGTGCTAGAGGTAAGATTACTCTACACATATGTTTCCAGTTGTTGTGCATAATGCAAGCTATTACATGAATGGTGATAGGGGTATTGTAAATGCTAACAAGAGAATCTTTAGATTGCCAGTTCTGAACCCAATAAAGAAGACTTGAATGCTGCATCATAGAAGTAAAATTATGAGGAAATAAATATCTCCAAATATCTTGAGCAAAAGGGCAATGAAGTAACAAATGATCCACGTCTTCATTGGTAGCATTATTGCATATAACACAAATCTGATGAGAAGAGTCCATATGATGAAAAAGTCTAGCTTTGACCAAAATTCCATTATGAAGACCTTTCCACATAAAAATTTGAAACTTATATGGAATATTAATTTCCAGAACTTCAACCAAAATTGAGGAGACAAATTCAGAGAAGCATTGTTGGTGTTGTCTAACTCACACAACATTTTATAAGTTGACGAGGTTGAAAACATACCAGTAGAATTGAAAGGCCAAATAAGATAATATTTTTGATCCGACAGAAGTGGAATAGTAAGGATTGAATTCACCTGAGCATCAGTAAAGAGCCGTCGCAGAAGGGCAATATACCCCATTGGCCTATATGTTTGTCTATCAACTGTGAAACCCATTGATAGTTGATTAAATGAAGATCATTCCAATCTTGCAAAGTTGTTGTTATTAAATGGATCCAATTTGCTGTCCAGATATTGATAGTTTCTCCATTTCCTACTTGTCATTTAGCATACTTCAAAATAATATATACGAAGACCAATGCATATGCTTAGCCAGATCCAGCTGGAATTTGTATTTGAACTCCCTTAATTGGTCTGTACCTTTACACTCCGGGAGCTCATACCAGAGATGAAAGTGTAAAATGACATGAATAATCATGCGAAACATGCTAATGGGTTCATTATGTAATCTTTTTCTTTCAAAATAAAGAACAATACGGTTTAACAACTTTAGTTCTTCATTAATTTTGTTGGAACCTATATTGACTATTCTCAACAGTTTATTTTATCTTTCGATTCCAAGTAATGTGAATATATATACTGTGTAGGTGTTCCTCTCTTCTTTTATTCATTTTCATTTTATTACATGGTAAAAGTAGGGAAGCGCATACCTACTGGTTACAAAGATTGCAAAAGTGTATTGTAAAGATTTAAAGTACGTGACTTTTGAGATTTTGGAGGAAAATGAAAGTGAGGTAAACAACTTACATTTATCGGATATGGTTTAGTAGGAGGGATACGGTTTATTTATTTTTTTGATCGGTCAATAGGAAATAGATTAATTTGCATACATACTGTGCATAGGTGAATACAACTACAAAAAGAGAGACAAAGCTCTGGAAATTCAAGAACACAAAGAAAAGAACTAAAGAAGTAGAAATTCAAAGTACATAAGAAGAATAATCCTCTTAAACTACATAAATGTAGTATTCTCATCAACCTCCTTTATGGTTAGATCCTTATAACTGTTCTTAAGGTCGTAAACGTTAACATATCATTTTGAACTTTCTTCGAAGAGGGAAAATTTAATCCCAAACAGAACCCACATCCATTGACTCATCAGTTGATATATTATTAGAATCGTCGAAAGGTGTAGGGTTACCTCTTTTTTTTTTGAACTTGGCATGCCATTTGGAAAGAAGGCTGTTACTTTAGACTTAAGCTCGACTTTGTGTTGCATCCTAAGCTTGGCTCAGAATATGCCTGATTTGAAATGGTGATTTGAGAATTTAGGATTACTTTTTTATTCAAAACAAAGATTGATTTGAGGAGGCTGGTTTCTTGATGTTAACCTCCAAGTCTTACACGACTAACCCCGAAATAACGACCTCCTCTGCCTCCTTTTGAAACCCATGAAATCTATTATAAGTATCAAAACCAGGTGGAATGGATGGGCCTATGATAACTCGAGCAATTGATAATACTCTTAGGCATCTTTGGATATAAAGTATAAGCTGAACAAATCGAGACATTTCGACTAAATGGTCCATATTTTTATACAAAACTCAAAATTCATAAAAACAAAATAAAATTAAACTAATTAATTCACTCAGCCAAGGGACCTCCCGAAAATTACTACGAGCAAAATATCATCATTGATTTAATAGTCATGGCTTATAACCTATAAGCCATCCCACTTATCAACCTGGAAAAATTGGGGCCTATCCCACTTATTTGGGGCCTGCTACTAGATGACAAAAAAGGTTATTAGAAATAACTTTCACACCACTCCTTATCTAACAATTATCTGAGTACCTATATTACCTATATTACTCCCAATTAATTAGCATTAATTAATCGTATTAGGTATTAATTATGTTTTAGATGTGAGATCAACTAATGATAAAGAGTTCTTCAAAACATCAAAATCGGGGTGTTATGTGGCATCTATAAACCGATTCCTATCTTTCATAAGAATTTTTTTTTCATTCATTTCATTATCGTAGGAATCACTGATGCATTTAGCACATGCATCAAGCCTTTAAACCCCTAGGCGACCCTATTGGACGATTTATTGTCTCGTGAGGGTTTAATTAAAGATATACCCACAAAACCTATACAAAAACTTCTAAAACCATCAATCTTCATCAGAGAAATCCGAGTATGATTCATCAACCATCATCACCTCCAGGGCATACTCCAATTTTGGATACCATGAAGTGATAGCTTGCATCAAATGCGAATGCTTCCCCCTTTTCCTCCAAGTAGCGCGCTTTCACGACTTGGTGCTACAAAAACACGAAACAAACTTACTTTGTTAGTGGTGTTTAATTGGAAGATTAAACCACATGGAATACGTAAAATTAACCACAAAAACGCATACAAATCATTCAATGGACAAGCTAAAGTGGATAGCATTCAAAATCGGATGTTGTATAGCTAAATAACCAAGTATCGCATTTTCGATGACTTGGTGCCTATCATGGACTTGTTGAACACTTCTTCCATTAGGATTTCCAAAATTTTGCCTATATTTGTTATGCACCTTTGTCCAAAAGGTTTCACCATCTACCCTTACGGAGGAATAATTTTTTATTTGAGTTTCGGCTTACCAAACTTTGGTGATTGCTAAATCTTCGGCAGAGTCAAATGGTGCCATTGTGGAGGTATGAAATAAGTAGCTGAGTATATGGAGTGAGAGGGAATAGAATGAGCAATTTTGGGGCAAATGAGTTCCAAGGATGAGGTCTCTATATATAGAAAAAATCCCTAACGACTATTTTTTTTTGTTTTGAAAAAGTGAAATAATTTGAAATAATCGGTCTTCTCGAAGGTCTGTAAAATCCGATTGTGTATTTATGCAACCAGGAATCGGTCTTTCTTGTGACCAACATAAACCGGTTAAAGACATGTAAAATTTTTGAATTTTCACCGACACTAATCGGTTTATATAGATGCATATGTAATCCGATTGTAGCTTGAAAAACATATAGAAAAAACAGCATTTCTAAGGCATGAAAAATCGGATTATACTTACCCCACGAATAAACCGATTCCTTTATGGACCCTTGACAATCTGTTTATGTTGACATTTCGAATACCCCGATAGTTGGCATATATTCAGGCAACAAAATTATTGAGCATGCACAAACTTGTTTGGTACACATAATTATAATTAAAAAGTGAGGTGCATTAAGTTCAACACCATGATCATCCAAAATATAAACCTTAGCCATCCGATGTCTAAAGTTTTAAAACCAAAAACTTAAACAACCAAGCCTTAATAAACTTTAAACAAAGAAGTTTTAAAAACTTAAACAACTGAAGTCTTAAAAACTTAAACTAAAATCATGGAGCACCAAAGATCGTGAGCAAAGAACGCCAGGAGCATTTGCGGCGAAGAATAAAGACGCGTTTCAAAGAATGGCTTGAAATTTAGCCATTTCTTCAAACATTTCTTCCAAATATCTGTGGAGATTTCTCTTAGCTGAAATCAAATCCCTCCTTCTCCTCACGAACCTGATGACCTCATGGAGCTCTTCCAGTGCAAGTTTGTCAATCAGTGCGAGTGCTTTCTCCAGATGGGTCTTACGCCCATATGCAAACTTGTAAAGGCTTCTTTCTCGGGACGGGTTGTGGTTCCGTGTGAATATCCTCATGGGCGAGATCTCGAGCGTAAAATGCTAGGTGGCCGAAGTCCATATCTAAAAAAAAAAAAAAAATCAAGTTAACAATCGTTACATAACTAAACATATGTAATCCAATACTCACCAACAAGACACATAGGAATGTCAAACATAAACAATCGTTTTATGTGTTACATATATAAACACCGATTATGAAATGGAATCTGAATAGACAATCTTAATCGGTAAATTAATAAGCAAATAAAACCCGATTATGGGATCCCATTTCACTACAAAAAAAAAATTATACCCAGAATTGGACTATGCTAATGCACTTATATACCGATGCTGGTGATGTCTTTTCATATTTCGTTTCTAAACCTAGAATCGGTTGATGTTAATCATCATATAAACCGATTACTCTGCATGATCCTCATGGACGAAGAACAAAACCCAGAATCGGTTTATTCGATATGTCAACATAAACCGATTCTGGGTAAGATCAGAGATTTGAGTTTTCAAAAATCGAAAATGTAAACATGTAAATCGATGAAGAAATGAGAAAACTACAACGGGTTGATGGAGATTTACCTTTTTCTTGGTTGGATCGAAGATCGTTGGAGAAGAATGATTAGGGTTTTGAGAATTTGAAAAGATTACGATGAAAATAGAAAGTTTTTTAGGTTGAGGTTTTTTATGTTTTTGATTTACTGAAAATGGAAAGATTAGTATTTATATGAGATAGTTTTAGGAATTATTTTGAGGCTAAATTAGTATTTTTGAGAAGATTGATAGACGATAACAATTTGGTGTAGTGGGAAGAAAAATTGAATAGGTTCCAAATAAGTGGTCTAGACCCCAAGGTAAAAATCCTAGACTTTGAGTAGATACACAACTACTCAAAAATAGATATGTATATTGTTAAATATTCCGCAACTCTGGATGCTTATACTTGAGATTAAAGTTTAGATTATATGATTATTCACAAGAATCGTAAACAACTAGTTTCATTTTTCAATTTGATTGAACCTGTTTTAAAAAATGTAAATGCCATGATTTTGTTTCATCCTCAGTTTCTTGGAATGGAAATTCTGTATATATATAGTCTGCATATGTTCCTTCTTGTTTGATTTTCTTTGCTAAAAGGTAAAACTGTGGAAGCACTGGGATCAAAGATTTCAAAAATTGTTGCTAACAAATAAGCTTTGAGATCGTGGAGGAAAATGAAAATGTATCTTTTGTTGTACATTTTCTAATTAAGGTCTACTCATGGGAAAATGAAAACTAGCGAACTAGCACAATTTCTAAAAAGTTTTTTCCCACGTTTTGTCTAGCATTAATTCATTTCTAGCCGATGATGATTTCCCAAAAGTAACAAAATTTTCTTTTTAAAGAAAATGATAGATAGATTTTGATGAAAAACGTTATTTTTACCAGATAGGTGATGGGTTGCAAAAGTAAATTTTGGGCAACCAAATAGATTAAAGGCTAATCTTATGGAGTTGATAACATTATGTCAAAAGCTCGCTATGGAAATTATCCATGCCACTTGATTTTGATCATAAATTACCGGACTGTATGTTTTTTAACATGCAAGCCAAATTCTTTTTTGCTTTTGTAGAAATATTGTACCTGTGAGACGCCTTCATCCTCATTAGTCCATAAGTTCAATTTGAACGATTTAATCATTTTGAAGCTGTTACAAAAAAAAATTACTGAGAATTACCAACGTGTAATGAGAATCTTTGCCAACAAGAGTGCCACTTTGTTACCCAGGGGTGCACATTTCTCACATCATCGTTCACCGGGTTTCAAAGAAGTTATTACTCCAGACCCCGCAGTAATAGTGAGATCCCATATAGGTTGTCCAGAGTCAGAGAGGTGATATTGTTGTACCAGGTGTGTGCAAAAGCTGCAGTTGGCTGACGAAATATCCAAGCCCATTTTTTATCCGGTGTTATATCAGAACAAACATTATAAGCAACCTTGCAATTAGCAGAACGTGGTACCGTGATTCAACATGCGATTCCCACAAAGATGCAAGAGCTTAATTTAGATGTTATGATTCCTTTCCGCAGTGGCCATGGGTTGGCTCACTAACCCAATTTTGCGTGTCCAAACCCATTTTTCTCATATCCCAACTCCCAAGCCTATTTTTTGCCTTTTGCCTACCCCTAACCATTTCTGCCTCCCATAGGTAAATTTCTGGCTCCGCCCCTGCGGCCCAGCCTTTCCACCGTTGCATAGTGTCACATTGTTTCTATTCGAGCTCTAATTCACGGACAAATGGAAGGTTACTTATTAAAGTCTAAATAGAAGTCTTGAATTGGGATCAATAATTTACAAGATTCATTTCAAACCCATGATGTGATATCCACATATATGTGCATTTCGTTTGCTTGCTATTTGATCTAAGGACTCATGGAATTAGAGTTGTGAGTGTTTGCATGCATGATCCATTGATGATCCGATTGTACGTTTTAGATCACGCTGATATATTGTCCTTTCGTAATACTACCCTGCTTGACAGGGATGGAGACAGGTTAGTGGGACCGGGTGGGCATAAATGTTGTCTACTCATGCCACAAGCTGTGAAAGGGTGCAAAGTGGGTTTACATAATTACATGTATAGAAAAACCTTGAAAAGTGAAATTGGTTTCGGGAGCTAGCTGACTGCAGACCCATGCTTCAAGTTGGGTCTGGCCCCGCTACTTAATTATCATTGAAATTATATTCATGTCACTGGATGCACATTCATTCATCAGCTACTAGGTGAATTGTAAGGGCAAATGGCATGATTACCCGTCACAATTGGTTTCACTCTTCATTTTCTTGGAATTTATCGATGCTAAACGTGATTGCCGTGAATTTTCTCAACAGTTCATATCATCGTTCAGTTACAAGAATCCTATGAACATATATATACACTCTGTATGTTATTTTCCTTTTTCATTTGCTTTGCTATGAGATGTTAAAAGTGGGCAAGCACCAAAATTCCAAAGATCTAATAATTCGTGAGATTGTGGAGGAAAATGAAAATAAACCTAATGTTTATATCCAAGTCTTTTGCATTAAAAATGCTTTTGATTTTGTCACTGTGTTACATATTGATGTCCTCAATTGAAGGATTTGTTTCTGTAAAGAAATATCAGCTGTCATGTAGCATGTCACGCAGAGGGAGGATTGAGTAAAGAATCACACTTACTGAGTTAATCCCAAAACTTTGCTTCTAGTTTATGTGTCAAAATATAGTTCTTTTTAGCATAAGTTTATCAAAAGATTTCTATACTTGTGAACTTTTTGGATGACATGGTAAACATGGTATTTTTAGGAACGCGCAATTGGGATACTTATATTAATTGGGATTTAATAATAAAACAAAATAAGGTCATTTTGAACTAATTTTCAAAACCCCTTATCCATATATTTCTATTATTCTTAAAATACTCTTATATTTTATTTGATCTTTTAATTTTTAATTTTTTTTAATAAGATTATAGTTTCTCATAACAAAATTTTAATAAAAATTATTTTTTTTAACAAAAAATTATTTTCATAAAAAAACTCGTATTTTTTAATGAAAATTAATAAGTTTAATTTTTTTTTCTATTTTATGATAAAAAAATTTATTGTTTTTTTTTAAATCAAGTATTAATCTTTTCTTTTAAGAAAAATTAATTTTAAGAAAAAAATTAAAAAAAAGAAACAGAAAAGTTGAAAAAAAATTAATGAAAAAAAATAATTTAAAAAAAAAGTTTAAGAAAATATAAAAAATAAATAAGATGCAAATCCCAAACCAATTTTCAATGTCTGTAAGAGATTCCATTCTGTGGCAATGTAACCGTGTTAAGCATGCTCAAGATTACCTGTTGGCCATACCTATCAGTGGTCCGAATCAATGCCTTGGTTCTAGACAGTTTCGTGTTGTTGTTTGTTATCGTCTTGGTATCCCCTTGTTTGATGAAGGTGGCCAGTATTCTAGCTGTAATAGACGGATGGACATTTTTGGGGATCATGCACTTCATTATGCCAAGGATGTTGGGATCAAATTTCCGCTTGACCATGTACGTGATGTTGTCGTTGACATTTGTGGCAAAGTTGGTGTGCCTACGCGTAAAGAGGCGGCTCTTGGGCTTCTCTCTACTAATAGCATGGACTTACGTCCAGCTGATATTCTTGTTCTTAATTGGGAAAATGGCCAAGATGTTTGTATGGATGTTACAGGCGTCTCTCCCTTTACAGGTGATGGTATCCAACATTTTGTCCCAGGTCAAGCTATTGCCAATGTTGTTGTGCGCAAACGCAAAAAATACTTGGATCAATGCACTTCACACGGGTTATGGATTGGGGGTCCTATCCTTTACCACGTTGGGGGAACTTGGGGGTGATACTTTGTGTTTTTTTAAGGGATTGAAAAATTGCCCAGTTAGTAATGATGTCGGTAAAGATGTTCGGAAATTTCTTTTCCATAAACTAGGTGTTGCTGAGGGGAGTTGGTGCTCAGCTTGTTGCTAGGCTACCAACAAAAGTCTTGTACGATTCTGTCGTTTGATTTCATTAATAAAGAAATAAAGATTACACCCTCTGTTTCGAAAAGGCCGTTCTCTATTCCATTTTGGTCTGTTTCAAAAATGTGTCCAACTAGCTTCTGTTTATAGTTATATTTTTCCAATGAACTCTCTAACACACCCTTAAGTTTTTTATATTCATAAATTCTTTTTTAAATGGGACCCAATCTAAAATATTAATGAATTCTTTATAATTAAGGAAACAAATATATCATTCATTCATTTTTAAAGAAAAGTTCCAAATTAAATTCCTTATAAAGGTTATACTCCATAAGTATACAATCTTTTATCTCTATAATCTTTTCAATCCCACAATAATTTTTGGTAGTTTTTATTACTAACATTTTTATTTAAATAAATTAGACAAGTAATTATGAATAGCAACGTAAACTACTATGATCTCCTTAATATCTTGACAAAGTCAAACCGGACTGTCTTTTTGAAACGGAGGGATAATACATTTTTAATTTTAAAATAAAAAAATAATTATTTAACATTTGAAATGGGTAACTTTGACTTTTTATACTTTTAGGACACCCCTTAGCAAGATACTAAGGATGTGAATAGTTTTTCGTATCCCCTAATTAATATAAGTATCCCCCACTTGCGCGTTCATTTTTAGGGGCGACCTCAATGAAATTATGGGAGACTTTTTATTCCAAACCCATAGATAAGGTTATGGGATGTCTTAATGTTCGGAGAATACCTAAATTGTAATACCAAGTATTTTTCTGTTCGGGTTTAGGCTTCTAATTATTGCCCATTTGGTATAAGATGAACATAAAAGCCCAATATATATGCTTCAAAAAAAAAAAAAAACCAATATACATATAGTTATAACCAAATAGTTACCTTATACTCCGCCTGTCCTAAAATTTTTGTCCTCTATTTTATTTTCGTTTGTCCTAAAATACTGGCCAACTTCTGTTTATAGTCATATATCATTTTTAGCCAAACTCTCAAATATATCCTTCAATTTTTATAATTAGTAAATTATTTTTAAACATCACCAATCAAAAATCTTAAATGATATCTTCCTCAATAAGGAACAAATCTACTAAATCAATCTATAAATATTTTTATTTTTTTCTTCTATTTATACCTCTTAAATGATGTTTTCTTCAATAATAAATCGTTCCATAAATATTTTTATTTTTATATTCTATTTAAACATTTTTATAAATAATAAATTTACCAAATGTGTATTTTTCTTACATGCTCCATATACTCCTTTTAATTTTAGCATTAACGTAGCATTTAGTAGGGATAGTTTTGTACACTCCACCGGTCTCCTTAATAGCTTGATTTAGTCAAAACGGGCTAATAATTTAAGACGGAGGGAGTATGATTTTTGGTGTGGTGTTTAAAATAGTGTAAAACTATTAAGTTTTGTCAATATAAGGCAAATGTATTAAATAATTAGAATATATTTATCATTAGAATAATAATACATTTGTGGGACATGAAAACATAGAATGAAAGAATTGTGGTGGAATGCTTAATTATTTGATTTGTTCTTTACATAGGCAGTAAGGACATGATAACTAATTATAGTATGGAAGAATTTATTATGAAATTAATAAATGAAAGGATTTGGATTTGTTTTACAAATAAGAAGAAGGAAAATATAACGTTTCATTTGTAATAATAATTAAGAAACTTTAAGCAAAACATTTAGAAGTAGCTATTATTAGTGCATGCACTTATGGTCTAGTGGTGTAGACATCCGTCAAAATTTTTGCATGGAGTCTAATTAGATTGTTTTTGTATATTTAATAGAGTTAATGCTTGAGAAAATTCATGAACAGTATTTTTTAATATATTAATTAATTTATATGAAATGAAAATTGAAAAGTCTTTCAAACTTACTAAAGGCTTCTTCCTATTCACATTAAATTATGCATGTAATAAATACTCCCTCCGTCCCACTATTAGATGACCTAGTTCAAGTTTGCACAATTCTTAAGGCAAGTATTGGAAATGAGACTTTTTAAGTATTTTTTACAATTATACCATTACGGGTATAATTTGTAAAATTTAGAAATGATTTATCTCTCAAACTATACCATGGATTTTCGTAATCTTGTATCATTGAAAAGCATTTTAAAACACCTACGCAACGAGTATAAATATGAATATCAAATTATACATATTTCTTATACTTACGATAATCTTTCAAAAAGATAATTTTAGAAGATTCCCTTGCTTAATGAAATAGGTCAACTAATGATGGGACAAAATTTAAAATTAAGTAGGTCATCTAATGGTGGGACGGAGGGAGTATTATTTAATGTGGGATTTATAATATTCCCTATGTCCTAGTATACTTGCTTAAAATGGTTTCTGCACACAGATTAAGGAAGGAAAATAAAGAGAGAAATATTTTTCCAAAATTACCCCAAAAATAGTATTTAAGATACATCTAGTTTTTTGGTCTAGTATTTAAGAATTCAAAACAAAAATAAAAATTGTGTACGGGAATAAAGGATATATAGAGAGTGAAGAATTTAAGATGTGTATGGGAAAAATAATTACACAATTCTTAATACCATGACGTGATTCCAACATAGGGGTAAATTAGGATAAAATGGGGTAAAATATGAAACTTAGAAACTAAATTAGGACAAAAAAATGCCAATTTTAGGCAAGTAAACTAGGACGGAGGGAGTTGCATTTTTGAATTGAAAATGTAGGGTCAGTTTGAGAGATAATAATGTTCACTTTAATATATAATTAATAATGAAATTAAATAGTATTAATTGAATTATAGATTAAATATTGTGGGTGTATAAATACTTTTTTTCTTGAAACAAATATATTAAAAAGAAACTAGCTCCTCGGATAAAGGTTCTGAGGAGAATTGTTTGTTACATTCATAGGATAATTAAAGGAAGGGAAAGTGCAAGTGCCACCACCAGAGGATGTGATATAGTCTTTTGCAAAAGCCATAAGAGTTGGCTTCCATTCAAGCCTTAGGGAAATACAATTCATTTGTCTAAAATAACTGAAAAGTTCTACATTGTCTTCAAACATTTTGATATGTGTTGTCTTTTGAGGTGATTGCCACTTCATCTTTAGTGTCTTCATCATCTTTCCATTTTCCATTGCTATATTGCAGACTCGGTGTTTGTTTTGTTGATGTCATTTCATTGCTGTAATTATGCTCCGAGCATTGCTTTCTTCCAGGGAGCTCACTGTGCAGTGTCAGGCCCATCGTTCTTTGGCGGTTCCTTGTTCATATGTTAACACATTGATTATAATAGCAGTATGAGCATGAGTTATCCAGCAGCTGTAGCAGATCATTGTTAATTTTGTTTGGTGTTTCCTTGTTTGTAACTGTTCTAGTTGACCTGGGTTTGGGTTTCTGTTGTAGTGCAGCTGTAATGGGATGTTGTTGCTGGTGTGTATATGATTTTTTATTAGGTTGATTGTTACCGCAGGGGTTTGTTGTTGCTTCTGAAAGAATTTCAAACATCTAGCTTTCCAAATGTACCATGTTGTAAGAGCATATAACTGATTCCAAGTAGTACCAGGCACAAGACTAGGATTTGTATTATGGATCCAAGATTCTATCCATAGTTGGACACTCACTACATTGATGTTAATTCTACGTTGAACTCCAAACCAGAAAGCTCTACTAAAGGGGCATTTGAAGAGAGTATGTTCTTCAGTTTCGGGGTGAACAGGTTGTGTTCACTGTGTGAACCCATCTTCCTATCTTGCATCTCACAGGTAACGCACCGCTGTAACACTTCCATACAAACACTTTGACTCGAGGTAAAACATTTAGAGACCAGATTTTTCTCCAAACTGGGTGATGTGGGGGGATTGGTGGATGGGTGTTGTTTACCGGCCTATGCTTTATAAGAAACTCATAAACAGATTTGACTGTTAGGTCTCCTTTCCTAGTATGCGGCCAAGTAAGAATATCTTTGGCGGGGCTATTCTGGATGAGTTTTATTCCGAGGATGTTCTAATTTGGGGGAGAACTTGGTTTAAGAAGTTTTCATTCCATTCCTTCGTGTCACTGTTAAGGACATTACTGACTTTGGTCAAGGTATTGGTGATGGTTGGCTTTATGTCGCTTCTGGTGATTGTGTTTGGGATATGTAGGGGTATCCAATTGTGATTCCATAGTTCTATATCAGTGTCATTGCCTATTTTCCAGACTGCCTCATCTTGAATTATTTTTATCCTTTCCCAAAGACTCTTCCAGAACCACGAACTATTTTTGGTTTAGTTACACTAAGAGGGGAGCGGTTTTTCAAATATTTGGATTTTAAGACTTTCAAGGCAAGTGAGGTGTTGTTCTGTAATATTCTCCAAGAAGTTTTGGTTATCATAGCTAGTTTGAATTTTTCAAATTGTTTGAATCCTAGCCCTTCATGATCTATAGGAATGCAAATGGATGTCCAGGATTTTGGGCACCATCCTCTATTGGTCTCAGTGGAGTGCCCCCACCAGAAAGCTCTGGTTAAGGTATCCATTTTTTTTGTAATTTCTTTGGGTATAACAAAACAAGCCATTTGGTATGTGGCCAATGTATCAGCCACATGTTTAATGCACACTCTTTTCCCAGCTGGAGAGAGGAGTTTGATGCTCCATCCCCTAAGACGGACTTTTAATTTTTCTAATACCGGTTCAAAACATTGTATTTTGAATTGGTGGGTAAAAAGTGGGACTCCCAGGTACTTATCATTCAGTTTTATGCGACCAACTTTGAGAATCGTAAGAATCTCCCTGATTTTGGAATTCGAGACAAAATTACTAAAGAACGCTCCAGATTTGTCATAGTTGATTTGTTGACCGGATCCAAGGCTAAAGAGGTCCAGAATTTTTAAGAGATTTCTGCACTCTTTTTTGCCTACTTTAGTGAAAATTAGGCAATCATCTGCAAACAGTAGGTGGGAGATTGAAGGTGAACCAGTGCAAAGCTAACTCCAGTGATCAATTTTCTTTCTTCAGCTTATTTCAATACTCTTGAAAGGGATTCCATGCAGAAAATAAATAGGTACGTAGAAAGTGGGTCTCCTTGGCGAAGTCCCCTAGTGGGCTTAAAAAACCCAGTTGGGGAGCCATTGATCAGGACAGCACTAGTGGGGGTTCCTATACATTGGTATATGAGCAAGGTAGTTAATATCGCGTATCGGTATCGTATCGGCCGGGTCCTATACACCTATACAAATGATAATACCTGTTTTTACAGGCGATACATGATTTAATATAGGATTTCAAATAATTATAAAACCATAGTGAAAAATAATAAGAATCATACACATATCTCAAATTTCCAAAATACAAGGTGGTATATTAGCCAACGTTGTGATTGTTGTCCCAATATGCCAGTAAATTTTTTTTAATCCTTCATATTTATCTTTTATATTTCTCTGCCTTGCAATCGAAATATGGTTTCCATCTTATATCCTACCATATAGTCATTAATTTTATATTATAAATATATTATGGCTTTTTACCTTCTTCAATTAACATTGTATTTGTATGTAAAGACTAGATGCATGTTGATGAAAAATTTATTCACGAAACCTATATTATCAGTGTACAAGTAAAACCGATATATCGGTTCATGACTGGCCTGTACAACCGATAATATCATTTCTTCTTTGTATCCCCGATATTTTGATATCGTATAAGTATTTTTCGATATACGATAAAAACCTGTAATACCGGCCTGTATAACCGATATTGACTACCTTGTATATGAGGTCTATCCAGTCTTTGCAAAAACCTAGTTTTTCCATGATTTTGATTAGGAAGTTCCATTCTACTCGATCAAAGGATTTGGACATGTCAATTTTGAGGCCCATGTACCTTTTTCTCTTTTATTTTTTCCTCTCCGATCTCATAGTTTGGATAATCTCATCGGCAATGACAATGTTATCAGCTATCAGCCTTCCTGGCACAAAAGCCGATTGATAAGGGGAGATCATTTTATCAAGGAAAGGCTTGATTCTTCCCGCCAGAAGTTTGGATATGATTTTGTAGATGGTGTTACAAAGAGATATAGGTCTAAAATCTTTTGGGGTGTATGGGGATTCAATTTTTGGGATCAAGATGATGAAGGTGGCATTAAATTCCTTGAGGATGTGTTTTGATGTGAAAAATTCTTGGACCATTTTTGTAACCTCATCTTTTATGAGGAACCAATTTCTCTTGAAGAAAATTGCAGGGAAGCCATCTGGTCCTGGGGATTTGTTGGGTTGCATATCAAAGACTATTAATTTGATTTCAAGTTCAGAGGGGATAGCCATCAGCTTAGAGTTGTCTAAGTCACTTAGGCATTTGGGGATGAGCTGGAGAATGTGTTCACTTATAGAGGGATTTGAGGAGGTTGCCATAAAAGCAAAATGGGTGTAGAAGGTATCTATGATTCCTTGTTTATCATTACACCAAGTGTCATCTATCTGTTTTATTGCTTCTATTCTGAGTTTTCTAGCCATATAAGTAGCAGTGGAGTGGAAATACCTAGTATTCTTATCTCCTAGATGAAGGTTGTTATCAGTGGATTTGGTTTTCCAGAAAGCTTCCTCATAGTTGTACCATTTTTCCAGATCTTTTTTGATACTTAAGACATTTGGATTGTTGTCTTGGAGGTGAAGATTATTTTTGGCATGGCTCAGGTTTTGATTCAGCTTTTTGATGTTGTGTTGTATGTTTCCAAAATGCTCTCTATTCAAAATTTTTATTTTGTGTTTAACATTTTTTAATTTTGACATCACTCCAAAGGATGTTGAGCCTCCTGGCTCTATATCCCAAGCTTCCTCTATAACTTGAAAACAAGAAGGCTCTTCCATATAGATTCCAAAAAACTTGAATGGTTTAGCACCATCCTTCCAACAAGGTGTTGTTCTTAGAAGAATAGGGCTATGATCCGATCCAACAGAAGGTAGGTGGTAGACTAGAGCTCTTGGGTAAAGGTTTAACCATCTTGGGTTAGCTAGGGCCCTATCTAGTCTAGCTTCTATGAATTCCTTGATATTTTCTTTTTTGTTAGACCAGGTGTATTTGTATCTGACAAAGCCCAAGTCCATAAGCTCTGTATCGTTTACAAGTTTGTTAAAAAAACAACTTTCCATTTGGTCTGTAGGTTTACCCCCACTTTTTTCTTCCCCAGTGAGGGTGAAATTAAGACCTCCTAGTATTTTTAGAAATACTCCCAACTAGTGTGTTTTCTAATCCTGTATGGGCACCCATAGGTTCCTGAGAACATCCAAACATTGTTGCTAGAGTTGCAGGTGAATATAGCATCTATTTAACTATCAGTGGTGTTTATGACAGAGATCGAAACTTTACTAGACCATGCACGCTAATCCCCCTGCGGTACTCATAACTCCAGTTGGGTTAACAATTTCCAAATTTTGGTATTTGAGTTTGATAAGAATATGTTTGATGAACTGCTGTTTATTTTTGGTTTCTTGGAGGAAAAGAATGTCAGGAGAGTGCTCCCCTACCAGTTTCTGTAGGTTGTTTTGTGTTGCAGATTTTCCTATCCCCTGGCAGTTCCAGGCTAAGATGTTCAGAGACATTGGTATGAATTGGTGGGGGTGCTGGGGTATAATTTGAGTGGATAAATGGGTGGTGGAATCAATAATTAAGATGAGGTTGGGCTGCAGATGGGTTATATGTATGAGAAGGTTTTGGTTTGTAGGGTTAAAACTGAAAATCCTGTAGAGATTCTTCTGAGCAACTTCGGATATGAGAGGTATAGTCGAATTTTGCAAGCAGTGCGATTACAGATAACAAAATTTATCAAAGCATACCGTAAACGTATATGGCAAGCATCATTCTACTTAGATATGTAAGACTCCAATTTGTAACAGCACCAAGTGCTCCAATGAAGCTCCCGTGAGTCTAAAACAGGAGTAACTCTTAGAACTAATTTTAACCTTTTAGCATGCCTTGTACACTTGAAAGAAACATGCAGCTCACTGACACAAATTCGAGTAGCCAAAAATTTAAAACCTTGAAAACCCGAAACCCTTAAATCCCAGTGACTTCTACTATGTATCACAGTACCAGACGACTCTATTATAAACGGCAATTCTTGGTCAGATGATAATGGTAATAGGAAAAGTTTAGGATTACATAATTATCCTTGGTTGAGCTATCCTCCCCGATGATAGAATTTGCTTTTGATTTGACTTGTCGAGAACCATCGGCATTCACCCACCTCTCATTTGTAGCTAATCTCCTGATCCTAAGAGAAGACACTTTCATCTTCCTTTTGTCATCACTACTAGTTATGTTTGGTGGTCTTGATGTGAATTGGTTCCGAAGGGGGTAATTTCTTGGTTATATCCTTGAGAAGCTTTCATGAATTTTCGATCAGTTATGGTTGGAGGAGTTAACCCCGTTTCAATGGAATGTAATTCCACATCCATTTTTACTTTCTCATACTTGTGGAGGAGAGTTCTTTTGTCGATCCTCACTGCCGGGCTTCTAATTTTCACTGTTGACTTGTTTACATTTGTAACATTTTGGATTTTTTTCCTTCACAAGACTTTTACACACTAACGCCATACCAATAATAGTCTTTACTTGTTTTTCAAATTGGGATTTTTCCTCTTTCATGAATTTTTCTTCTGTCTTTGGATGCACTGAACATTTTTCATATTTATCATTTGAAATGTACGACAGGGAAGCTTTACTACTGGGCCGCAAAATATTCAATGGGGGATCTTCTCCTTGCTGGGAACTAGCCTTCCTTTTTCTCAAAATATAGCCATCGACCCATTGCTCTTGATTGCTCAAAAACACCCTGAAACTTGGTGATTTTGCTGGTGTAGCTGAATTTTCTGGTTCCATATCCTCATGTGCGGTATCATTAGCAGATGTATGTTTTCCTTTTTCTTCGATATGAATTTGAGTTTGTTTTGTTATAAAATCTACCAATAACTCATAGATGAGTAAATTTACTAACCACCAGTAAAGCTTGAGGGCGTATATAATGGAGTCTATTGAAACATTAGACTTGTAAGGGTTAATTGAATTAATACTGAACATAATGGGTTGGGAGAATTTTGAAAGGATGTGCTTCTAAAGCCAATAAAGGGGATTTTTGGTGGATTTGATGGGTTGGACGCATGGGTTTGATTAAGAATTTCAAATTGAGACAAGACTAAGGGCTGAAGGTACCAATAGTGAAAACAAAAGAGAGCGAAAATGAATCCCCTGCAAAAACAGAAAGATTAACACAAATAATTAGAGATTGGATCATACATACCTTGATTCTCCATTGCAGACTAGCTCAGGGAACTCACGATAACCAGGTAGCCTCTAAATCACTCCACAAACATTTTCAAGAGAATATGAAGAGATTTTTTGATTAGTAGCTAAAAAATTAGGTGAAAGAAGGTATGAAGTTACCGGATCTGATGATCTTGATGACATTTAAAGAGAAACATAAACGAAAACCGAGAAATCACAGAAGAAAAACTGAATCGGTGAGAAACAAAGTGTGACTCAAATATCGCCCGATTTACGGAGCAAAATCCCTCCGCTCTTTACCTTTTCTTTTCATGTGTATAAATACATGGCTAGAGAGAGTAAGAAAGGATCCAACTTTCCTTCATATGTTTTCTCTCCTTCTTTTCTTGGTTTACGTATATACCTTAGAGCAATAAACTCCCTCATATATAGTTTATATTACCTCTTTTTATATATGAATAATTTGGAGAACAATATTTGGAGTGCTTTATTGAATGGAAGAAACATATTGTTCTATGGATTGATTTATTGGTTTCATTAGAGTATAAATGTTGAGATGTAAATTATAAAAAAAAAGGTAGGTTTACTAACTCCATCTTCTAATCATATTTGTGATTTTATGGATTGGAAATGATGTCTTTATCTTTTATTTTATTTGGAATTATGAATGAATAAGTATGATTGTTGTTTTGCTAATGTATGCATGACCATGAAATTGAAATGGGAAGATTATATAAATTAAATTGTAAAAATAATTACTAAAAGGAAGAGTTCATGTTTTACCGTTAGATGAAATATTATTTCATGCTGCCGGCGGGTAATGATCCTCGAGATTTAAATGGGTAATGATCCCCAGTAAGAACTTGTGTTTCCTGACCATCAATGACGGTTGTTTGTGCCGGATTACGAAAATGAAACGGGTGATGATCCCTGATAGTAATGGGTATGATCTCCATAGGAGCTTTTGTTCCTGACCATTGATAGCGGTTCTCCGTTCCGGTAAATGATAGGTGGGTGTACGAACCAAGGACATTCGTATGGTGAACTCAAAAACTAAAATGGATTGAATAAACTAAAGTAAATTGATTAAAAATTAACTCGGGTGTTGTGAAATTATCAACAAAATCGTTGAATGCATTTCTTGTGTAATTGATTGCGATGTTTGTATATTTTTAGATGATGGATAGTATGCCTATTGAGCCGTCAACTCATCCCAATTGACATTTTTTGCAGATTTCTTAAATGGTGGAATACGGAATATAGAAGTTAATTAAATTGACGATTCCGCTGCTTTTCTTATAATTGTTGAAGTGTAATTATTTATCTAATTATTATTTGGTAACTGTTTTAATAGTGAATTTATAATATTTAATTTATGTATTTAAAAGTTAAGTTGTGCTTGGTGAAAGAAATAAAAAAATTTAGAAAAATAGGTTTGTCTCTTTCCGACCCGTATCGCTTCGTGTTCGGATCTTCATATGGGTTTGACCCTGGTCCGGAACTTGGGGTGTTACATAAATACCATTTTACAGTCGGTAGTTTAGTATTGATTTTATCATCCGATTATGACTGGGTCTTTTCTTCTTTGCTTTGTTTTGAAAATAAATAAATTTGGGGCTACTATCACAATCGGTAGATAATAAATATCACGAAAGTACCGATTGTGAAAATATAGATACTCAAAATTCCATCAGTTCTTGAAAAAAAATTTTGTTAGAGGGAGAGCAAAAATTGTGACCAACTCGCCAATTAGAACCTATTTAATGTATTTTTCTGATTCGGACAAAATTATCCTTGTTCAATAGTCTATGAACCACATACAGCTCGTGTTAATTTCCAAAACAACCTCACAACAAATGGGTTTAGGTCTGTCTGGATCCAAAACTGCTTGAACATTTTCTGAAATTGAATATGAAACGTCAAACCGAACTTTTATCAAACTCCACGCTTCAATATATTATTATTCAATGGTTGCTTGTGTACCTGGCAGGTTTATCAGGTTAGGATCATTTAATCCTAACAAATCCCAATTCAAATTCAGAAAATATGAACGACAAATGATCAAGTATGGGATTCTTTTATCTTTTTAAATCACGCGTTTTCTGTAAATGATTGGGGTTAAATAACAGATTTGATTACCTTAATTTCTTTGGTGGGCCGATAAGGACGAGTTAGACATGGTGATAGAATGCATAGAGGACGAATAACAAGACGAAGGGGTTTAATTAGAAAAGTTTGTTTACATGGGTAAATAATAATACTTTTCTTGTGAGATAGGAAAATAGGAAGATCATTCAAGGGATTAAGCTTTTGTTTGATACTTTTACTTCACCGCTTAATTGTGGGCCATGGGAAATAATTGGGGGCCTCACACTAGAAGACAAAAAAGATCACCCAAACCTAATTTCAAAAACCCCTTATCCAAATATTTTAGGTAATGGATAATCTACCCTTATGTAATTAGTGATAATCTTACTTAATTAATGTTAATCTTACTTAATTTGATTTTAACCTTGTTTTTTTTCTTCCAATTTTTTGTTTGCATTTTTTTTGCCCAGATTTGTATGAAAAGTCGTCATGGGAGTGAAGTGTTTCAATGACGACTCTAAAAAGTCGTTAATGTTTCAAAAACGACCCTCAAAAGTCGTTAATGTCTCAAAAACGATCCTCAAGAGTCGTTACTATTACAAAAACGACCCTCATGAGTCTTTAATGTCTCAAAAACGATCATCAAGTCTTTACTATTACAAAAACGACCCACTAGAGTTTCAATGACGACTCTAAACAGTCGTTAAAGCATATAAAAGAGTCGTTATCTTCTTCGAAGAATCATTAACGATTGTTTAGAGTCGTCATTGTTTGTGGGTCGTTTTCGAAACAGTAGCGACTCTTGAGGGTCGTTTTTGAAACACTTCAATATCTTGACTATTTTTCATACAAATTTGGGCAAAAAAAAAACAAAAATTTTAAAAAAAAAAAAATATCCTAAAGAGGCTCCGTAATTATATGGCCAGTAATGATGCAAATGTCAAAGTTGGAGATTTTCTTTTCCACAGATTAGGGGTTGTCACTCAAAAAGCGATAGGGGCTCAGCTTGTTGCTAGACTCCCTTCCAATTTCTTACCACTTGATAGTGTAATTGACAGTTTCATATGATTAATATAAGCCTGCCAATGGCATCTTTTTCAATAAAAATAAAAAAAAAACAAAAAAAAATTAATTGGGTGACACGTGTCACAATCATAAAGATTGGGGTAATCTAATCTTTTCATTATATTTAGACACCCCTTATCCTCTTCCCATGAGGGGGATAGGAAACTGGGGCCCCTAATTATTTCCCATGGCCCCCAATTAAGCGGTGTTTTACATTCTCTAAGATTTTTCATGTCAGGGGAAACTTAAATTATATAGCTGATTCAATTTCAAAAGTAGTTAGGAAAGATAAACTGCTCATTGAGGAATTCAGTCATGATGTTCTGCATCTTAAAACTTTGTTATCCGGGCTTTTAGAACCTGCAATTCTTAATAAATACATTTTCCTTTTATCTAAAAGGAAATTGAAAATGAAAATGTACTAATTATTATGTATTTTCTGATTAGTTTCTACTAATGGGAAAATGAAAGTTAGAGATCGTAAATTTGATCCAGATGGCCTAGATTTTTAAGTTGAAATTGCTTGGTTAACGAGAAGTGATATACAGTTCTTGATAAGTTTTTTCCCACGTTTGGTCTAGTATATATTACTTGATTCATTTTTAACCTGGCACTTTTAGGGCGACTCCGAAAGAATTAGGGGCGACTTTTTTATTCCCAACCCATATACACCGTTAAGGGATGTCCAAAAACGCGGAGAATACGTTAATGCCCTTACACAATCGGAAGATATTTAGTGCCCGATTATTATAACTAAATCGGAAGCTTAGTAACTATGTTATACTACCGATTATTATCGATTTTGTGGCAAACACGCATCTCGGCTTCTATAACAATCGGAAGGAACATAACCTCACGAGACTAACGATTATAGTAGATCCTAAATTCCCAAAATTGGTGATTTCGCCAAGAAAGAAATTTGGGGCAACTGTATAATCGGAAGTCTTATTAACTACCGATTATTCTAGTTCCCAAATTCGAAAAAAATGACAATTCGCAAAAACTAAATTTGGGGCAACCGTATAATCGGTAGGTTATTAGCTACCGATTAATATAGTTCCCAAATTCGAAAAAATGACATTTACGCAAAAACAAAATTTGAGCAACCGTATAATCGGAAGTTAAAATACTTCATTTGACTACCGATTATACAGTTGCCCCAACAAAATACACCCGTTGGAACTCTAAACTCTATATAAGGATTCTATCCTTTTACTCTCTATGGAACACAAATACCTTTAAACTCTCTCCAACATCATCTTCAACATAATGGCCCAACCATTCATTAATCCTACTGGAGTTCACGATTGAAGAAGATTTATCTTTATGTAGGCGCTATGTTCAATTCTATCCGAGACGAGGAGAAGAACGCAGGCAAGGAGGCATAATGAGTATGAGTTATTTGGGGAAAATTCACGAAAAAATCTGCGACGACACCGGTAACCCAAACAACCGTCACTCCGCTGATCTTTTCTGCCGAGTTGGTTCAATAAATGGACACGTCCAAGAATTCGTCCATTTAACTTATCTTGTGAATCAATATCGATTGAGGGGTGAAACCAATGATGAGGTTATAGAACGATCTCTCGGGGAATGGCGGAGATGGAAAAGATCAAGCTTCCGTTACTAAGCTCATTTTAGAATCCTTAGGGCGATGGAAAGATTTAATCCGTTTAGGACTCGTCCAACACGTCCGCGACGCTAATCGCAATACCTTGTAATAGAATTGCGGGAGTTCAATGTAAAATTATGATGATGTGTAGGTGATATTGTTATGAATTTCAAAATATTTATGAAAATCGGAAGTTTTAATTGTTGATGTAACTACCGATTATACTCCAACGGCTAGTTCGTTCAAAAGAAACTAGCCGTGCCTCGAAAACCAAACACAATCGGTTGATAATACATATTTATAAACCTCCGATTATACTACTCTAATGAAATCAGGAACTCGTTGACAAAACATCCTATAATCGGAAGCATATAACAATACATATTTACCGATTACAAATAATCGGATTCTTTGTTCAAACATTTACTACCGATTGTGTGTAATAATTGTACGCAATTTCAGTAAAGTCTTGTAAAAGTACGCATCAACGGCCATATTTTCAAAAAAAAAAGAGACGTTGGGACTCTCATCTATATAAGGAGGGTAAACTCTTCTTATTTATGCACCAAACAACACATATATAGCATTGTGTATTCTACAAATAGATTTTCCATCGTCTACTCTTGTGAATTCATTGTATATCTCAACTTACAAGCATGGCAACGTTTGACGCAGATGAAGATTTGGTCATTGTGAAAACATGGTATCGTGAAACAAGACGTGAAGATGTCATAGCAGGAAGGTTAACACCCGAAGTCTTTTGGGCGAAGGTATTTAGCCAATTTGTGCGAGAGTATGGAAATCCAAAGCAAAGATCACTCCAACAAGTTCATGATCGTTTCCGACTTGTCCAAAAAGGGGTAAATGATTACATAACGATACAAAAGAGGATGTTTAACACTAGCCACTTAAGCTTGTCGATCCAACAATTTGTAAGTATAACGCTCGGTTATTCTTTTTAAATAACACCGGGTGTTTAATCTTTCTTACTAAAACGAAGTTGACATTATTTTATGTTTGTTTATATAGGAGACACTCGCAAAAAGACAGTACTTAGTGGAAAAGGGTGAAGAATTCACTTATGATGGAAGTTATGAATTCCTGAAGTCCGTCGTAACAGTATAAATGTTGATTGATGGTTACAATCGGAAGTTATTATTTTATATTGTCTACCGATTCTGGGAAGATTTTCACCTATTTTGTCAGAATTTGGTGACAATCGGAAGTTTATGCGATATGTTGTCTACCGATTCTAGGAAGATTTTCACTTTTTGTCGGACTATGGTGACAATCGGAAGTTTATTCAATATGTTGTCTACCGATTCAGGAAAAATTTACGGTTTTATTTTTTGTCGAGTTTGGTGTCAATCGGATGTTTATATAATATGTAATCTACCGATTCTCGGAAAAAAATTTCAGATTGTTTTATCGACCTTTTAATCGGAAGATAAATTCAAAAAGTTAATAACCAATTATAATATTGATTGAGTCTGTTTACAAAAGCTTGTATAATCGGTTGATATATTAAAAATATAACTACCGATTATAGCTTTAGACTTCACAGTATTTTCCACAAAATCCCCAAAAAAACATGTACAAATAGGGCTTTCCAAAATACATCTTTCAAACATAACAATCATTGATCTTCATCATCCGAGGAAACCAATTCCAGTACGCCTTCCGGGAAATCCACCTTCATGACGCGATCCCAATCCAACATGTTGGTCTCATATTGTTTCAACCAATCGTTACAATGATTCATTTGGGAAGTAATCGTTCAACCAGCCAACGGAGGTAATGGGCAATCCCTCTTTACTCTTAAACCTATAAAATGCATCTCATTCACAAATGCCATAACAATTCTTCTATCTTTAACCGATTCATCGCAAACCGTCCTTGTAGGTGTAAACGTATAAGAATGTCCATACTTAGGAGGAACAAAGAAATGTACCACACAACAAAGCGTCCGCTAAGAGATATCCACATTTAGGCATTGTCATCCAATACTTGGATCCGATTGTCTTCAATCCCTTTCGACACTTTACACGCGCAACAAATTCTTTGAACTCTAGTTCTTTGTCGTGCCTATCTCCTTCCTTCATCATCTCCATATAGAAATCCTTGTCCTTTATTAGTTGTACCGCCATCTTAGTTTTTAAATTTTGCCATTGGGTGACATCTTCGTTCACCGCCTCTCCAAAGTAACCAATTTGTTCCGAGGCGACGTGAAACCCGCAATTGCCATCCCCATCAACCTCGTCGGTGGACAAAACAAATGGAACAATGAGTGGAGGGAGTTGTTTCATATACTCTTCTATAATCGTATACCTTGATCGTGTTGGTCTTCCATGAAAATCCCTAGGACAACGAAGAGTACCATACTTCTCTCTTATAGTCACCATTTCCGTTGAATGTGTTTGTGGCGATTCGCTCATTTGATCAATAACTACGGAGCTAGTTTGGGTCTCCACTAACACAACTTGTTCCACCGCATCGACTTGACTTACTTGAAAAGGCTTCTTAGAGACTTTTGGACTTCCATTTTGATCTTTTCTTGGACGACCTCTTTTCTTTGGTTGCGGTTCATCTTCAAATTCGGCTTCCGAACGCTCATGCCGACACAATATTCTTTTATTAGACAAATGATCCTTTAATTCTTTTCTTTCAATGGTCCTCGACACTTCGGTGTTTGGCCTACCCGCCCCCTTATGCTTAATAGGTTCATCAACCTCTTTTAAACGAGGGTGAAGAGCTTGTTCCAAATCATGCATCAATATTTGCTTCTTGGCGTCATTTTTTGTAGCATAACGCTCGGCTATTCTTGCACACAATTCCGACTCCATGAACGACGGACCATTGACTACGGGTGTGCTTGGAGTGAAATTTAATTGCTTCCAAAATGGATGAATATCATTGATGTCAATCACATCGACGTACCTACCCATTTTATGACGACATGGGAGACCAATACCTATCATATCCTTGCAAACACAAACCGTATTCTCGTCATCGTTAGCTTTATACAACTTCAATTGTTATATCATGTGATTTATTGCCCAACGTGAAACTTTATGAACAATGCCCCTTAGAAGAAATCTTTCCCCTTCGTGTTCCGTAGGGAATTTATGTACACTAAATTGCATAGAAGCCTTAATCTTTATGAGATCACGATTGGTGAATTCATGGATTGCTTCTTGGATCGACACAACTCCATTTTGACTACCTAGAAGTATTTTCTTTAATCGGCCATGAGACCCCTCCGCAATGCTTGTCGCCTCGTTCTTGAAGTTATTATATTCATATGTCCATGCATACACAAACCTCTCCTTAATCGGTAACCATTGTGTTTTACAATACTCAACGGGTTTTGGGTAGTCCTTGTAATATTCTTCCTCAAATTTCTTCAAGTTCCTTTCAGAATTTCCTCGGTCATTGACCAAACGATCTTGTCCCATGCTTTCATGAACGATCTCCAAATTATCCCATCCTCCTTCCATTTTTCATCAAATAACCTCTTCTCTTCCTCTCGGTCTTCCTCGGTTAATTTACTAATGCGCTCATCCTCTTCCTTCGACCTCTTGGTACCCTTCCTTGGTTTTTTAGCTTGGAAATGGCGATGGCAATTGTGTCCGAGGTTGCATTGAATGTGCCACGTACATTGCAAGTTTCGGGCTTCAGGAAACACTACCGCTATTGCATGCATTAAGGCTTGATCGTTATCCGTTACAATAACCCTTGGAAAATCATCCCCATTGTAAATGGACCTTAGCTTCTCCGGATCCAAATGAAACTCACGTTGTTCTCATGATCCATTAAACCCCATGCAATCGTAAACGTGTTTTTGTCCGGTGTGACAAGCAATGTTCAACAACGGCATGTTATATTTGTTTGTCTTGTAAGTGGCATCTATCAACACAATTTGATGAAAACACCGAGCCAATTTTATCATTTCGAATGTGCCAAGAAAATACGTACCACTTTACCATCCTTTTCTTCGTTCTCAACGTGTAGTCGTGTAACTCAGCTAACCACTGCGATTGTTGCATGACCGTTCTACCATCCCATTCCGTCCTTTTGATCGTAGCTAGGGCCGACTTAATTGTAGATAAAGAAGACAAGTTGTCGGGTCAAGCCTTTATTTTACTTAAGATCGCACTCGCCTTTTGGATACGCATAGACCTCACCGTCTCCATTTCACGTGTTTTTAACTTCGCAACCATTACATGTCCAATAAGAGTATCCGGATCATCGTGGTTGTGACAACCATTAGCAACTTTAGACATTTTCCAATCTTTACTTTCCTTACCATCGGGCTTATAGAAGACAATCTTAAATGGGCATCCAATCTTCTTCGTATGAGTTCGGTACTTCTTCCTCTCCGTCTTCCTTACATACTTATTATTCTTTCCACGTGACTCTTCTTCTCCCCACCTAGCTCACATACCATTTCAAACCGAATATTCTTAACGCAACGGTTCTGAACTACCACGCACATCTTCTCTTTTGCCTTGTTCATAAGCCATTCCTTGGCCTCCTTCTTACTTCCAAATATCTAAATGGGCATATTACAAAACAAAAATAATAAGCATAACCATCTAACATACACGATTGGAAAAAGAAAAGATAAATCATGACCATACCAAATCGTTTGCATAGTGTAGGGAAGTATCAGGCCTCAAATAATAATCGTCATCAACCGCTACAACAGCCTACGCACAACAACAACAAGTTATGCATTAGGAATCGGAAGGAAGTTTAGATAATAAGTAAACGATTGTAATACAATCGGTGATTTAATACTATACAACGTAACCGATTATAATAAATCGGTAGTCATGTACGCATATAGTCTACCGATTAACGACATACGAAAATGAACAATTCTTACGTGTAAAAACCTTCAATAATCGGAGGGATTATAAATTCATGAACCAAACGATTATTATATACCAATAATCGGACGTTTATTCATGTAGACAAATTCCGATTATGAGAAATTGAAGCTTTCAATTTGGGGATTTTTTCATATTCATCATATTAATACATCAAAATATACCCGATTATTAATAATCCGTAGATATGTTACTAAATTTACTACCGAATATATGTCGTTCATGTCATTCAATGTATGCAGAAATCGAATTTTCACGTTCGAAAACACACACAAACGCACGTAACATGGATAACATGGGTATTAGAGTTTGTTAACAACATACCCTTATGTTTGATGAATCGTTAGCTTCGATCTCGGGTGATTCTCCATTTTCTTCCAAGAAAGCGTCGTCTAGGGTTTCATCTCCATCAAAGTTTGGATCATTCAACATATACCCCAAATCGTCATCTCTAAACGGTAGTGAACCTTGAAATTCAACAACTTCACGTCCTCCTTCTTCGTACCCATCCATGTTTATGGAAGTTGGCAAAAATCGGAAGTTGGCAACATATACCCACTTCTTCTTCTTTTTTTTTCTTCTTCTTCTCTCACTCAATCGGGAGTTACCTCGCGATGAGTCAAATTTTTTTTCCAAACACTAATATATAGACCCCAGCCTACCGATTACAGAGTTTGCTTCCGATTATTGAATGAAACTGCCGATTATTGTTTTGGTTACCGAATATTATAGTTTTTGTCAAAGGTTGAATCCCTGACCACTTATAATCGGTAGTGTATAAGTTTTATCATCTACCGATTATGTCAGATTGCAAATTAAAGCAAATAAGGATTTTAGAAAAAAAACTCATTTAGGGGCAACCTATAATCGGTAGGTTTTGGAACCTATATTCCGTACGATTATGGCTACTTCCAAATCACGAACCACATGGTTAGGCCTGGCTTTGTACCCTCTTAACCTATGGATTTTGGCAAGGGTTCGATCTGGGTCTCCTTACAATCGGTAGTTTATTAAGTTGAGTAGACTACCGATTATAGTAGATTTCAAAATTCATCACATGAAGGATTTTAGAAAAAACTAAATTTGGGGCAACCTATAATCGGTAGGTTTTGGAACCTGTCTTCCGTACGATTATGGCTACATCCAATTCACGAACCACATGGTCATGCATGGCCCTGTACCCTCGGAACCAATGGAATTTGGCAAGGGTTCGATCTGGGTCTCCTTACAATCGGTAGTTTATTAAGTTGAGTAGACTACCGATTATGGTAGATTTCAAAATTCATCAAATGAAGGATTTTAGAAAAAACTCATTTTGGGGCAACCTATAATCGATAGGTTTTGGAACCTATCTTCCGTACGATTATGGCTACATCCAAATCACGAACCACATGGTTATGTCTGGCTCTGTACACTCAAAACCTACGGAATTTGGCAAGGGTTCGATCTGGGGCTCCTTATAATCGGTAGGTTGTTAAGTTGTTAACTCTACCGATTATGGTATATTTCAAATTCCCTTACATGAAGGATTTTAGAAAAAACTCATTTTGGGGCAACCCATAATCGGATGTTTTGGTAATATATTTAACTCCCGATTAACTGTGCATCCAAAACACGAACCAAGTGGTTATGGTTGGTCGAGTGCACTCAAAACCTATGAAATATGGCAAAGGTTGGATCTCAGGGCTCGTTATAATCGGTTGGTTATATAATTATATACCCTACCGATTATGGTATATTTCAACATTCATTACGTGAAGGATTTTAGAAAAAACTAAATTTGGGGCAACCTATAATCGGTAAGTTGTGGAACCTATTAGGCTTCCGATTATGGCTAGATCCACAGCTCTATCCAAGTGGTTATGGTTGGCTCTGCACCCCTCAAAACCTATGGAATTTGGCCAAGGCTGAATACGGAGCTCCTTATAATCGGTAGTCTTATAAGTTGGATAAGCTACCGATTATAAAAGGGATTATTGGCCGAAGTATCTACACAATAATCGGTAGGTATAGTTTCAATTTAACCAACCGATTCACCTTTAACCTACCGATTATGGTGTTGGCTACCGATTATATAAGAGCATATTGGCCATTTCGAAAAATCAAATATAAGGGGTAGCTTAGATTTACGTTTGGGTGACCTTTTTTGTCTTTTAGTGTCGCCCCTAATTCTTTTGGGGTCGCCCCTAAAAGTGCCAGGATTTTTAACTAATGATATGGCAAAAAAGTTTCTTTTTTTCTTTTTGTAACAAGAATACACAGCGGACCAGTTTGTGATACAAAATTGAAAGACACTTATTCAAACTCCTTAATAGCCACAACTCACTGAAACAAATTGTATTTGACCATATGAATCACATCTTCATCATCACCAATGAAACTAAGAAGTTTCGTATCAAGATCTTTCCATCGCCCCAGTTATCAATCCTCTTGATCTTTATCACTCAGATAACCCAGCAGTGGTGTTTGATCAAGGATAGGCTAAGTTGAGAAAATGATATTATTACTTTTCTTAAAACGGAGGGAGCAATTTATGTTTGATCAAGGATTTTCAAGGTACGGTGTCACTTTTTGGATTGGGAGTTTGAGACATTGTTTAAGTGTTAGCATTTTCCATTCATATACAAAAGTCATGCCCAAAATCGCTACTTAACTTTTGCATTTCAAGCACTTGAATCTTGTCTTGACCATACAAATTTCATAAATACATCTCAGAGATTTGCCTTCATCCTCACACGTCCAGACTCCAAAAGGTTCTACTGTTTATTGGGCGACCCACCTTTTGGACACAAAACTTCAAGATAACAAAAACGTATGCACCATTGATTGAAGTCATGTACGTGACTTTCGAGGCTGATACTGAATTCATTTGCCAGCTTACATGATTGAAAGTGTACAATCGCGTGATTATTCGTTAAGTTGTTTCGTTCTTCATTTTTTGGAATAAATGGGACTGCCATGAATTTTCTAAACAGTTTGTTCAGCATCTTGATATATATATACATATAAATGATTACACACACTATATTTCATTGCTTCACTAGATGTTAAAATTTGGTAAATTTCCGATTCGTAAGATTTCACAAAAAAAAAAATTATCCTTGAGATTTTGAAGGAAATTGAAAATTAACTGAACATTATACATCTTTGTTTCCCATAGTAAATATTAGGGGTGAGCATGTGGTCCGTAATCCGTGGATTTAACCGGGACCAATCGTTCTTTTGCGGATGGATGCCCGGATCATTCGTTAATGGGTTGGATGCAGATGGAATTTTTGAAATCCAACGGATAATGGATCGGGCCCGAATGCAACCATGAAAATCCGTTAAACATCCATATCCGTTAAATTAAAGGAATTTATATAGTTCTAGAGAATACTATGAATCATTTAAGAATTTTTAAGATTGCTTGGGGTATTGTACATGACATTTTTATATTTGTATACATATATTTTTTTTTATTTTTTTTAAAAGAAAAGGTTATATTAAAAAGAAAAGGAGATACACAAAGCTAATCACTCATTCATGAGTGCTTCCCAATTGCTCCAAATGAGACTAGGGTTGGAAATAGTGTTTGTTTCTAGGGTGCCCCTTATCTAGCCATTTTTCATAATGGCAAAAATGCCCTTATTATTTATATTTTCTTAATTATTTTTAAATTAAAATAAAACAATATTTTCTTTAAAAAAATTAATTTTTTAATTTAATTTTAAATTTTAAAAAAAAAATTGTCAATTTTTTTTATTTTACGAATCTAAGTTCGGCGGATAAGTGATACGCCGAACCTAAACATACGTAGATTCGGCTGATAATATGTCAGCCGAACTTGTGTTTTGTGAAAACATACCTAGGTTCGGCAGATCCGATAAAAAAATAAGACTTCCGAATTTAATATTATTCTTCACAAAGTGAAGTTCGGCTAACATCTTCGTGTTTAATTATCAGCCGAACTGTTCATCGACACTTTCAGGATGAAAAAACAAAATGAAGTTCGGCTGATAATTTTGATTTTTTTGTTAGCCGAACTTTGCTGCTTTTCAATTTTCATATTTACCTCATAATATATTGTCATTTAGCCCAAATTTTTCCATGATGGCAGGTTTTCACTGTTTTTTGTTTAAATATGAACTGTATTTTTTCTTGAACTAACTTTATAACAATTATTAAGGGCTTTGTTAGTTAGGTTAATAGCACTTGTAGATACGTTATAACAGTTTGAGTCAAATTGTTGTAACAGTTTGAGTCAAGGTGGTAGATCCTAGTTTAATTTGGAGTACAGTAGAACTTCGATAAATTAATTACTTCGCTAAAATAATAAAATTCTCCGCTCCCAACTAGGCTTGTACAGGCTAAATTTTAACTCGATAAATTAATAATTTCGCTAAAATAATAATTTTCTCTGGAACCCAAGGCTATTAATTTATCGAAGTTAAACTGTAATTGGGAAACTCTAATGTGTATGTAATTCTCTTTGTACTGACCTTGGTTTGAACCTTGACTCTCTTTTGTTTCTCTTTAATTTAAACTTCTCTTTCAAAAAAAAAGAAAAAAAAAGTTTGAGTCAAATTTGTGGAGTCTGTAATTTAGTAGTGAGGTTCTGTATTGGTATTTAGTTTGCATTTGTTAGTGAAAATCAAATAGCGTGTTGGAATCTTGCAAAAATAAATGACACATTAGATGTATAAAGAATAATGTATAAAGAACTTTGCATTAAAACAACTCCAACGCAACAAATTGATGATGGCAGAATCACAAGTTCAACAAGTTGTTCTTAATGTAGTTCCCGTATATATTCTAAGAGAGCAATGCTAAACCCCAACGTGTCATGATGTGTCCAGGATAAGACTGCCCGATATAACTTTTTTTAGCACAACGCAAGTTACCCACTCTTAAACTTAGCAACAGGGATAGGAAGTAAAATTTCGTGCAAAACCAAAAACGAGAAGATAAGGAAAATAATACAGAATATTAGCCGCTTTTGTTCTCAGTTGTAAAACAATCTCCGACTTGTATTTATAAGAGACAATTTCTTGCAAATCAAATTAGGTTTAGGTTTTCTTTTATAAACAACTTTTTGTTTTCTTATGAAACAAATAAAAATGAAAAGGAGTTCTCTCATAAATAAAACACTTACAGAACATTGTGCATCTTCTGAATAAAGTTTACTCAGAGGTCGTACAAGATTCATTCAGCATTACAACCAACCTTGAAGCCAATGTTAATTCAGAATCTACTGGAGCTAAGTCGATTAAAGTAAACAAAAAAATGCTTAACTCACTCTAAAGTCTTGAAATGGTTTCAATGGTTGGTGAAAATGTAGATTTAACTTTGGCAAAACTACGAATTGAAATAAGTTGCGATAATCTCGTTGAATGAAATTCTTGTGCCCATCGCATCTTATTTGTTCGCCCAACTCGTTTATGATAGTACTCATGAGTAAGGTGTTGCCGGAAATGAACAAACATCCCATAGGAAATGCCTTTTATGAGTTTGACATATCGGGACATTTCTTGTTAAAAATCCAAATTTAACATCAAATAAACATATATGCGCCATGGAAATTATATTCATGAATTTGGAGTCTGATACATTTGTTAGTTTACTTAAGTAAATGGCATGATTATTTATAGGAATTGGAATAAATACACTGATGTACGTGCTATACATAGACTTTATCTTTTATCGTTTGCTTCCACAAATGGTAAAACTGGGAACCACAAGCTTCGTAGACTTTCGAACTTTAATGAATCATGCATCCTTGAGATTGTGGAGGAAAATGAAAATGAAATATACGGAAAGAAGTAAGACGCAATTATTGGAAGAAATTATTAATAATATTCTGGATTAATTATTTGAAGAACCAAAGAAAGTATTATTATTATTCTGGGATGAATTTTTCTCAAGATACAACGAATTACTTGGATTGTTATAGGCTTATAGCGTTCTGGCCGTTGTTGATGTAGGGCTTGAAATCTAATTAGATTGTTACTTAGATATATGGCTTGAAATCTTGCTAATTGTATGTTCTTTGTATTATTGATGCAGGATGCAATATTCATTTCAAGCCCACGATATGATCTCGGAAATTTGATATCAGCAAACTAGCAGCTTGAAACCCGTCAGATTTGCTAGATTTGATATCAGCAAACTATGGTTACAAACCCCAGTTAGCTTCCCCATTTTGATAATCTTCTCTAACTGATGTTTAGCTAAAAGTCTTAAAACTGTATATCTTATTGTGACATCCACCAGTGTTTTTTGATTGATGACGTTCTCAAGCTAAAATTTCGTAAATAGTTTTCATAATTGTGAGAAAAAATTTATATGCACTGATTACAGCACAACTTTTTTAAATGGGAGGCGTATAACATGACCAAATGATTCCACTTGTAATCCGTTTAAAGCAAACCCCTTTTCAAATGCTTCATATTGTTTGTTGTCTTCGAACAACGAATAAATGCATCACTATCCTTGAACCTTCTCGTTTTGGACCGCATATTGTACATCCAGTAACGTGTTTGATCAAATTGAACTACCAACTCCTTACTCTTTCGAACACCGAGCACTATACAGTAATCTCTAATACTCGACTCCTTATGAATGTCTCCTTTGTCCCAATAAATGTATCATTCCTTCCTTCATTTAAAGTAATCTTGGAATTATCAGACTTGATGATACAAGGAGAAGCTCTTCATAGGATGGTTCCTAAAGCTTCACTTGATCGTGATGTTTACATTCTTAATTCCATAATTCTATTTTATGTTACATGTAGAAATTTGAATCAAGCTTATAACAGTTTCTTATAGACTGCTGAAAGAGGAAACTTGTATAGCAACTCAGAAAAAATAATAATCGGTTAAGTTTATCTAACAAGGAGGGGAGAGAAAACCTATAAACAGGTCGATGTAATATGCTAAAAATTAGGGAAGAGATAACATGATGTAATCATAGTTTGCTGATGTAAAATCTAGCGAATTTAAAGGTCTTGGAGCTGCTAGTTCAAGAGATGCGGAGAGCAAATTTTTTTTCATACGATGTCCACAAATTAGCAAGATTTTTCCAATATTTTTATTGTTTGAGCTGTGCATTTTGTCCACCTGTTATATTAATATGATGAAGGAATTCCAAGATTTTTAAGATAGGGTGTCTATGATTTTTGGAACTGGGATTTTGAGACATTTGAGATGGTAAGTGTTAACATTTTGTATCTTGATATTTAAAGTCTTGCATAAAGTTGCAGAATTACTAATAACGGAAAATGGGTTATTTGTCCAAATATTTATAAAACCTGGTTCAAATGGACGAGTAAAATTAGTATGGATGAAATGGACAAAAAAAAAAATAGCAAGGATGAAACTGGATTCATCCTGACTTAAATTTGAAAAATAGCAAGGATGAAACTGGATGCATCCTGATGTAAATTAAAAAAAGAAAAAGTATTTGAAAATGGGTAGGATGAAACTGTTTACATCCTGGCTATTTTTATATTTTTGTCCATTTAAACAGTATCAAAATCTAGATGTCTTTTTCACCCAGGAATTGTTAATTTTGGTCTTTTTAACCAATTTTGTGTACTAATAATTGTTCTAACGGTTTCCCAATTTTTTTGGTACTGAAAGACAACAACCGTAAAGCTTGAAATTCATCGTCAAAGATAATTCTAACTTTTGAAGGCCGAGAATAATTGATTTAAACTTCCCAAGATGTGTTGAAATCGCTTCGCCTTCATGTATCTTCACATTGGATAGTTGTTTACACAACATAATCTTTACCAAGACTGATGATTTTTGATACAACTTCTCTAGTTTATCCATTCGATCCTTCGTACTGGTTTACTCTTTACATTATCGTAGAATTCCTCCGTTAGACATCTACGAATTATGGGTACACACTTGCGATCAAGAAATGCCCATTTATCGTCTTTGAGTGCTCCATTTTTCGCGACTCCACCTAATTGAACAACATGGTTTTTCTCGTTTAGATAGTCTCCCATTTGATACTTCCAAAGCACATATTTTTTTCTCATTAAAAACTTTAACCCTAGATACCGTAATTTCGATTTTATCACCCATAACTTCCACTCCAAACATACCAAAATTCCAAGGTTCTGATAGTGATTCCGATTGTCTGGAAATTCTAGCCAAACTGGTGCACACAATTCATGTAGAATTCTAACAAACAATGAATAAATAGGCATCTTAGAATATTATGATGAATAATAAGTAAACCAAGCACAAGCAACGATAATAGACGAGAAAGATAAATCAACTCACAAGACACAAGATTTATCGTGGTTCAACAATACATATAACGTGCATATATATATATATTGTCTACGTCCACTTTGAGCCGCACCAAATGAAATCCAATAGAAAAAATGATTACAACGTAGAACAAGTTTGACTCCCAAAAAATCTTTGGTTATACCGCAACAATTACTCGAAACGATCATCCTTGTCTCTTGTTCCTCACCAATTGCAATCACCACGAAACCCTAGCTTTTACCCCAAAAGTTATACAAGAAAAAACTCTATTTCTGTCTTACGCTCAAGTGCACCATGGATTTTTTTTTTCTTTTTTTTTTTATATTCAATTGAAAAAACAAAAGAAGAAAGCGAACAAAAAAAAATGCTATAGGGAAACTAAATCTCTATTAGATGAGCAAAGAAGTGGGGAGGAGTTAGAGAAGTCCTCCGTAGAACAATCTCATGAGGCACCATTGTAACTGAAATTGTGATTTCAACTTTTGAGGCTCATACTAAATTCATTTGTTAGTTCCCGTGGTAAATATGTTGGCGTGCACTGATCTACCCAGTCCTTGAAGATTCCCATTTTCTATGGAATACAGGTTTAGCTTTTAAATTGTCATACTTACTTGATAAAAGATTATGTTTTACCCAAATTCATCCACGATGGTTGAATTCATTGGTTTTTTTTGTTTAAAATGTATTTTTTCTTGAAGTAGTTTTATAACAATTTCGGGTTTTGGTATTAGGTCAATAACGATCATAGATGTTAAAGTTTGAGCCGAACTTCGCTGAGTTTGTAATTTACCAGTAACGTTCTATATTGGTGTTTAATTTGCAGCTGTTATTGAACGCTCCTTTGTTCTTCAATATAATGTGCTTAAACCTGATGATGCCATTTGAATGTTTTACTTTGCGTGCAATGTCATTTGTTTGCGGTGCTTATTATAGTACTAGTCTTAGGTAGTTAGTACTTAGTAGCACCTAATTCCAAAATTTCATTGTCAAAACTATTCATGCCGCAAAAAGCAAGTCCAGAAGATTCAATTTATTCTTATTTTGGTAACAGGTATACTCTACTCGATAAGAAAGACCCTTCATCCACACAAATTGATCTCCTTCTTGGGTTTGTAGGGATCTACGTCTACCTAATAAAATGTAAATGCCATGATTAAATTCTCACCACTCAACAGTTTCATTTCACCCTTTAGTTTTACTTTCTTGGAACCTATGTTACTACGTATATGTATTTATATACAACGTAGATGCTCTCATTTATTTCATTTTCAAGATGGTAAAATTGGGAACGACGCTCCAGATTCCAAAAATGAAATCAATGATGCTTAAGATTACGGAGGAAAATGAAAATGAACCAAACATTAATTGTTCACCTTCTGATTAAGGTTTACTCAGAGGGAAACGGTCGCACTAGATATGAATTTAATATGTAATGGACCTAATTCGATTGCAGTATACAAAAAAAAAAAGTGCGTGGTTTCTTGAAATGGGTTCAATGGTAATTTATGGAGGAAGTGGATTCATTGGTGTATATCAACTGTAAGGTTTGCTATTTCTTTGAATGGTTCTTTTTCTATCTTTTTAGAAGTGGTAAAGGAGTTAGGCAGGGAGATCCAATTTCTCCATATTTTTTATTTTAGTGGTGGAAATTCTTTCTTTAAAGATTAAGAGAGCAGCTGATTTGAAGCTTCTGCAAATTTTAAACCAACTACTGATGGCATAGAAATAACTCACCTCCAATTTGCTGATGATCTTATAGTTTTCCTAGATGACAGTGAGGAGCAAGTAACTAATCTCAAGAATCTTCTAATTGGTTTTGAGTTAGTTTCTGGTTTAAAGGTGAATTTCAGCAAGAGTGCACTGTTGGCAGTAGGGAATGCACAATTTTCTGATTCCTATGCTTTAATTTTCGGTTGTCCTAAAGCTCAATTTCCTTTGAACTATTTAGGCATTCCTTTGGGCAGTAAATCTAAGTCAGTCACTGTTTGGGAGTCAATTCTGCATAAGTTCCAACAAAGGCTTGGCACATGGCAGAGAAGATACTTGACAAAAGGTGGTAGGCTAATGCTCATTCAAGGTGTGTTTTCTAGTCTTCCTATTTACTATTTATCTCTCTTTCAGTTACCTACTTCTGTAGAAAAACAAATGGTCTCTATAATGAGGAAGTTCTTATGGGGCTCATCTGATTCTAACAAAAAAAAAAAAAGTTGGGTGGGTTGGAAAAGAATTAATCTGCGAATAGAAATAGGGGGTGTAGGCATTAAGAAGATGAGGCTTATGAACAAAGCATTACATGCTAAATGGTGCTGGAGATATGGGAAAGAAAGGAAAGCTATGTGGAGGTCAATTATTCATCAAAAATTTGGAAGACATGCTGATGCTTTACTGCCAAATGATTGCTATAATGCAGCTCCTACTCTTGATTCCATCAGAAATTTCATTGTGATTAATGCTTGTATATTGTGCAAAAAAAGCTCCAGAAACAAATGCTCATTTTTTTCTTCACTGTGAGGAGACATGCAAACTGTGGAACTTCTTCTTTAAAAGTTTCAAGACTCAATGAGTTTTCAGTTCGGATGTAAGATCTACTTTGTGGGAATGGTGCAGAAAAAAAAGGAATTCCTTAAAAAAGAAGACTATGGGGTTTAATACCCTTTGCTATTTGGTGGACGGTTTGTAATGAGCGCAACAGAAGAACCTTTCAAGGAGTTCACAAAAGTTATGACCTCCTACTGCAAGAAGTGAAGATTCTGTTATTCAACTAGTCTATGGGTACACATATCTTTGAGAATATTTCTCTTAATATGGTGTTGTATAATTGGGAGGATGTGTTAGGGTCTCATTAATTTTCTTTTTTCTTTTCTTCTGGTCTCCTTTTCATCTCAGCTGAACTTGAGATTTTGTAATTTTCTCAGCAGTATTGCCACTGTTTTGTGATAATACTATTTTTCTTTCTTAATATATTGCCCTTTCTTGAGTGAAAAAATAAAATGTAAGAAAAACTTTGGCAAAAACTAAGAATAAAAATACGTTAGAGTAAAATCTCGTTGAATGAAATTCTTGTCCCAGTTACATTTTAATTTGTTTGCCCATAAAAATACCCTTACTATTCCTGAACTTTACACATCGAGACATTAGGGCGGAGCCAAGGGTTGACTTACCATGGCTCTAGCCCCCAAAATCAGTAAAACCATAGGAAACAAAAACCTATTTTTATCATGTATTTTGGATTTAGTTCACCCAATTTCAATGTTTTATCCACAAATACCCAAAAAAGAAAATTTAGCCCTCGTCAGTTTTTATTTCTGGCTCCGCCACGGTTAAATAATAATAATGATACAAAATCCAAAATCCAAAATGACAAAAAAAAAAAAAAAAACGTTCGCATGTGTACAAACGAAATTATATTCATGCCTTTGGAGTCTCGTACATTTCTTAGTTTACTTAGTGAATGACATGATTATATATGCAAATGTCATGATTTCGGTATTCGGTTGTTCTGAACATATGTATAAATACACTGATCACATAGATGGTAAAATTGGTTTGCTTACGTAGGTGATACAATTGGGAACGACCAGCTTTGTAAGATTTCAAGAATTTTAAGGAATTATCTTTGAGATTGTGGAGGAAAATGAAAATGAACGATATAATAAGAAGTAAGACATGCATTTCAAGGAGGGGAGATTATTCTCGGATCGGTTCTCAAGACATTAGATTTGTGGTTGTTTTGTGACCGTTCCATGCTAGTTTAACAAAGTTGATGTACGTGAGTTCCACATTCGTCAATCTTTATCTCCGAAAAATCTATAAGATGGTGGAACTCTGCCGGACATTTCAAGGAGTCACCCATCGGAACGTTAGGAAGCTGCTGCTCCAACAATGAAGGTTGGGTAAGCAGAAAGGGACGCTATAGTACCTAATGCAAAATATCATTGTCGAGATTATTCTTAAGATTCCAATTATGTTCTTTTTGGGTTTACCAAATGAATTGACAGGATGTAGACACATCGCAAGATTTTTTGCTCTGTGAGGACAAAAAGCTTAGGAGTGGCAAGTCCTTAGTATTATTGATGCAATATGATCTCCACAAATTAACAAGATTTTTCTAATTTTTTTATTGATTGAGCTGTGCCTTTTGTTTACTTGTTATATTAACAAGCATCTAACCCGGTGCATACGCACCGGTTGTTTCGAGAATGTCCGTATGTGCAGGTGGCCAAAATTGGATTGGTAGACGTAGTTTTTCGCCTTTTTTTTTAGGTGGCCAAAATTGTAGGGTTTGAACCTGGCTCTTGCTGGTTGTCACAGCAAAATATACTTTGCCTTCTTTTTAATAAAAAAGGTAGTTGTGGCTGTACTTCAATAACCCTTTTACAATTTGTTTTACAATAATCGGTTCCGTTGCAAAGACCCATGTTCTCATTTATGTTTTATAGTAGCATAAATGGAACTCCGTTTTTGAGTTGCAAGTGATGGTCTGGGATTCCTGAAATCCTGGGTATTGCAGGGAATTCAGAAATTTATTATAGTATAGAACATCATGATGTTGAACGGATATTGTGACTCCTGTTATCGGGGCAATGTCGAAAAAATGTATTGCTTAATTTCATCCACACTATCATTTGTTGGTTCCAACACACATCTTACTTTTAGAAAGCGAGCAATTGGGAAATGGTAATTAAGGGTTTGAAGAGGAAACCACAGTTCATGGTTATGCTTGCTTTGTTAGAATTATAGTAGTAGGTACTTCATTTCCTGTATAATGAATGACAGAACTCCATCTTTTTATAGATCGTTCATTTTCCGATTGTTCATGCTCATGGTGTATCCATTTTTGTCAAAACCAACATTTTCATCTTGCCCAACCTCCTGCCACTACTTCTACATTTTGGTGAGACAACACAGTCCCCTACACTTCCTGATCGCTGATATCAAGCGATAACAAAATTTTCACTGTTTTGTTTTTCCGAGTTGCTGATTGACGTTACTTATCATCAATTTATGTTGCCTCTCATTCATGCCATCCATCACTCTCCTCTAGATCTTCTTAGTATGTAACGTTAGTCCAAATTTTTACATCCATTTCATTAATTATACAATGTATAATATGATCAAACAGCAAAAGAATCTGGTCAAATAAAGTATGTGCAATTTAGAGAGTGAATAACAAAAAATCATTACCTTGAAATGCTTCTTGTTCTTTGTCCCTTTTTTAGCACAAACTATTACATCTTCATCTTCATTCTTCGGACTTCATTAGCTAATTTTCTTGTTTTTGTATTATCTTCAAACAACTGAATCAATGAAGGAAATGTTATGCAAGCCGAGATTCTCCCAAGATGAATTTAAATAGTAATGGATGTTTCACCCCAAAGATGGCTTGTTGTTACCTCAAGGTGTCGTACATACATTGAAAAATATCAGTCATATGATTATCTTTTCCTCGTCTGCATGTGGTTGGTTGTCCGTATGTATTGCAAGCTTCTTACACCCCAATTGGCTGATGGAGGAGGAGCATTATTTGATATTTGTGAAGCCAACTTTGTCCAACATTTATAGAGAAAAAAACTTACGACGTGTCTTTTGGTAAGAGATTTGGGACACTGAAGTTCAGATTCAACTCAAACAATGTATGTATCTTGCATTGCAGGCTTTCACTTGGCTCTCGCGTCGACCGTATCTTGTTGCTGGTTATGTGTATCCATTGCAAGGTTAACTGACCTCAATTGGATAAATTATTAGAATTAAAATAACGAACAGTTGAGTGCAGATTTTCCCAAGCCGATTTAACCGTACAGGAAAAATTCGAAGATAATAATTGTATAATGATTCTTTCGTTGTATGTTTGTCGAACTTTGAGCTTTTTACCAAAAGTTGTGTCTTTTCGGATTTGTTTGGACGTATCTTATCAAGCATAGTTAGTTATGAAACATCAGATGTTTCTTATGAGAAGTTAAGTCCAACTTAAACCAAAAGACACAATTAGCCAAAGATCGTATCTTTATAGGAAAGCGACCAAGCATTTCGTATTTTTCACGTTCTTTATTATTTGTGAGAAAATATCTGGGCTTTTGTGGTTCCACCACGTCACCATAATCATTCTTCTTTATATTAAGAAGAAGAATTGAGTTTAAGTTTCGAATAAGATGTATCTTTTGAGATACTGAAAAAAAGTAGCTACTCAAACCAAAACATAAAATGCCCAAAGATCTTTCATTATTGTTTTGCAACTTCAATCCTAAAAAATAGACGGTTGAAGTGATGCAACGATTCGTAATGATTTTATAATCAGGCAACTGTTGATGGACAATGGCTGTATCTGTTGGTCGTTAATGGTTGTGTTTTCTTTGTATATTTTTTTCTTTGAAAGGGTGCGTTTTCTTTTGAATTTTGAGTGACTCTTGAATTTACCAACTCGATTGCATCTAATAAAGAGTGATTATTAGATTAGCCAATCATATTATGCTGACAGGGAAAGGAAGTGCTGATGTGGCTTCACCAAAATCCAAAATGATTCTGGAGTCGACATGTGGCGATTTTGGGGTCCCTTATTATAAAGAAAGATATGATTAAGGAATTCCAAGATTTTTAAGGCAGGGTGCCTGTCATTTTTGGGATTTGGATTTTGAGATATTGGAGACGGCAAGTGTTAACATTTTTCCTTGATATATGAAGTCATACTTAAAGCAGCAAAATTGCTCGTTAATTTTTGCATTTCAAGCACATGAGTACTCGCGAGTCCAAAAGGTTCAATTGTTTACTGATTCAATCATTTTTGGGCTGTTGCAAACACAACATAGGTGCCTTCTATTCTAAGCTGGACACACCGGGCTGGGACCTTTGTATGCCAAAGAAAACTTCAAAATAACAAGAAAACATAGGCACCGTCGAAATTGTATTCGTCTTTTTTGAGCCTCATACTAAATCCATTTATTAGTTTTCCAGGGGGAAAAAATGTAAAATGGCGTGATTATTCTCATAAAATTGTTTTGTTCTTCATTTTCTTGGAATCTATTGATATCAAATGCGAATGCCATGGGTTTTCTCAACAGTTCATTTCGTCACTCTGTTTCTAGGAACTTATGTATATATTACACACCATTTTTCATTTGCTTAGTTAGGTAGTAAAATTTGTGAAACACTGGATTCAGAAAATTTGAATAACAAATGTGCTTGAGATTGTGGAGGAAATTGAAAATGAACTAAATACTATACATCCTTATTTCTTGCACTAAAGTGGCTGCCGTTGACGATGATACTTCTTTACTATGTAACATCACCAGTTTGACATTGTAATTATCACATCTTTATAACAATTATATTTTAGCATAAACTTACTTAGGATGGTTAGTTTAATCCTAGGTGGTTTAATCTTTTAAAATTCTATTTTTCCTTGTAATAGTTTTATAAGAATTTAAAATTTGTCAATTAGGTAAATAACACTTGTGGTTGTTAAAGTTGGAGCTCTAATAAGTTGCTGAGTTTGTATTTTACCCCCTATCTTTTAATATCGCTATTTAATTTGCATTTATTTGTGAAAATTGGATTAGGAACGTTCCTTTCCCCTTATTTTTTCGAGAAGAAAGGATATATTGAAAAGGAAAAAGCAAAACGAAAAAAGAAAACTAGGTATTACACGGTCATTACAAGCTCCCAATTGTGTAAAATCTGATTGATAGAGTACCCTTGAAAGATATCTGTAGACGAGCTCCATAAGTAAATATCCATCTTTATCTCATAAATAAGTTCATCTATAGATTTTGTTCTACCTCCATGAACCCGTCGATTCCGTTCCATCCAAGCTTCCCAGCAAATTGCATATGGTAGAATATTCCAAACAGTTCTCCTCCTTTCCCCTTCATTGTGCTTTAAACTTGATGCCATTTTTATACTTTACTCAATCTTATTATGGTACAAGTCCTATGGGGCTGGTAGTCTCACTAGCATTTGATACTAAAATCTCACTGTCGAAAATATCCGTGCCACTATACGTTTTAAAAGAAAATCCAAAAGGTCTAATTTTTATTTTTACTTCTGTAAAAACTATGCTCTACTGGATGAGAAAGAGTCCAAAAGTTACGATTAATCTTCCATTTATCATTTTGAAGTTGTAAAATTTTTCGGAAAATGATTTACATCCCGCAGGCTCAATCCCGTGGGTTGTAGCGCAAGAAACAAGGGGGTGGGACCCACACTAAACCCACTTCCTACAAATTCTGTTGGAATATTTTCAACTGCGCTATCCAAGGGGGGGTCCTTGTGATACGTAACTGTTTCGACCGTTACAAACATATCCAGAATATTCAAATCCAACAGACGTCATTGATGTCTGATGATGAAGAGACTCATCGTTTCGTGAAGAGAAAACCTCTATAAATGGCATCTCCCATAACTCGTTGAAAACATATCGAAAAACCTTCTCTGTTTTCTCTCTTTTCTAAAGCATCATCAGAAATCCTGTTTACATGTGTTCTTGATTGGATCAAGGGGTATAAACCTTGAATTCAATTTCCGTTGTAGGGCTTTCATTGTATCCTGAAGGCATTATTTCACATACCTGTTGTAATCGCCAATTTATTGGGAGGGTAGAAATAATTGTCTAAAAGAAATCGTATGAGCCTTGAAAGTTTGAAGAGTCGTTACTGAATCCAAACCCCGACTATAACGACTCTCACACTGACTAGTTCCATAGTGACCATCAATCGACCCCTTGGAGCACCATTCAGACAATTTCAAGAGCATATGAGGTTTACCTGATTGTTTTGAGGTGCGGGTTCTTCATTTTGAGTATCGGTTCCTTCATTTTGAGCAGTGGGATCTTCATTTCCACCATTATTCATGGCTTCCTCCATTAACATCTCTTCATCAAACATCCAATCCATAGGATTAATTGATACAATCTTACCATCAACACAATCATGGTTATTGTTTGAACCTTCACCAACCTCATTCCCTCCACTTGAATCACTCATTTCTAAAAACCCTAGTTTTTCCTCTCAAAACTCTTCTTCTTCTCAAAACAAAAAAACCCAAAACTAAAATTTCCCCAAATTTTAATCCTAAAACCTGATTTTTATCTAAATAAAATTATCACACTAATCAACTTAATTAAATCTTAATACTAATTACTCAGGGGTATTTTAGTCATTTAGGAAAAAATATATAAGCGGTGACCCAAATTAGGATTGGATGACCTTTTTTGTCCTCTAGTGCTTGGCCCTCAATTAAAATGTTTGGCCCCAATCAAACTAGGTTAAGATTGTGGAGGAAAATGAATATGAAGTAAATGTTACTCATCCATGTTTCATGCACGAAACTAACTGGGTTTTTTATATCCAGTGCTCCAACTTAGATTTTCACCATTTTTAAGCTACTCAAGATGTAGATCCTGCTAAACATATAGGTCTTGTAAGAAGTTGCATATAATGTCAGAATCTAATTGTCAAAATCATACTTGCCACTTGTTTTATTAAAAAATAATATCTAATTGTATGCTTAAGAAGAAGTTCAGAGATTCAATTGATTGCGGTCCGCGAGTTATAACCCCAAAGGTGTCACTATCCATCCACAAAAAAACCATCAAAACAAAAGTAGCACAAAAACCCAACAAAAAAATAATAATTCGCGGTTGATGAAACCAAATAAAATTTGATGAAACCAATTTTGAAATTTGGGGATTTTGTATCAATTTTTTAAAATTTGGGTTTTTTTTATCAATTTTATTTAAGATGGAGTTTTAATGGATCCCAACATTTGAGTGGGGTTTTTGTACCACAAGTTTGGTCACCTTGGATTTTTATGACTAGTTTTGATTGATTATTCCTATTATAGGGGCTCCAAACATTTGGTTTTGAGCGCTCACAAGATGACAAAATCGGGTTATGAAATAGTAATCAACAAAACCCCATATCTAACTATTTTTTGTAATGGCTAAAATATCCTCCATGAATTATAAAATTAAATTTATTATGTTTTCTTTCTCTTTTCGTTCATAAATCATGATGAAGATGATGATCATATACAAAAAACTAAATCTTTTGCCTTCTCATTCTCTTTTCATTCATAAATCATGATGAAGATGATGATCATAAAAAAAAAACCTATTATTTTTCTTTCTCTCTTCTTTTTGTCTGTCGTGATTAAGGGTGCACAGGAACCGAGCCGGACCGACGGACCGAACCGGAACCGGTGGAACCGTACCTGGTTTTGGACCGAACCGAGGTACAAGGTACAGTCTGGTACCAAAAACTAGGAACCGAGGTGCTGGGGTGCAGTGCACGGTCCAAGACAAGTACCGTGCCAATCCGTCTCTGGGACCGAAAGTCCCGAATTATTAGATTGTCGAGAGAAAAAAAATCATCGTACTCGGGTAGCTTTGGATGGATATGGCTGCAAAAAGAGGAAGAACTGCTCTTTGAAGTGTTATCACGCTTTTTTGTGACCGAAATGAGACCGACCTTATAATTGGTATATCTTTACGCTTCGAGGTGGTGACAGTACCATGGCCTTCAAATACGGTGGACGTACCTTTTTGTTCTTCCATGGACTCGTTTCCCTGGTGCATGATTCACGAGACGAAGCATAGTTTTCTTGACGAACGGGTGCGAGTTTCTCTCTAGCTTCCTCATGTTGTATTTGAGGGACTGTGGCTCCTTTCATGAGTTGGATGCTGTTACAGTCTCTTTTTACTCTTAGTTTCTGAAAGTGAGAAACTGTTCTTGTTTTTTCCCTTTGGACACGCCAATAATAATTTTGGGCTCCCAGCGGTTGGACTTCCCCAATCATGTAAAACATCACTGGTGACGAAATAACATGGATGATATAATGAACATTCAGCTGCGATAGCACAATTGCACCCACAAATACTCTTAGCTCTTCTCTGACACTTCCATTTATGAGATTGAAATTTCTCTTCCATTTCCTCAAAGCGAATTTCCTCACGGAGATCTTAGTTCTCCACACCATTGTTGAGGCTTAATTTCGTCACCGTAAAATGAAAAACTCCCACGGTCACCGTAAAATGAAAAAAAAACAGGTACTTAGATTGTCGAGAAAAAAAATGCATGCGGAAAAGTACCGATCGATGCAGGAACCGTGCACTGGTACCATCCGTGTACCGAATGGTACCGGAACCGAGGTACAAGGTACAGGTACCGGTCCAACATTTTGGAACCGAGGTGTGTGAGGTACAGGTACTCGGTCTCGTCAAGAACCGAGCCGAACCGTACCGTGTGCACCCTTAGTCGTGATGAAGATGACGATCATAAAAAGAAAAAACTAAGAAACCCATCACTTATTTTTGCAAAAAACAGTTTCAGTACTGTCTACGGTTGGGAAAAATCATACTTCCCAACCGTAGACAGTTCAGTCTACGGTTGGGAAAATTCATATTTCCCCACCGTAGGCTGTCTACGGTTGGGAAAATTCATACTTCCCAATCGTAGACAGTTCAGTCTACGGTTGGGAAAATTCATATTTCCCCACCGTAGACTGTCTACGGTTGGGAAAATTCATACTTCCCAACCGTAGACACAGTTCTAAAACTGTTTTTTTTTAAACCTAATTCGATCGATTCCGCTTATCCATGCATTGAAACCAATTAAATAAGATGGGTTTTTGATTTTTACTTTATTGAAGTCATTGCGGGTGGATTAAATGGTGTTAATCGATAATGAATTATTTTGAAAATTGACGATTAATCGAAGAAATAAGCGATGAAGGTGATGGGGAAGAAAAAAATGGAAGAATTAAAAGGAGATGAATGAAAACAAATTAGTGTTAGGTTTTCAATATTTAATAGGTTAAGGGTATTTTAGTATTTTTCTTATGAATTAGGTCCCCTTATCTTCATATTATGATATTTGAATCCTTATGAGCCCTCAAAACTCTTTTTTTGGAGCCCCTATAATAGGTTTCTTTTATTTTGGTTAGAGTATACTCTAATTTATGGAAATGAAAGACCTTCGTCGGGGAAATTCACAAGTCCAAAAGTTCAATTTTGTCTGATTTATATATTTGAAATTGTAGTACTTCACGTAATAACTCAGGATTGTCCGATGATAATTTTCAGAATACCTAGCTTGATTTAAGGTGTAAATGAGTTTTAGAGATTTAAAACAAAGGGATTCCTCTCAATCGATTAAAATTAGTGGTTAGGAAAAAGCATAATTATTGATTTTAGGCCTACTAGGCAAATAAGTACTTGACATGGTATTTCAGATAAACTTGGCCTTTGCTAAGAAAAAGGAAAAAATGGACACCCTTGACTAAATGCACCGATTTCAACTCTTGGATACAAAAGAACCCACAATTGGGGGATACCAAAACTAATTGGGGATATGAATTACTTCCCCCAACCAATAGTTTCTGCTAAGGGGTGTTTTTGGGGCCAAAAATACGAAACTACCTTTTCAACAATAAAAGCTAAATCAAACATAAAAATACCCTACTCCCTTTTAAATTCGAAACATTTCTCACTTCCTTTCAAATTCCATTTTCCTTCTCTGTCGGCTCCTCACTTTGATTTTTTTTTTTTTTTACATTTGGTAGGGATGAAGACCACGCCGGTAGTGATGAAGACCATGCCGGTACTGAGTGCCGGAATAGTTATTATGATGAAGACCATGCCGATACTGGGTTTCTAAGTACCGGCATAGTTATTTAGGATGAAGACCACACCGGTACTGAGTTCCGGCATGGTTATTTAGGATGAATACCAAGCTGGTACTGAGTTCCGGCATGCTCGATATAAATCTATCCATGCCGGTAGTCAAGTGAAAAAAAAAAATCAATTTTCTGGATACTTTTCATCATGTGGCGGCACAGAAATTTAAGCAACATACTATGCCGGAAGCAGTGCCGGCATGCTTGAAAATTAGATAGTTGTGCCGGCAGTGGACTGATCAGAACAAAAAAAATAGGTTTTGAAGATCAAAACCAGAAAATTTTGTTACGAGACTGAGTCTTGTAAATGCTGGCATGGTTTTTTGGTTTAATACCATGCCGGCACCGAGCCTTTTCAACTGCAACAATGGTGGATTCAAAGAAAAAAAAAATCAAATTTTCAACCTCTTAGCAACAATTCTCGCTACACAATCATCCTCCATTTTCACAAAAAAAATTCTGTCTCAAATATTTTTTCCCTCCTTCTACTCTCACCTCACTCACACAAATTCTAATAAAAATACACACTAATTTATCCCCCAAATACTTAAGATTTTTACTAATTATTATTAACCACTAAACCTGATTAGTGGGGGCTAGATTAGGAATTAAAAAAATAATTACATAAGGGGTGACCCAGCTTTGATATTTAGATCCCTATTTTGTCATGTAGCTATATCCCCAATTAGTTTCCATATCCCCAATTGCGCGTTCATACAAAACCAAAACATATAGGCTCATATGATATGAATGGCATGATTATTTGTAAGAATCATAGGAATTGATCTCATTCTTGGATTTGTTGGAATCTGCCTATTAAAATGCAATCCCCATGTTTTATTCTCATTACTTTCATCTCATTTTCTTAGAACTTGTTGTGTATATCGATATAGTTTATATTCAACAAATTATATACCTTATAGATGCTCTTTTCTATTGTCTTCCACTTTTACGGTTATACGGTAAAAATGGGGAAACACGTATTAGGCTCTAACAATTTCAAAAATCATTACGAAATCCAATAAATGATCCTTTAGATTGTGGAGGAAACTGAAAATGAAATAAACCTTATATATCTTGTGATTTCGGTTTACTAAGAGTAACCAAATCATAATCAAAATAAAGTTGTTTAAAGAATGATATTTTTGAAATTTGGAGTACTACTATAGATATCCCAATAGACTTGATTGGTTAGCGATTTCCTTGCTTAGCTATGACAAATCAACATCAGTAATTATCACGATGATAAGAAAATTTATAAATAAAAATATAAAAGTTTCAAATTGAAACATATATATATATAAAATTCAATGGGATATTTATTTTAAAAAAACAAAAATAATTGAATCATTTTCTTTATGAGTCTTCATTAATCATTAATGTATTGAATATATATACTTGATTATTAATTTATGTTTTACATGGGGTCTACATATGAAATCAAAAAGGAAAGAATATATTTTAGAGAAATTATTGGAATGAATGGAGTCTGGGTTGCACGGACGCTCCATTTGTTGAGCCGTGTCCGCGTCCGAATCGCGGCGGACACGAGACGCGCGTGGGATGCTGACACGACGCGTGTCCGAAGTACCAATTTGCACGTCCTGCACGCGTCTGGTTTGGACGCACCGATGACGCGTGTCCGACGCATTTTTTTTTTTTTTTTCATCTTATACTATAATAAAGAAAAGACCCCTTTTTGGTGAAGCCTTCTTTTGGTGAAGCTTTTTCACATGACAATAATACCCCCATTAACTAAGCTTTTAGTTAATATTTGTATATTTACAGGAATGTCATTGTTTAAAAATAGATCAAAAAAATTAAAACTTAGGTATCTTTAAAAATACAAATCGGATTTTTTCAAAATTGATATATTTGGAAAGCTCTTTAAATTATCTACGTAATGAGTACAAACAAGGATATTAAATTTTTATTTTAAGATTTGTTTTTCCCATTATTATCAAATTTGGTGTTGTTAAAAGAATCCAATTCAAGCATGTGCATCGCACATGTGGCCTTACTAGTTTTCATATAAACTTTTTCCTTTATTTTTACTATTATTAACCAAATGAAGAAAGACAAACATTTAGATCAATAATTTAGGTCTTTATTAGGATTTTGTAATTGAAAATGACATCACGTATACCCTTAGTTGGACATGTGTTGATCTAATAATGCATTTTGATTGTGCTATGTGTTTAATAGTGACTGATTATTTGACATTCGGCGTGTATGAACAAACGATATCTTCTTTTCTTTTGAAATTTATACATATGTAACATCATTTTCTAATTTTTAGGGTCGAAACACTTGACTTTGATGTATAAATACATGATTATATATATAAATAATATATAAATAAAATATGTATATACGTGTCCGCGTCCTAGTTTTTTGAAAATTTTGTAGTGTCCGCGTCAGCGTCGTGTTGTGTCCGCGTCTACGCATCCATGTCTGTGCAACCCAGGATGGAGTTGACTGATTTGAGGGGCAAATCAGTAAGTACTACGGAAAATATTTGTATGACGTGTCAGCTAGATATGAGGGGCCTCATACTCTGATGATGGGCCCCGTTCCCATCGTAGCCGGACCGTTTTTCGGATTGGGAGTTTGAGACATTGGTTGTGTTCCAGGGTTAGCATTTCCCCTCGATATACAAAGTCATATCCAAAACAACAAAATTGCTCATTAATTTTCGCATTCACAAAATTGGTTAAAAGACCAAAATTAAAATTTTCTGGGTGAAAAGGACAGTTAGATTTTGATACTGTTTAAATTGACAAAATTTTAAAAATAGGCAGGATGTAACCAGTTTCGTCCTGCCCATTTTCAAATACTTTTTCTTATTTTTAATTTACACAGGATGCATCCAGTTTCATCCTCGCTATTTTTTAAATTTAAGCCAGGATGAATCCAGTTTCATCGTTGCTATTTTTTTTGTGTCCATTTCACCCATAAAATTTTTTACTCGTCCATTTGAACCGTGTTTTAAATTTTTTTGGACAAATGACCCATTTTCCGTTTCGCATTTCAAGCACTTGAGTCTTCACTTGACCATACAAACTTCATAAATATACATCTCCAGAGAATTGGCCTCACCAGCCCAAAAGGTTTTAATGATGAACCATTTTTTTGGGGACCATGCTTTTTTTGTGGGGACTATGATTCTATTTTAGAAAAGACATTACAAGTAATTCTAAGTCACCCCTTATCTAAATATTTTTCTTAATACCAAACTTACCCTCCTTAATTAAATGTTTTGTTTAATGATTAATTAGCTATTAGTTAATGATTAGTAATTAGTATGATTAGTAATAATTAGTTACTCTATTACAAAAAGTTAGTAATGATTAGTATGATTAGTAATGATTAGTTGCCGATAAGAAGTTCGGTTACAAAAATTGAAAATTTTGGTTACGATCAAACCGAACTATATAGTTTCTTTAAGACTTTCCAAATTTCGAACTATATAGTTTCTTTAAGACTTTCCAAACTTAAAGTTCGGTTTCCCAAATTTATTACCAAGAACCGAACTTAATGATTAGTAATGATTAGTAATGATTAGTTACCAGTAAGAAGTTCGGTTAAAAAAAAATTGAAAATTTTCCTTGCGATCAAACCGAACCATATAGTTCGGTTACAAAAAAAATTTAAGACTTTTTAGGACCAAACCGAACTTAAAGTTCGGTTTCCCAAATTTATTACCAAGAACCGAACTTAATGATTAGTTACCAGTAAGAAGTTCGGTTAAAAAAAATTGAAAATTTTCCTTGCCATCAAACCGAACCATATAGTTCGGTTACAAAAAAAATTTAAGACTTTTTAGGACCAAACCGAACTTAAAGTTCGGTTTCCCAAATTTATTACCAAGAACCGAACTTAATGATTAGTAATGATTAGTATGATTAGTAATGATTAGTTACCAGTAAGAAGTTCGGTTAAAAAAATTGAAAATTTTCCTTCCGATCAAACCGAACTATATAGTTCGGTTACAAAAAAAAATAAAAGTTGTTACGATCAAACCGAACTAAAGTTCATTCCCAAATTTTTACCAAGAACCGAACTTAATGATTAGTAATGATTAGTTACCTGTAAGAACTTTCCCAAATTTATTAGTGATTCGTATGATTAGTTACCAAAAATTGAAACTTTTCTCTCGGTGGTAGTCGGAGGTGGTGGTGGTGGTGGGCGGTGGGAGGAGGTGGTGGTTATATATAGGTGGTGGTGGTGGGCGGCGGCGGGAGGAGGTGGTGGTTATATATAGGTGGTGGTGGTGGGCGGCGGCGGGAGGAGGTGGTGGTTATATATATATAGAGAGAGAGAGGTGGTTATTAGGTTAGTTTTAAATTAAATTAGGTTAAGGGTAGGTTAGTCATTTCCACACTTTAGGACACCCCTTATAACTATAGGGAAGGTGGCCTAATAAGATCATGGTCCCCAAAAAAAAACATGGTGCCCAAAAAATGGTTCTTAATGATTAATCATTTTGAGGCTTTTACTAAAAAAACCATAGTTACCTGTTTGATGAAAAAGGCCTTCATCCTCAAAAGTCCAAAAATTCGGTTTGTGTCTGATTTATTGCTTTATAGGTGTAGTTCTTTGCTTGACAACTCAGGATTTTTGGATGATTTAAAAAACAAAAAAAAACTTGGCTTGATTTAATTTATGACTGTCACTGAGTCTTAATAATATTCAGATAATTATTGACATTTACCATGGAATACTCTCCATTAATTATATTTATTGGTTAGATAATCAACGTGATGTCCAAGCTTAATTTTTGATCCAGGGTTTCCAAGATCTTTAATACGGGGGTGTCACTTCTGGGATTCGGAGTTTGAGACGTTGAAGATGGGCTAAATGTTGGCATTTTCCCTCAATATTGGCCTCCTAATTAAGGTTAGTTTCTTTCTGCTGGTGGCTTCCAAGGAAAAAGTTCTCACTCAAGACCAGCTTTGTCATCAATGTGCCAAGAAGGATGAAGAAACATCTTCCTATATGCTCCTCCACTTCTCAACTTCTATATAGCTGTCTTGAATCAGGGCCGTCTTAGGGCATAGACGAGCTAGGCGGCCGCCTAGAGCCCCAAATTTTTGGGGGGCCAAAATTGTATTGTGTGCAAGTGAATTACTAAACGATTACAGGTGTCTAAATGGTTTTGTTATATGTACAAATACAACAGACAGCTGTTACGATTGTTATTGTAACAACTAAAAAGCACCTCTATGTATTTCTTAGTTATCGGTTTTGGTTCTTTTATGCCAAATTGGAAGTATACATTCCAAAATCTAACTTAAAAAATTGAAAAAAAATCAACGGCCTTCGGCCGATAAGCTAGATCCAAATTATCGCTTTTAGTAGTATATAAATTTATCTACAAAGCTAAAAATTGCCTATGTTTTTGATTTTATATCACATAAAAAGGCCTCAAATTTTACGTTCGCCTAGAGCACTCCGAAACTGTAAGACGGCCCTGTCTTGAATCATTTTAGGGACGAGTTCAGTATCTTTAGAGTGCTGCTTCAATATTTTATTCCAGTTGCTTTACATGCCTGGCCACATCCCAAGAGTAAGACTCTATAGAACGAAAGAAAAAATCGAGCTTTCAACAACAAGTCTTGGATTATTGCTTTATTAGTTTAAAAGATCGGGAAAACAACGACAGTTTTTTGGCTCTTCCGATAGCCTGAATTCCAAAACATTGAAACAGTTCATGAGAAAATGGAAATTGACTGTCTTTGAACCTCTTTGAGTTTTTTTTTTTGTTTGTTTGGTCCCGTTATGTATCACATGTTGGTCTGTTCTTCAAATTTTCTTTTGGTTGATTTCTTATATGGGCGCTTTTTTTTTTCAGGGCAAAAGTTGTTTGTTCTAAGTTTTCATGTTTTATGAGCCTTTTACTCTTCCTCTTAATATATTAAATATATCGATTAAAATAAAATAATTTTTTTTTGCATTTCCAGCACTCAAGTCTTGACTTGACCATACAAATTTCATAGATATGTCTCCATAGATTCGGCCTTCATCCTCACTAGTCCAGAAGGTTCATTTGTTTACTGATTTAGTCAAAAACAACGTAGTTACCTTCTAAGCTGGAAACGTTGGGACCTTTGGACTAGACGACCCACCTTTTTGGATACAAAACTTCAAAAAATAAAATCATACGCAACATTAGAATCATATTCGTGAGTCGTGACTTGTGAGGGTCATTCTAAATTCATTGGTCAGTTTACAGTTTACTGGAGTGACTATTCATAAAAAAAATTGTTTCATTCTTCATTTTCTTGGAATTTATTGATATCAAATGTGATTTTCATGGATTTTCTAAACAGTCTAATCGGTATCTTGGAACTTATGTGTTTTATTACAAGTATGTTAAAATTTGGGAAACACTGTATTTCCTATGCCTCTTTAGATGGTAAAATTTGGGAAACACTGGATTTAGACAATTTCAAAAACAAATGGTCCTTGAGATTGTGGAGGAAACTGAAGTAAATATTATACATCCTTGTGTCTTAATATTATCAAATTCAAGCTGATAACCAATTTGAGGATAAAAGGAAATTTGTCACTAGAAAAGGGAACAAAACAAATCAGAAAAAAGTTGCTCCGCCTAAAGCAAGTTCTGCAATTGCTAAGGATTATGAAAATAAGTTTTCTCTAGCAAAGAGAAAGAAGAGCTTAACTGAAATTCAAGAAGGATCGGAAAGTCAAAAAAAAGGGAATTGGACCCAACAGAATGGAATGGAGTAAATTGTCCTGCGAGAAGAAGGAACACTCTTCAATTTGGGTTGTAACAAAACACAACAAATCATTCCCCGTAAAAAAGCCGGAAAACCAAAAAAAGCCTCTTTTGATCTCATTTCTTCTGAAGATGTTTCAACTCCAATGGGTACCAAGACTGTCAAGATGCTGAACACCGGAAGTAAGGTCGAAACCGAAGGGAGAGAGGATCCACCACAAACACACCAGAATATTCCCACCGGCCTTGGCATCCAGGTAAAGACTGATCTCTTGCCATCATTATTGTGACAATATGCTCAATTTCTTATATATTGTTGCCTACACCAAGTATATCCCAAGTTATAGTCATGATCTTAATTCCTTTTTTCATTTCCATATTGTCAAAAATCATATAATGCACAACCGTGAAATAGTTTTCATCTCTGAAACTATAATTGAGCATATTTATACTTGCAGAACAACAGTCGCATGGTTAAAATTTATCTATGCTTTTGGTATTCATAATAATAGCTTGGTTAACATAGATAGAATCATGTCTTTCAAGTTTCATTTGCATAACAATCATTATAGACACCATGTTGGTAACTTGAAGATAATATCTTGAAACTGTCAAAGAATTGGGAACCCCCTCACACAAAATTACTTAACTGATTTGGTTAAAATATACAACCCTGATATACTGTTTCTGTCTGAGACTAAAAATGGGAGGGATGTTGTCAGCAATATCATTAGGAATTTGGGGTACAATTTCTTCATTGTTAAGAGTATTAGAGCAGCAGGAGGGTTGGTAGTAGCATGGAAATTAGGGATAAAACTGAAGGTGGGGTGTTTCTTTAAAAGTTTGATCAACTGTCATGTGATTGACACAGCAACAAAGAAGGAAAGCATCATCTCATGTGTTTATGGACCGACAGAGTGGAATCAAAAGTATGAATTCTGGAATTATATGGCTCAAATGGGAGGTGGTTTGGCAGGGGAATGGATAGTTATTGGAGATTTGAATCTCACTCTCAGTGCTAATGAAAAAAAGGGTCCGGGTAGTTTCAATAAAGCTGAGGCAGATATAATCAAGTACCTTCTAGACATTGCCAACTTACAGGATCTTGGTTTCATTGGGTATCAGTTTACATGGTCTAATAAAAGAAAAGATGCATAACTTACTGAAGTTAGGCTTGACAGAAGCTTGGCCAATTTCCAATGGTGCAGCACTAACAGATATGCTACCTTAACCCATCTCATGGCAGTTGGTTCCGATCATCTGCCAATCATGCTCAATACCAAGAGTTCAAACGTCAGTGGTAAAATACCGTTTAGAGTGATGGGAACTTGGCTAAAAGAACCTACTTGCAGAGAGGTAATCAACAACAACTGGAACTGTCAGGTGGATGGAAGTAATGCTTATACCCTGGTCCATAGGCTAAGAAACACCAAACACCACATAAATATCTGGAACAGAACCTCCTTTGGGGACATCAAAACCAATTTAAATAGAGCAAAAAAACAACTAATGCAGACTAGTGTTGTAGCCAACCTGAGGAATAGAAGTGAAGTTCTTAGGAAATTAGAAGAAGAGGTCGAACGTTGGTACAAAGTTGAAGAAAATTTCTGGAAGAACAAAAGTGGGGATCAAGAGGTGCAACTAGGAGACAGGAACACAGCTTATTTTCATAGAAAAACAGTCAACAGGTATCATAGAAATAGAATAGAAGCCATTAAAGATAGCAATGGCATCTGGGTGGAAGGAAGAGATAGTGTCGCTAATGCCATAACAAGCCACTTCAAGCAGGTATCCACCACCTCTAAGCCTAATACCGAGCCTAGCTACCTTAGTGACATCCAGAAGAAAGTTACTGATGAGGAAAATGCCAGACTCACAGTGATACCAAGCATGGAAGAGGTTAAAAGCACTGTTTTCTCTATGGAACCGGATAAATCTCCCGGCCCGGATGGTTTCACACCTAGGTTTTTCCAGATGAATTGGGGGGTAGTTGGGCAAGATTTGCATAATATGGTTAAAAAGTTCTTCATCTCTGGCCACATCCTTAAAGAGATAAATACAACTTTCATTTCTCTTATACCGAAGGTCGAGTTCCCACATGCAGCAAGTGATTATAGACCCATTAGCCTAAGCAACATCATCTACAAGGTTATCTCTAAAATCCTAGCAAATAGGCTGAAGAGCTTACTACCCAACATAATCTCGCCCTACCAAGCTGCTTTTGTTCAAGGTCGGCCGATTTCGGATAATATTTTCATTGCACATGAACTCATTCACACTATAAGAGCACAAAGAGGTAATGAGTTTTTGATGGGGATCAAAATTGATATGTCAAAAGCGTTTGACAGAGTGGAGTGGGAATTTTTAATTGCCATCATGCAAAAGCTAGGTTTTAGCAGTCAGTGGTGTAACTTAGTCAATCAATGCATATGTACCGTCTCGGCTGCGGTTTTGCTGAATGGTGTTCCATGTGAATAGTTTGTTCCCTCTAGAGGACTTAGGCATGGAGATCCTCTATCTCCCTACCTCTTTATCCTATGTATGGAAGTGCTCTCAAGAGGTATCTCCAAGGCAGAGGATTCAAACCTTATTCTTGGGATAAAGGTGGGGTGCAATGCCCCTCCAATATCCCATTTGCTTTTCGTAGATGACTTGTTGATTTTTAGCAGTGCTAGGGGTACTGAGGCTGGAAATATTTTGAAAGTTTTAAATGAATTTAGCACTGCCTCAGGCCAGCTCATCAACATGGACAAATCCAGAATTTTTTTCAGTCCAAACACTCATCAGACCATCTTAGATAATGTTGTAAACATACTAGGAGTCAAAAGAATTTTACTTAATGATAAGTACATAGGGTCACCGCTATTTACTCATACTTCAAAAATTGATTCTTTCAAACCTATTGTAACTAGAGTTGAATCTAAGTTACAAGATTGGAAGTGTAAAACTGTTTCTGATGCTGGTAAAATGGTTCTAATTCAATCGTCTTCATCCACTGTTCCATTGTATCAAATGAATTGCTTTAAGGTTCTGTAGTGGTGATAAAGAAGATAGATAAGTTACAGGGGGATTTCTTTTGGGGTAAAGATGAACATGGCAGTAAAGGAGTGTACCTTAAGGCTTGGGTTGGATTTTGCAAACCAAAGAGCATGGGAGGTATGGGCTTTCTGGATGTCAAGTGCTTTAACGCTACAATGCTAGCAAAAGCAAATTGGAGACTGCTCAAAGAGCCAGATCTCTGTGTGAAAGTATCTTCAAGAGCAAGTACTATTCAAACACAAATATTCTCGATAAATCTAATGTGTGCTCTCCTAAAGCCTCTTAGGTGTGGAAAAATCTTAACCGGGAAGTGGACAACATAGTGGAAAATGTGGAATGGGTGGTGGGAAATGGGAGCATAATTAAAGTTTGGGTCGACAAATGGTGCCCAACCAAAGGCATTATGATGGAACCAAAGACACCCAACTCGAAGGTGATATATCTGCAGGGAAATGATGATATGTAGTGATGACAGATGGAGATGGAACTTGAGCAAGCTCCAAGAGTACTTTGATGAAGATACTGTTAATATTGTTAGAAAAATTCAGATAAACAAGAACAAAAAAGATGAAGTAAGATGGATGCTTGAGAAAAATGGAAAGTTCACCACCAAGTCTCTCTATAGTAAGCTGATTAGAAGAGGCCATACTGAAAATCTGGGACAAGAAAGGGTCTGGAATAGGATTTGGAAAATGAATATACCGCCAAAGATCAAAACTTTCATCTGGAAATGTTTTCATTCGATCCTGCCGTTAAATGGGAGAATAACACAGATTCTACCTTACATCAACAAGATATGCCCCTTGTGTGGGAAGCAGGAAGAAACTCTAACCCATCTCTTTATGTTCTGCGATTTTGCTTTATATGTGTATGCATTTCTTGGTTTCAATGTTTCTATTGTGATGAATGGGAAGCTTAACTTCCACTTTTGGTTGATAAACTGGTTTGAAAGAAAGGAAATTAAGCTGTTAGGTCCCTTACATTGGTCAGACATAATGGCCATTGTAGTGTGGGAAGTTTGGAGATCAAGATGTGATCTAGTTTTCAGGAAAATAAAGCTTTCCTCTAAAAGGGCAAGTGATAACATAATTAGGATGCTATGTGTAACTATGTGTAACCAGAAAATTAAAGTAACATTTGACTTTCCCAATTAGGAAACCAGCCTATTTTTGAATCATATTTGTGAGTCATGACTTGTGAGGGTCATACTAAATTCACTGGTCAGTTTACAACATATTCATAAAAAAAATTGTTTCATTCTTCATTTTCTTGGAATTTATTGACGTCAAATGTATGGATTTTCTCCACAGTTTGTTCGGTATCTTGAAACTTATGTGTATGTATATTACACACACTACAATTCCTTTGCTTCATTATATGTTAAAATTTTGAAACATTGTATTTCTTTTGCTTCATTAGATGGTAAAATTTGGGAAACACTGGATTCAGACAATTTCAAAAACAAGTGATCCTTGAGATTGTGGAGAAACTGTATTTTAATATACGTAGCTTTTGTTTCAAAAACAAAAGCTACGTATATTAAAGAAATTGTCTAACTGAAATACAATTTCTGTAAATACGACAAGTATATTAAAATGGATATGGATACAACTGCCACTGGATATGCTTATCAAAACAAGATTTGTATTTTGGATTCTATGTTATTAAATACCTTTTTTTTAGGTCTCCACATATGATAAATACGCATACTCCATTGGAGATGCTCTAACCAAAATTGAATTTATATTAAATATGATACATTTTAGAAATTAATGTATGTCAATTTATATCTTCAAAACGAATTATACATGTAAGAACGCCGTCTCGAATTATTGCTGAATCACGACCCATTTTCGGAATAGTTGACTGAATTTAAACTTTAACAAAAATATTACAATAAAACTACGTTAAATTAATATGTGATAAACTAATAATATCTCTAAAATAATATTTTTTTCTAGTCCAAAGAAGAAAGAAGAAACCTCAACCAAGGAAGCCAAGAAGAAGAAACCTCTCTCGCTTTGTTCGCATGTCCCTCTATCTCTAACCAAACCTCAAAGAAGAACTCAATTCATTGATAAACAAAGAAAAAAAGAATCAGCCAAAAATTTGTTCACCCACAACCCCCTCACGTAACATTAGTGAAAATTTGTGGTCGGTCCGTTCCAAAAATTCGATCCGGAAAATAGGGACCGTCGTATGACCATCCGTGATAGACCATGTCCGTTTAATGACTGTTAAATCTCAAATTAAAAAACCAAGTCTTTTTGTAACAATGGTTTAAGGAAATGGCGTGATTTATTCACAGGGGTTGCTACTCTTAATACGTTTTTCTCCCGCGAAATTTCCCAATAAGGGATCTGATGGTTCATAGATGCGTTCACTGTATTGGGATTTTTATTGTGGGTCCCATGCTTTGTTTGAGGGGGATTTTCGTCGAGACTGGATACGATAAACCTAGCATTTCCATTTTTCGTACACAATTGGTTTCATTCTACATTATTTTTGAACTTATTGTCACCAAGTGAATGTCATGAATTTCAGTTTTTAAGAACATGTATGTTAATTTACACACACTCTTTAGAGTTTTACTCATTTGCTTCCAGAGATGGTAAAATTGGGAACCATCAGTTATGTAAGATTTCAAAATTGTATGAAATCATCCTTGAGATTTGTGAACACGGAACTCGTGCATGGTGTGCGTGATCACAAACAATCTAAATAAGAACTGAATACGTGCACTGAGGTGTGAGAAGTGTATAATATCCCTAGGTAGATGATAATTCATAGATTCCAAACCCCTCTAGTTTGTCATGATCTCATCATCATTCCCCAAGGCGATAGGTCTGAGATACGAGTATGTATGTGAAACTATGAGTGCAAAAGGTAAAAGAGACAATGGTTTATGTGGTTCAGCACTAAGGCCTACATCCACGGATCTGAGGTGATTTACTATAAGATAAACAGTTACAGAGATGATCACAAGATCTTGTGATCATCGATCACTTGAGCTAAAACTCTCACTTACTTCTCCCTATTCTCTCTCCTTCCTCTCTTTTTCGGTCCCCCTTCAGTGGAGGGGGGGATACATATTTATAGCTAAATTTGGTGGGTCCTACTGACAATGAGCTGTTGAGATCTTATCTTCTTGTGTTCTGTGCATGGTACGCGGACTTGAATATTACCCCGCGGGCGTGGTCCGCGGACTTCTATGTCACCCCGCGGCTTCGACTATATCCCGATTCATCACGCTGATCAACCCTTGTTTCCATCGTTGGTCGTCCGACACGTGTTCTCGAGCTACATTAAATGCGGGTGGTTGGAGCGTTCCAGTCCACGCCGAGTGGTGTCAGTCCTCTTGTCATGTCTATGTCGGTTGGACTACCTCTGACCGTTGATCATGTCTTACCTCGTGATGGGTTAAGGCCATCCTTTGGTGCTACGCGGGATTACCTATCTCGGGTGCCACTTTATTTCTGACCGTTGGTCTTGACAGATGGCACGTTGTCTGAGTGCCACGGATGCCCCTTTGTGTCATCCTTTGAGTAATGTCATCCACGTGGAACCTGTTAGTGCACGTGGCAATGGAGATAAATAAGTGTACTTACAAGATTAGAGGTGTAAACGTCTTAAAGAGACACCAAATGACCCACGAAGTCACGTGCTTAGCGTCTTCGGGCAATCTTGAGATTCATGTTAGAATACGGGCATCCAACTCAAAACCAATTGGCAATGAGTGGAGTGGCCCATAGGATTATAAAACGCAGGATCTTAGATTGCCTAGATAATGTGGGACTAATAATCTCAACATGCCCCCTCACGTGTAGCCTCGTTGGGTCTAACACGTGGACAATTAAATCGGGTGACGCGGAGTAAAGGCGCGGTCAAATGACTCGTCGCAAATAGCCTGCTCTGATACCATGTTAGAATACGGGCATCCAACTCAAAACCAATTGGCAATGAGTGGAGTGGCCCATAGGATTATAAACCGCAGGATCTTAGATTGCCCAGATAATGTGGGACTAATAATCTCAACAATTCAGACGTGTTGTGCTGTGCTGTGCCAGAAAAATAAACGTGTTGTGTCGTGCTGTGCTGTGCTAGCACACTTATTTTATGTTCTCCAAAATAAATATTTTTGAGATATTTTAGTTAGTACATGTATTATTATAGAAATAAATTAGCATACCGAAGATAAAATGTCAGAAATTGGCTAAAACAATGATTTTTGTGTGAAATATGCATCAAATGTGATGTATTGTGTAGTATTTTACGCATGACGTGGCGTGCTTTCTTCGCGTGCTGTGCTGGGCTGGGTCGTGTGCTAACACGTGTCGCGTGTTGTGCTGGGCCGTGTGCCTATTTTGTGCAGCACAAAGACAAAGACATTAAACAAACGTGATGTGCCTGTGCTGGGCCGGTCACGTGTTGTGTCGTGCTGTGCTCGAATTTCAATGTGTTGTGCTGTTCCATAAACGTGCTGGCCCGTCCCAATTTACACCTCTACTTGAGATTGTGGTGAAAAATGAAAATGAAAGAGATGAAACTGCATTTATTTAAAGAAATAATTAGCATTATTCTTGGACCAGATATTTCTCAAAATGTAGATAATTACATTACATAGATTGAGGCTTTCCGGCATTTCCAGCTAATTTAATAATGTTAATGCACGTCAAGTTTCCTATTCGTTAATCTTTTAGCTCCACCAAATCTATAAGATGGTACAAGATGGTGCAAGGAGCCATTCGTCCAGTCATTAGTAACCTTGCACTTTTAGGGGCGACCCCGAAAGAATTAGGGGCGACTTTTTTATTCCCAACCCATATACATCGTTAAGGTATGTCCAAAAACGCGGAGAATACGTTAATGCCCTTACACAATCGGAAGCTATTCTGTGCCCGATTATTATACATTAATCGGAAGTTTAGTAGCTATATTATACTACCGATTATATTGATTTTGTGCCAAACTCGCATCTGGCTTCTATAACAATCGAAAGGAAAAATAACCTCACTATCCTACCGATTATAGTACCTCCTAAATTCCCAAAATTGGTGATTTCGCCAAGAAAGAAATTTGGGGCAACTGTATAATCGGAAGTCTTATTAACTACCGATTATTCTAGTTCCCAAATTCGAAAAAAAAATGACAATTCTGCAAAAACTAAATTTGGGGCAACCGTATAATCGGTAGGTTATTAGCTACCGATTAATATATTTCCCAAATTCGAAAAAAATGACATTTCTGCAAAACAAAATTTGGGGCAACTGTATAATCGGAAGTTAAAATACTTCATTTGACTACCGATTATACAGTTGCCCCAACAAAATACAAATTGTTGGAACTCTAAACTCTATATAAGGATTGTATCTTTTACTCTCTATGGAACACAAATACCTTTAGACTCTCTCCAACATCATCTTCAACATAATGGCCCAACCATTCATTAATCCTACGGAGTTCACGATCGAAGAAGATTTATCTTTATGTAGGCGCTATGTTCAATTCTATCCGAGACGAGGAGAAGAACGCAGCAAGGAGGCATAATGAGTATGAGTTATTTGGGGAAAATTCACGAAAAATTCTGCGACGACACCGGTAACCCAAACAACCGTCACTCCGCCTGATCTTTTCTGCGAGTTGGTTCAATAAATGGACACGTCCAAGAATTCGTCCATTTAACTTATCTTGTGAATCAATATCGATTGAGGGTGAAACCAATGATGACGTTATAGAACGATCTCTCGGGAATGGCGGAGATGGAAAAGTTCAAGCTTCCGTTATGAAGCTCATTTTAGAATCCTTAGGGCGATGAAAAGATTTAATCCGTTTAGGACTCGTCCAACACGTCCACGACACTAATCACAATACCTTGTAATAGAATTGAGGGAGTTCAATGTAAAATTATGATGATGTGTAGGTGATATTGTTATGAATTTCAAAATATTTATGAAAATCGGAAGTTTTAATTGTTGATCTAACTACCGATTATACTCCAACGGCTAGTTCGTTCAAAAGAAACTATCCGTGCCTCGAAAACCACACACAATCGGTAGATAATACATATTGAGAAACCTCCGATTATACTACTCTAATGAAACTGAGAACTCTGTTGACAAAACAACCTATAATCGGAAGTATATAACAATACATGTTTACCGATTACGAATAATCGAGTGCTTTGTTCAAACATTTACTACCGATTGAGTGTAATAATTGTACGCAATTTCAATGCATACCTTGTAAAAGTACGCATCAACGGCCATATTTTCAAAAAAAAGTGTCGTTGGGACTCTCATCTATATAAGGAGGGTAAACTCTTCTTATTTATGCACCAAACAACACATATATAGCATCGTGTATTCTACAAATAGATTTTCCATCGTCTACTCTTGTGAATTCATTGTATATCTCAACTTACAAGCATGGCAACGTTTGACGCAGATGAAGATTTGGTCATTGTGAAAACATGGTATCGTGAAACAAGACGTGAAGATGTCATAGCAGGAAGGTTAACACCCAAGTCTTTTGGGCGAGGTATATAGCCAATTTGTGCAGAGTATGGAAATCCAAAGCAAAGATCACTCCAACAAGTTCATGATCGTTTCCGACTTGTCCAAAAAGGGGTAAATGATTACATAACGATACAAAAGAGGATGTTTAACACTAGCCACTTAAGCTTGTCGATCCAACAATTTGTAAGTATAACGCTCGGTTATTCTTTTTAAATAACACCGGGTGTTTAATCTTTCTTACTAAAATGAAGTTGACATTATTTTATGTTTGTTTATATAGGAGACACTCGCAAAAAGACAGTACTTAGTGGAAAAGGGTGAAGAATTCACTTATGATGGCGATTATGAATTCACGAAGTCCGTCGTAATTAGTATAAATGTTGATTGATGGTTACAATCGGAAGTTATTATTTTATATTGTCTACCGATTGCGAAGATTTTCACCTATATTTTGGTTTGGTGACAATCGGAAGTTTATGCGGTATGTTGTCTACCGATTCTGGGAAGATTTTGACTTTTTGTCGAGACTATCGTGACAATCGGAAGTTTATTCAATATGTTGTCTACCGATTAAGGAAAAATTTACGGTTTATTTTTTGTCGGAGTATGGTGACAATCGGATGTTTATATAATATGTAATCTACCGATTCTGGGAAAAAATTTCAGTTGTTTTATCAGCCTTTTAATCGGAAGATAAGTTCAAAAAGTTAATAACCGATTATAATATTGATTGAGTCTGTTTACAAAAGCTTGTATAATCGGTTGATATATTAAAAATATAACTACCGATTATAGCTTTAGACTTCACAATTATTTTCCACAAAATTCCAAAAAAATATATGTACAAATAGGGCTTTCCAAAATACATCTTTCAAACATAACAATCATTGATCTTCATCATCAGAGGGAACCAATTCCAGTAGGCCTTCCGGAAAATCCACCTTCATGACGCGATCCCAATCCAACATGTTGGTCTCATATTGTTTCAACCAATCGTTACAATGATTCGTTGGGAAGTAATCGCTCCAACCAGCCAACGGAGGTAATGGGCAATCCCTCTTTACTCTTAAACCGATAAAATGCATCTCATTCACAAATGCCATAACAATTCTTCTATCTTTAACCGATTGATCGCAAACCGTTCTTGTAGGTGTAAACGTATTAGAATGTCCATACCTAGGAGGAACAAAGAAATGTACCACGCAATTCAAAGCGTCCGCTAAGAGATATCCACATTTAGGCATTGTCATCCAATACTTGGATCCGATTGTCTTCAATCCCTTTCGGCACTTTACACGCGCAACAAAGTCTTTGAACTCTAGTTCTTTGTCGTGCCTATCTCCTTCCTTCATCATCTCCATATAGAAATCCTTGTCCTTTATTAGTTGTACCGCCATCTTAGTTCTTAAATTTTGCCATTGGGTGACATCTTCATTCACCGCCTCTCCAAAGTAACCAATTTGTTCCGAGGCGACGTGAAACCCGCAATTGCCATCCCCATCAACCTCGTCGGTGGACAAAACAAATGGAACAATGAGTGGAGGGAGTTGTTTCATATACTCTTCTATAATCGTATACCTTGATCGTGTTGGTCTTCCATGAAAATCCCTAGGACAACGAAGAGTACCATACTTCTCTCTTATAGTCACCATTTCCGTTGAATGTGTTTGTGGCGAGTCGCTCATTTGATCAATAACTACGGAGCTAGTTTGGGTCTCCACTAACACAACTTGTTCCACAGCATCGACTTGACTTACTTGAAAAGGCTTCTTAGAGAGTTTTGGACTTCCATTTTGATCTTTTCTTGGACGACCTCTTTTCTTTGGTTGCGGCTCATCTTCAAATTCGGCTTCCGAACGCTCATGCCGACACAATATTCTTTTATTAGACAAATGATCCTTTAATTCTTTTCTTTCAATGGTCCTCGACACTTCGGTGTTTGGCCTACCCGCCCCCTTATGCTTAATAGGTTCATCAACCTCTTTTAAACAAGGGTGAAGAGCTTGTTCCAAATCATGCATCAATATTTGCTTCTTGGCGCCATTTGTTGTAGCATAACGCTCGGCTATTCTTGCACACAATTCCGACTCCATGAACGACGGACCATTGACTACGGGTGTACTTGGAGTGAAATTTAATTGCTTCCAAAATGGATGAATATCATTGATGTCAATCACATCGACGTACCAACCCATTTTATGACGACATGGGAGACCAATACCTATCATATCCTTGCAAACACAAACCGTATTCTCGTCATCGTTAGCTTTATACAACTTCAATTGTTCTATCATGTGATTTATTGCCCAACGTGAAACTTTATGAACAATGCCCCTTAGAAGCAATCTTTCCCCTTCGTGTTCCGTAGGGAATTTATGTACACTAAATTGCATAGAAGCCTTAATCTTTATGAGATCACGATTGGTGAATTCATGGATTGCTTCTTGGATCGACACAACTCCATTTTGACTACCTAGAAGTATTTTCTTTAATCGGCCATGAGACCCCTCCGCAATGCTTGTCGCCTCGTTCTTGAAGTTATGATATTCATATGTCCATGCATACACAAACCTCTCCTTAATCGGTAACCATTGTGTTTTACAATACTCAACGGGTTTTGGGTAGTCGTTGTAATATTCTTCCTCAAATTTCTTCAAGTTCCTTTCGTAAATTTCCTCGGTCATTGACCAAACGATCTTGTCCCATGCTTTCATGAACGATCTCCAAATTATCCCATCCTCATTCCATTTTTCATCAAATAACCTCTTCTCTTCCTCTCGTTCTTCCTCGGTTAATTTACTAATGCGCTCATCCTCTTCCTTCGACCTCTTGGTACCCTTCCTTGGTTTTTTAGCTTGGAGATGGCGATGGCAATTGTGTCTGAGGTTGCATTGAATGTGCCACGTACACTGCAAGTTTCGGGCTTCAGGAAACACTACCGCTATTGCATGCATTAAGGCTTGATCGTTATCCGTTACAATAACCCTTGGAAAATCATCCCCATTGTAAATGGACCTCAGCGTCTCCGAAGATCCAAATGAAACTCACGTTGTTCTCATGATCCATTAAACCCCATGCAATCGTGAACGTGTTTGTGTCCGAAGTGTGACAAGCAATGTTCAACAACGGCATGTTATATTTGTTTGTCTTGTAAGTGGCATCTATCAACACAATTTGATGAAAACATCGAGCCAATTTTATCATTTCTGGATGTGCCAAGAAAATACGTACCACTTTACCATCCTTTTCTTCCGTTCTCAACGTGTAGTCGTGTAACTCAGCTAACCACTGCGATTGTTGCATGACCGTTCTACCATCCCATTCCGTCCTTTTGATCGTAGCTAGGGCCGACTTAATTGTAGATAAAGAAGACAAGTTGTCGGGGTCGTCCGCCTTTATTTTACTTAAGATCGCACTCGCCTTTTGGATACGCATAGACCTCACCGTCTCCATTTCATGTGGTTTTAACTTCGCAACCATTACATGTCCAATAAGAGTATCCGGATCATCGTGGTTGTGACAACCATTAGCAACTTTAGACATTTTCCAATCTTTACTTTCCTTACCATCGGGCTTATAGAAGACAATCTTAAATGGGCATCCAATCTTCTTCGTATGAGTTCGGTACTTCTTCCTCTCCGTCTTCCTTACATACTTATTATTCTTTCCCTCGTGACTCTTCTTCTCCCCACCTTGCTCACATACCATTTCAAACCGAATATTCTTAACGCAACGGTTCTGAACTACCACGCACATCTTCTCTTTTGCCTTGTTCATAAGCCATTCCTTGGCCTCCTTCTTACTTCCAAATATCTAAATGGGCATATTACAAAACAAAAATAATAAGCATAACCATATAACATACACGATTGGAAAAAGAAAAGATAAATCATGACCATACCAAATCGTTTGCATAGTGTAGGGAAGTATCAGGCCTCAAATAATAATCGTCATCAACCGCTACAACAGCCTACGCACAACAACAACAAGTTATGCATTAGCAATCGGAAGGAAGTTTAGATAATAAGTAAACGATTGTAATACAATCGGTGATTTAATACTATACAACGTAACCGATTATAATAAATCGGTAGTCATGTACGCATATAGTCTACCGATTAACGACATACAGAAATGAACAATTCTTCTATGTAAAAACCTTCAATAATCGGAGGGACTATAAATTCATGAACCAAACGATTATTATATACCAATAATCGGACGTTTATTCATGTAGACAAATTCCGATTATGAGAAATTGAAGCTTTCAATATGGGGATTTTTTCATATTCGGCATATTAGTACATCAAAATATACCCGATTATTAATAATCGATAGATATGTTACTAAATTTACTACCGAATATATGTCGTTCATGTCATTCAATGCATGCAAAAATCGAATTTTCACGTTCGAAAACACACACAAACGCACGTAACATGGATAACATGGGTATTAGAGTTTGTTAACAACATACCCGTATGTTTGATGAATCGTTAGCTTCGATCTCGGGTGATTCTCCATTTTCTTCCATGAAAGCGTCGTCTAGGGTTTCATCTCCATCAAAGTTTGGATCATTCAAAATATACCCCAAATCGTCATCTCTAAACGGTAGTGAACCTTGAAATTCAACAACTTCACGTCCTCCTTCTTCGTACCCATCCATGTTTATGGAAGTTGGCAAAAATCGGAAGTTGACAACATATACCCACTTCTTCTTTTTTTTTTTTTTCTTCTTCTCTCACTCAATCGGGAGTTACCTCGCGATGAGTCAATTTTTTTTCCAAACACTAATATATAGACCCCAGCCTACCGATTACAGAGTTTGCTTCCGATTATTGAGTGAAACTACCGATTATTGTTTTGGCTACCGAATATTATAGTTTTTTTCAAAGGTTGAATCCCTGACCACTTATAATCGGTAGTGTATAAGTTTTATCATCTACCGATTATGTCAGATTGCAAATTAAAGCAAATTAGGATTTTAGAAAAAACTCATTTAGGGGCAACCTATAATCGGTAGGTTTTGGAACCTATATTCCATACGATTATGGCTACTTCCAAATCACGAACCACATGGTTAGGCCTGGCTTTGTACCCTCTTAACCTATGGATTTTGGCAAGGGTTCGATCTGGGTCTCCTTACAATCGATAGTTTATTAAGTTGAGTAGACTACCGATTATAGTAGATTTCAAAATTCATCACATGAAGGATTTTAGAAAAAACTAAATTTGGGGCAACCTATAATCTGTAGGTTTTGGAACCTATCTTCCGTACGATTATGGCTACATCCAAATCACGAACCACATGGTTATGCATGGCCCTGTACCCTCGGAACCAATGGAATTTGGCAAGGGTTCGATCTGGGTCTCCTTACAATCGGAAGTTTATTAAGTTGAGTAGACTACCGATTATGGTAGATTTCAAAATTCATCAAATGAAGGATTTTAGAAAAAACTCATTTTGGGGCAACCTATAATCGATAGGTTTTGGAACCTATCTTCCGTACGATTATGGCTACATCCAAATCACGAACCACATGGTTATGTCTGGCTCTGTACACTCAAAACCTACGGAATTTGGCAAGGGTTCGATCTGGGGCTCCTTATAATCGGTAGGTTGTTAAGTTGTTAACTCTACGATTATGGTATATTTCAAATTCCCTTACATGAAGGATTTTAGAAAAAACTCATTTTGGGGCAACCCATAATTGGATGTTTTGGTAATATATTTAACTCCCGATTAACGGTGCATCCAAAACACGAACCAAGTGGTTATGGCTGGCTGAGTGCACTCAACACCTATGAAATATGGCAAAGGTTGGATCTGGGGCTCGTTATAATCGGTTGGTTATATAATTATATACCCTACCAATTATGGTATATTTCAACATTCATTACGTGAAGGATTTTTTAAAAAACTAAATTTGGGGCAACCTATAATCGGTAGGTTGTGGAACCTATTAGGCTTCCGATTATGGCTAGATCCACAAATCTATCCAAGTGGTTATGGTTGGCTCGCACCCCTCAAAACCTATGGAATTCGGCCAAGGTCAATACGGAGCTCCTTATAATCGGTAGTATTATAAGTTGGATAAGCTACCAATTATAAAAGGGATTATTGGCCGAAGTATCTACACAATAATCGGTAGGTATAGTTTCAATTTAACCTACCGATTCACCTTTAACCTACCGATTATGGTGTTGGCTACCGATTATATAGGGCATATTGGCCATTTCGAAAAATCGAAGATAAGGGGTAGCTTAGATTTACGTTTGGGTGACCTTTTTTGTCTTTTAGTGTCGCCCCTAATTCTTTCGGGGTCGCCCCTAAAAGTGCCAGGATTAGTAAGTTGCTAGTCCTACAACAAAGGTTGGGTAAATAAAAAGGGCGGTCGTAGAACCTAATGCCAAAATCTTGATGTCAGAAATCATTTGGACAGTTGATTGCTTTAGAACATAGATGACCTGACCTGATTGTAGGTTTTATAAGTAAATTAACTTTTTTTAGAACATAGATGACCTGACCTGATTGTTTTAGAACATAGATGACCTGACCTGATTGTACTTTCTGTGAACAAGAAGAGGATCGGTATCTCACTTACTTCTGGATTTTCCCTGTGCAACAACTGTGTTTGAATTAGCTAATTTGAACACTAGAATTACTTCTTCGGTAAATAACATTCAACAGATATTGGCTGAGTGGTTGGAACAAGATTCAGAATATTATTTCACGAAGAAGATGTGTATTATGTAGAATCCTTGAAAAATTAGAAATGATATGATATTTTCTCAGGCTAATTTCTCAGCGAATCTGGTGATTAAAAAAGCTTCTCAAGACACAGAATTGTGCATGGCTGACAAGGCAGTTATAAGGAATAAAAGTTCCATTATTCCACAGGTTTGGTGCTGGACTCCTCCTAATCATACATTAAAATTAATGTGGATGCTGCTTTTATACCGAACAATGTAGCTGCTGTTGCGATTGCTCGTGAACACACAGGAAAATTTCTAGGTTGTGGTAGTTGTACTTTCATCGCTACTTCACCTTTATATGCTGAATCTGTGGCTTGTAGGCTTGGTATGGAACTAGGAAGAAGATTCTTGTTTGACAATATATCATTGAAGGTGCTTCAAATGTTACCACGACAATCATTGGCAATGTTTCTGAAATCCCGTGGAGCATAAAATCCGTGATTTTACAGATTAAAGACAACATCTCTTCTTTCTCTGATGTAAAATTTGTTTCAGTTCCAAAAAGTGCTAATAACACTGCTCACATTTTATGTCAACATGCGATGCATGAGAATGTAACTAGATGGTGGAATGCTAATTCTCCACCTAATTGTATCCTTTCAAACCTCAATCTTTGAGGTAGTTTAATAAAAGCTGGCTCTGTAAGGCCCCTTCCTATGGGTGTGGCAAACATGAATGTTTGCCATTTAAGCACCCACTATGGAGGTGGCAAACTGGCAAACCGGCCTGGCTAAGTGGCAAATTTGCCACTTAGCCGGGCCAGGTCAAGTTTCCACCGAGCGGTGTAGTCTCCACCGCTAGGTAATTTTTTAATTTTTATTTTTTTCTGCTCTCCTATTTTTTAGTTATTATAACAGATTTTTATTATAAAAGGCCCCACAAAATATTTTATAATACCTAAAATCTAAAAAGGACCCCACCAAATGCAAATAACTAGATTTTTTATTAACAAGGGTCCCACAAAACACAATATAATATACTACATTAATAAAATTTGCCAGTTTTATTATAGTGTGAAAACTAGTTTGCCATGCCATGTGGCATGGCAAAACAATCTTTATACCAGGGAAAAAAAACGGTTTAGTCCAAAACCCCATCCAAATATACTAGTTAGTCCTGACCCATTCAACTAGGTACAAATTAGTCTTTTTTATTGAAAGTACACAAATAACCTTCCTGATTTACAATTTAGTCCAAATATTTACAGTTTAGTCCAAAGTGACTCACAATGATGTCAACAATTTTAAATAATATAAAAAAAAATTAAAAACAATTTATCTTTCCAACCGTTTGTCCAAAATTCACAAACTTTATATATTCGGAAAGCTCTTTCCAAGAGCTACACAAAGAGTACCCATATGCCTATATAATTTTCATTTTAAAAAAATGTTAGTTTATATTGCCGTACAAACATGTACATGTCTACAAAAATCCAAAAAATCAAAAGACAAAACAAGGTGTACCAGTTTGTACACCAACATAGCAAAAGTAGACTGCAGCTGAATCTCATACGAGAACAAGTTAGCTAGGTGATACATTCCCAAGGGTTTACCGAACGCTCTTCTCATACCAATTTGAAGCCTGCCAGCTCCGGCACATGAAAGCATCTTGTTGATACGCAAGACATGGAAATGATGTATTTATACTGTTCATCTATATACATACAATGACGAAGAGGAAAAAGTGGTCAACACAGATATCAAACTATTGTTTCATAAAGTTTTTAACTGACAAGGAATCTAATAAAACAAAAAAATAATTATACAGTGGGATCTAGATATTGGTGACTCGTAAGCTAAAATACCGTTGTAGCACCAGTTTCTAACTTATTTTTCACCTAGGCCTATATAATTGAGTAATCACTGATAGCATGAATACTGTGTAACACATTAATAAACCATCCAGTTACTACAGGCTACAGCTCAGAAAAAATGATTATACTAACTTACACGTATTAGCTTAAATCTATTCATCTGTCTGCAGAGATTATTTTAATAAAGTTGTTCGAAAATGGAACTGAAGCTGCAACAAATATCCTAGAATGTACATTATCTTTGCCTAAGAGATGTTACAAGGATCTAAATTTCTAATGAGAGGACAACTTTTGATGGTATAAGAAAGAGATGCAGTAACTTTTGATGTTTTGTGGTATAAAAATCCAACATTTATACCACAAAAATGCACATATTACTAAGATAACATAATAGTGTACAACTTTGTACACATCTATAGAAAATCCAACACATGTACAATTAGTGTTTTCCCTAATTTTTGGTTTGTATACATAAATATAGTCCTACAAGTGTACAACTATTTACACCTAAATAATCAACATTTGGACTACTATGCACACCTAAATAACATAATGTGTGTACATGCACTACTTTGTACACACCTACGAAAAAAATATGCATGAAATCGATCATTCATAAACCCACACAAACCTACCTTTTCATGATAATTATACATTATTGCACCAATATGTTCACCCATGCGAAACATGCCTAAAATCGATCCTCCATAACCACACAAAAACCTACTTTTACATAGAAAATACACTAGTGCACCAATGTGTACACTCTTGCAAAACATGCATAAAACTGACCATTCATAACCACACAGAAGCATACTTCATGAGAATTCCACTGGTGCACCAATATGTACACCCTTGTAAAACATGCAGCAAAACGATCATTCTAGACTTAATAAGTCTAGGTGATTAAAACTATCCATTTAGTTATACAAACAAGTAAAGCAGTGTTTACCCATAAAGATGTGGTGGCACCTCCATTCTTTTTCATGCAAAACTTTGTCATTCCATTCTTGAGTAGGAGGTAATTGTTAACACATATCCTGTGCACATACAAAAAAACTACATTAAATGCATCTCTTGAATTGGAGGTTGCCATTTCCCGTACCACCTAATGAACTATCTTAAACTTTGATGACATGCTAAGCACGACTACCTGATTAATCAAAGATGTGACATAATCATTTGCAGAGTATATATACTATGGGCTCGTATACCTTAATAGTGTATGAAATCATTTTTTATTTCCATGTATGCGTATTAGAAGTTATACGAGAAATATAAGAAGACCGTGTTCTGCAATACAAAAAGAGTACAAGAAAAGAAGTGTGAAAGTGGTTCACATCATACTCTTAACTTTTATGGAATCCCACTTGAGTGGCAAACAAAGAAGTAGAACTGACTCGACTTGACAAAACTAGCAGTTTCTAATGTCCACAATGAAAGTTTCTGATGTCGAATACGGTCATATCAGTCTGTTTGAAGATCATTCAATTACGTACACATTAAAAAACCGACGTGTACAATTATGTACACATTAAAAAAATCAACGTGTACAATTATGTACACATACGAGAATCGATGTGTACAACTAAGCCATTGTAAAAATGATAAAAATAAGAATTATTATTATTAGGTAGGTAAGAAGTTAAATTGAACTAAATGCATCGTCTTACCCGAGCTAATCTCTCCTCCCTTCGGCATGTTTTTTTCTCTCGCTTGCGTTGTCCTTAAATAATACCTGATGCCTGGTGGTTTGAATGGGTACTCCAGAGGAAACTTAATCTTATTATGGTGGAATCCACCTTTGATAAATAAAAAAGAAAACTCAGGAACGATAGATGTGGGTAAATCTCAAGAGTCATCCATATCAGATAAGCTAGTGACCAACAAGGATCCTTAAGTAGAGTTGAAATTTGATGTATCTTCTTATTAAACAGTGGGAAACATTTAATATACCTGCAATGGTGTGCCTTCATCCTTCCAGAGCATAATCTGAAGAGAAGAAAAAAGTCAAAAGTAGAAGTAATAAGCATAAAACAACAAGAACAGGAAGAAAAAAAAAGAAGAAAAACAAATCCATACGGTCGGAAACTAGGAGCACATACACATGAAAAATGACAGTCAACTTCATACAAGGTGTACTGCTGCCAAATAGGGTACACATGACATTTCTCAGGTTTACCTAGACTAACTAAATAACTCAACTCCATATCCAAAATGGTGTACAACTATGTACACATGAGAATGTTGTACAACTATGTACATATCTACAAAAATCTAACATTCACCCTACAAAACATGTCATATATTGTTGAGATATCACAATGGTGTACAACTCTGTACACACCTATAAACCTAGGGATCCAATCATCACCGAGCATACTAGTGTACAAAAATGTACACATCTATAAAAACCTAACAAAATCTAGTAGCATTCATAATCCAAAATGAAGATTATAATTTGCTTTCTCCGTTCATCACCAAGTGAAATTGTGGTGTACAATACTGTGCACATCCTATATGAATGAACAAGTAATTTCCTCTCTTAAGTCATCACCATAAACAAGTGTACAATCAAGTACACCTTGATGTGTCCTAACAACTTATTAGTCTTTTAAAAATAGGAATGTCAATTTCTTGTTGAGAACATGAATATAACCGTGCAAGAAAAAGTGCTGAAGTTCCAATTCCATTTCCTCCTTCATTTGATCTACTTATAATAATACCGTAATATTTAACAAACATGCATTGAGTTCCTATAATACTACCGTAACATTTAACAAACATACATTGAGTTCCAGTTGATGCATATAACAAACAAACTCGAGTTCTCAACAAAATATTTCCATAAAAAAGAACATATAAAGGAGAATGTACCTATCTAGGTACCACCCTAAATCCAAAACTCTAACACATTGACCGTTTCAGAACACAATGCAACTTCTCGACTTGTTGCTCAAGTGCGGACGGGTGGGGCAGTTCCAGGTCATCAACTCGCAATCACTGGTGTCCAAATACTGAGGCAAATTGATACCGAAGTCTTCTTTTCATGTTGGATTCCAAGTCAAGTCCTATTCGCTGCCCATATACCCCTCTACACAGCCACCAAACCATGGTTAATAGCCGCACTAGATATTAATTTATGTACCAATGATAATCAATATGTGTACAACTACGTATACATCAATAATCAGCATGTGTACAAGTACAAAACATGTATATAATCAAAATAAAAAATAAAATTAAAACAAGTAATTATAGAACATACTAGTGTACAAATATGTACACCTCTCTAGAAACTTAACTAATTCCAACATACACGCCCAAAAGGCCCATTAGGTATTAACAATCAACAAGTGTACAATTATGTACACGTTGACGATCAATGAGTGTACAAAAATGTGCACTTCAATGATATGGTGTACAATTGTGTACACATCAAGAATGAACAAGTGTACAATTATGTACACGTGAACAACTCGATAACAAAAGGTGATTGCTGAAACTCAACTGCTATGAAATTCGACAAAATGAAAAAACGGAGAAAAGGGAAACAATAATACACAACCATATACAAATAAATTTGCAAGAAATCCAAAGACACGAATTCAAGACTATCCTTTAAATGATAAATCAATAGATATACTGTAATAACTAATCAATGAAATGATTAAAGGTAGTATAGAGAAATCATTATCCATATATGCAATGGATGTGTACAAAGATGGTATTATTTCCAAATTGATATAAGCAATTATTACACTCATTGCTAATGCAGACAAGAAAAATCATCATGCCCGGTAGGCAAAGACAGTTTCAAAAATCGACCAACAAAAAAGTACTTTTGAGAGCACATTTTTCGCTGGAATTAAAACTATCAAGTGGTATGTGGGATGAAATACCTAAAAGTTTATGAGGCTAATGGTCTAAATACATAAGGCAACAACACTTGGAAGGATATACAGAGTATCACATCAATCTATGTTCACCTTCAAAAAGAATCAAAATGTGCACAACTTTATACACATTAACAAAGAACGTGTGTACACATGTGTAAATAGTTGTGCACATATGTATCCTAAACATGTATACCTATCTGCAAAACTTCCTGCAAGCTTATAAGATTAATTAATATGCAGGTATGCTTAGATGATAGCCAAATCCTATATGTTAGAGCTTATGCCTGATAATAATTCAGTTCAACTTCTGGAGGAACACTTTTACATTGGATTCATAAAATATTTTTAGAAAATATTACGTGGTTCTAAGTCAAAATGGCATGAGTAGAATGGTCAGCAAACAAGGTATAGATATATGAAGGACAAGTCACAAACATAATACGCCACTTATGTCATAATGGAGATAAGCACCTCTATTTTGGAAAGCATGTTTATAGAGAATTAAAGACTGTTAACAAGTAAAATCATATACAAGAGAGAAAATATAGATAAATTACCGTGCCCGTGTTACAGAGAAGAAATGCCGCAAAAAAACGCTGGAAAATCACCCACCGCTTTGGAAACTGCTGCAAAAGGGGATGACGTAAAACAACGATGGACAATCACCCACCGCTTTGGAAACTGCCGCAAAAGGGATGATGGAACCTGTGTACTCTCTCCCTCTATCGCAATTCCGTTTGCATCTTTTGAAGCACTCAGTGGAACAAACTTTGACCCCTTTATGTTATTTAAGAGTAGTACGTCTGGTAACATTTCAGACCATACGAGGGCGTCTTGATAGGTACCACGCTATATCAGCGTTCTGCTACAACAAGGCTCTCCTGTGTTTCAAAAGGTTTCATTGGGTCTCGTCCTTAATTTCACGTCTGTATTATTTTACTACAAAATGACTCACATAATGGGTTAGAGCTTGAGGTTCATTCACTTCGGATAGAGCAACTTCACAAAAGAATATGGACCCTATACGGCATACCAAAGAACTAAAAATATTAAAGGTATCGCTTATATATAATTTTATGAAAAGAAATCAACAGAATATATAATTAGCAAATTTCCAAAATACCGCATGCAACAAGCCACATGGCATTTGCGCAATGTCGCAACTTGGTAAACTAAGGTGATTATGTTCTCCAAAAATTTTCACATCTAATCTCCAATGACCTGGTGGATGAAAAATAAATTTCAATGTAAAAAAAAAAAACCTATCAATTAATCTCCCTGACTGATAGAAAATGAATCTACAATGATGCGATTTTTTATTTCTATGATTAGGCTTCGTATTCCAGTTTTGATCACTGATCTATTTATTTTATTTGGACTAACAAAGTGGTATATAACAAGTCAGACTGAACTTATGTGTCTTAACGGCTAATGAATCCTATAATCAAATATAATAAAACGAACCATTACCCTCAGTGATCCCATGGAAATCTTCCGCAAGATCTCTACCAGCACAGAAAAGCTTTCCCATTTTCTTGAAACCACTAAAAAATTGCAAGAAGATCAAATCGAGAAACGAATCCAACCTAAAAAAAATTCAAAGAAGAAAAAATTAATCAAACAAACATAATCCTAGAAGCTCAGACGCTAACCTGAAGTATGAATCACGTCTGTCTCTCGTTCTCTCCAAAAAAGAAATTCTAGATCTGGAAGATGAATAAGAAAACATGAAAAAGGGTAATGAGGGTAATAACAAAAAGACGTATTTTCTAAATCGGCTGAAATTTGGTCTAACCCGTTCAAATTTGGACTAAATAGTACACGCATTTAGAAATTAGGACTAGAGTGTACCGGGCTTGAGATGGTAGGACTAGAGTGTTCAAAGCCCAACCAGTTTGGGAGTAAACGTTAATTTCTACTTATACCGGCTCCCATTGGAACCGGCCTAAGGGCCTTTTTCCTTCAAAAAAAAAAAATAAATAAATTGTTTTTGAAAAATAATATTAAGAAAGAAATCAGTGCTGGAACAAGAATTTAATAGAAGCTTCCAAAAATAAATTTATGTAGACTTGTAAAAACATAACTGGGCTTTACAACAATTTCGGTTGAGCTTAACCTTAATGGGCTAATACTTTCTACCTATGGGTAATACTTGAATGGACATCAGGGCATGGCTTAAGCTTAGGGGAAGTCCATGTATATAGGCTCCACCACTACCTCCATCAAATCTCGGAATCCTTGTTTAATGTCGCTTAATCAAGCAATCGATGAAAGCATCCGAAATTTTAAACTAATTTGAACTCGCTCGTTGTTAAATGTCAAAATTTCACACAACATAAAGAAAACCAAGTTTATTGAAGCAATTTTTGATTTTTGATAGTGAAATTTTCATACTTAGACTTTCTAAGTCGTCTCGGCCTTATGTTATGGGTACAATTTTGGTTGTCTTGTCAAAATTGAGAGATTCATTTCGGGAATGTTGCCAAAATTTTGGCCATCTCGGACAAAATTGACTACTACATTTGCTTATAAGTTTTGGCCGACTTATCATTTTGAAGTTGAAGTCCTTTACACACATAGACCTTTGACACGCCTATTTGGATACAGTATTCAAAATAACAAAAAAAAACAACATATGTGCCACCGCCATCGTTTGGAAGTTTTTTTCTTTTTTTTTTTTTGCTTAGCCGTTTGGAAGTTCAAACTTGAGATAAAAGTGTAAATGGCATGAGAATTCATAACAATTGGTTTCATTATTGCTTTTCTCGGAACCTATCACAACTAATTGTAAGTGTCACGATTTATTCTCACCAGTCTTTAGTTTTTGCGAATCTATGTACATTTATATACTCAGCAGTCAGCACCACGTACTGGATTCCAAGCATTTCAAAAGTTGATGTGCCGATATATTCATTAGATTTATATACATAAATTAAGAAAGTAGAAAGAAAGATGGGAGAAAAGACGGAACTGAGTTCCCTTTTTCATTTTCTTACTTGAACTGTTCATCTGGGTACATATATATAGGTACAGTACTAGACAAAGATAAGTATTAGTTAAGGGATAATCATCCTATACAAGTGACACATCAACTTGTACGTGTCTTAACATGGTGACTTTGAGTGGGTCCCACATGAGATGTGGAAACCGGTGGGTCAGCGGCGTCAGCCCCCTAGCATAGTTTCTTTCTAACAACTCTTGGGATTTTGGAGGAAAATGAAAAATGACCAGAATGTTATGCAAGTGTTGGTTAAGATTTAGTAAGAGGGAAATTATAACGATCAAATAAGATTGGCTCCCTACTGCATATTCAAATTATGCTTAGTGGTACCAAATTAAGAACTTTGAAAATAGTGCATATGCAAAACATACCTGAATTCAGGTGATTGAAGTTCTAAAGAAAACAAAAAACAGTTTGATTGTTACTCCAAAAAACCGTGTGATAAATTTGTTTCTATTGAATTTCTAATTCAAGGAAAAGTGTATTGCTAATAAAAGTGCCAACGGCGTAATTAAGCTAATTTATAAATTTGGGCCGAAACATAGTTTTAAGAATTATCAAAAGAAAAATCTGGATTTGAACTGTCATATTTATCTTTAGGCGCCAAAATTTTCAAGCCAATATTTCGTGATTTTCCGCAAAATTGCTCTCGGTGATTAAGATTTATTAGCCTAACACTAAAATTGTAGGCTATAAAAATAATCCAACCTAGAAGAGCGGTAAATCTTTGAGCTTAGGATTTTGGTCTCTTTATTACAGAGGGTTGTGTGTTACCGTGAAGGTCAATATCGGTGTGAGAGAAAAACTTGTAGAGAGGATTTTGGTGTTCTAGGGTTTAGGACTTTGCCCTAAAGCAAGTTTCTAGTGTTTCCATGTTTCCCCTCTGTTACTAGCAGCTGTAAAGAAGATGTGGAAGAGAAGACATGAGGCTGGTTTGAAGAATGGTTAGTGAGTTGGTTTCTTCGATGGTGTTCTCGGGTATGTCTTGTTAACTCTTTGGGTCTTGTCTTGGGTTGCGGAAAGAGCATGTAATGATCTTTGATTTAATGGAAGTTTTTTTGATGGTGTTGACCGTGGATGTAGCCTGTAAAGGTGAACCATGTATATCATATGTTGTGGTTGTGTGCTTGTTTATCTTCTGTCTATTTCTTATCATTTCTTCCATGTTTGGCTCAAATCACCAATTACACTTTGTGATCATGTTTTTCCGCTGCGCTCGGGGTGTCAATTTTCCCAACAATTGGTATCAGATCCAAGGATGGGCTGGTGTGATTGAACCTAGAATTGAACGATGGTTTATTTTTTGGTTGGAGAAATATATTGTGAAGATAATGTTTCAACCGATGTTTACATAAAGATGGATTTGTGATGTGATTTACAAATCGGAGGTTCAACTTGGTAGAAGTGTATGTTCTTCGTTTGGTTTTATGATGTAGTATGGGATGCAGAATAAAGTTGAATGAGGTGGAATACATATATACTTCTTGAAGGGTGTTAGTAATCATACACTATAAAGAATGAGTTACAAAGTTTGAAGAAAGGATGAGGTCTTGAAGTCTCATGTAAACTTGGTGTATCTCGAATTTGGCTCTCGTCTTGGTTGGGACCGAGACACCTTGACCTCCATAAAATATCGGAGTCCTTGTTTTATGTCACTTAATCAAGTAATCGATGAAAGCATCAAAGATTTTAAACTAATTTGAACTCACTCGTTGTTAAATGTCAAAATTTCACACAACACAAAGAAATCCAAGTTTATTTAAGCAAAATTTGATTTTAGATATTGAAATTTTCATGCTTAGACTTTCTAACTCGTCTCGGTGAGATCTTGGCGACTCGGCCTTACAGGTACAATTTTGGCTGTCTTGTCAAAATTGAGAGATTCATTTCGGCCGTGGACCAAGACCGGGTTGTTGCCGAATTTTGGCCGTCTCGGACAAAATTAACTACAATGCTTATAAGCTTTGACCGACTTATCATTTTGAAGTTGTAGTCCTTTACACACATGGATGGACATATATGGACTTTTTTTTTACTAAATGACACCCCTTTTTGAATACAATATTCAAAATAACAAAAAAACAACATATGTGCCGCCGCCATCGCTTGGAAGTTCATACTTGTGATAAAATTGTAAATCGCATGAGAATTTATAAGAATCATAACTAATGGTTTCATTAGTGCTTTGCTCGGAACCTATCACAACTAAATGTAAGTGTCACGATTTATTCTCATCAGGTTCGTTACATCATTCAGTTTTTGCGAATCTATGTACATTTATATACTCGGCACCACCATGTACTGGATTCCAAGCATTTCAAAAATTACTGCAAAAATCAAATTAAATGATACTTGAGATTTTGGAGGAAAATGAAAAATGATCTAAATCTTATTTAAGTTTTGGCTAAGATTTAGTAAGAGGGGAATTATATCAATCAAATAAGATTCCCTCCGTGCTGTATAATCAAATTATGTTTAGTGGTACCAAATTAAGAACTTTGAAAATAGTACATATGCAAAACATACAGGAAATGAGGTGATTGAAGTAGACCGGTCCTCAAGAAAACAAAAAAGCAGTTTGATTGGTTTACTCTAGCAAGCCGTGTAATAGATTTGTTTCTATTTAACCTCTAAGTCAACTACAAATGTATTGCTAATAAAAGTGCCAATGGCGTAATTAAGCTGATTGATAAATTTGGGCGGAAATATAGTTTTAAGAATTATCAAAAGAAAAATCTGGATTTGAACTGTCATAGTCTATCTGAATGTATTGCTAATATATAGTGTCATATTTGAATTATTTGAGACATTGCCAATAATTATCCGGAAACGTATTGCTAATATAAGGTGTTGCCGGAAATGAACAAACATCCCATAGGAAATGCCTTTTATGAGTTTGACATATCGGGACATTTCTTGTTACAAAATCCAAATTTAACATCAAATAAACATATATGCGCCATCGAAATTATATTCATGAATTTGGAGTCTAATACATTTGTTAGTTTACGTAAGTAAATGGCATGATTATTTATAGGAATTGGAATAAATACACTGACGTACGTGCTATACATAGACATTATCTTTTATCGTTTGCTTCCACAAATGGTAAAACTGGGAACCACAAGCTTCGTAAACTTTCGAACTTTAATGAATCATCCTTGAGATTGTGGAGGAAAATGAAAATGAAATATACGGAAATAAGTAAGACGCAATTATTGGAAGAAATTATTAGTAATATTCTAGGTTAATTATTTGAAGAACCAAAGAAAGTATTAGTATTATTCTGGGATCAATGTTTCTCAAGATACTGCGAATTACTTGGATTGTTATAGCGTTCTGGCCATTTTTGATGTAGGGCTTAAAATCTAATTAGATTGTTACTTAGATATAGGGCTTGAAATCTTGCTAATGGTATGTTCTTTGTATTATTGTCTATTGATGCAGTATACAATATTCATTTCAAGCCCATGATATGATCTCGGAAAAATTTTTGCTCTCAACACATGAACTAGCAGCTTGAAACCCGTCAGATTTTCTAGATTTGATATCAGCAAACTATCGTTACAAACCCCAGTTAGCTTCCCCATTTTGATAATCTTCTCTAACTGTGTTTAGCTAAAAATCTTAAAACTGTATATCTTATTGTGACATCCACCAGTGTTTTTTGATTGATGACGTTCTCAAGCTAAAATTTCGTAAATAGTTTTCATGATTGTGAGAAAAAAATTTTATGTTACATGTAGAAATTTGAATCAAGCTTATAACAGTTTCTTATAGACTGCTGAAAGAGGAAACTTGTATAGCAACTCGGAAAAGATAATAATCGATTAAGTTTATTTAACAAGGAGGGGAGAGAAAACCTATAAACATGTCGATGTAATATGCTAAAAATTAGGGTAGAGATAACATGATGTAACCATAGTTTGCTGATGTCAAATCTAGAGAATCTAAAGGTCTTGGAGCTGCTAGTTCAAGAGATGCGGAGAGCAAAAAAAATTTCCATACGATCTCCACAAATTAGCAAGATTTTTCCAATATTTTTATTGCTTGAGTTGTGCATTTTGTCCACTTGTTATACTAGATGACCGCTGCCACGGTGGGGAAGGCCGACCGAAAAAAAAAGGAAACACTATTGTAATTGGACTGTAAAAGAAAATTTATGGCTAAAGTGAAAATATCATTTTTCTTGAAACAGAGAGAGTACAACGTTTTATTAGTTGCAAAAGAAAATTAGTTGATGCATAAAACCAAAATATGGTTACATAAAGTATTATGTATCCTTTTGTGGTAGTTTGCACAATGGATCTCCATTTTATTTCAAAATTGTGCCTAAAATGATAAATATTTTTCCAAATTTTTCGTAAAAACTCTAAATTTATATTGTTGTTTGTACTCATTGCGTAGATTTTTTTTAAAACCTTTCCAACGAGATAAAATTTGTAAAATTCCAAGGCACGGATTTTTAGATATGTTATATTAAAGTTTGGTTGTCAATTATACCCCTAAAGAAATAGGATACATAAAGAATTATAATAAAATTTGGCTCTTATATCTAGTTGCCCTTCTTCTTTGGTTTATTTACGAAAATGTCTAATATCTTACTGCCCTTCCTCTTTGATTTATTTAAGAAAATTTCTAATACCTTAGTGCCCTTCCTCTTGGGTTTAATTACGAAAATATCTAAAGGAAAAAAAAGAAAATTTTGATTTAGAGGGGCAATGTCGTCCTTTCATCGTTGAACCAAATCCAATCTTTTGTGTCTAATTGGAAAAAAATGTCACCCTTCACATTGACACAAAGTCACCATATATAAAGTCCTCCCTCGCTTCGCTCGGTCGGCCTAATTAATATGATGAAGGAATTCCAAGATTTTTAAGATACAGGGTGTCTATCATTTTGGGAACTGGGATTTTGAGACATTTGAGTTGGTAAGTGTTAACATTTTTATCTTGATATTTAAAGTCATGCTTAAAGTTGCAGAATTACTAATAATTGTTCTTACGGTTTCCCAATTTTTTTGGTAGTGAAAGACAACAACCTTAAAGCTTGAACTTCATCGTCAAAGATAATACTAACTTTTGAAGGCCGAGAATAATTGATTTAAACTTCCCAAGATGTGTTGAAATCGCCTCGCCTTCATGTATCTTCACATTGGATAGTTGTTTACACAACATAATCTTTACCGAGACTTATGATTTTTGATACAACTTCTCTAGTTTATCCATTCGATCCTTCGTACTGGTTTACTCTTTACATTATTGTAGACTTCCTCCGTTAGGCATCTACGGATTATAGGTACACGCTTGCGATCAAGAAATGCCCATTTATCGTCTATGAGTGCTCCATTTTTCGCGACTCCACCTAATTGAACAACAAGGTTTTTCTCGTTTAGATAGTCTTCCATTTGATACTTCCAAAGCGCAGATTTTTTCTCATTAAAAACTTTAACCGTAGCTACCGTAATTTCGATATTATCACCCATAAATTCCATTCTAAACATACCAAAATTCCAAGGTTCTGATAGTGATTCCGGTTGTCAGGAAATTCTTGCCAAACTGGTGCACACAATTCATGTAGAGTTCTAACAAACAATGAATAAATAGGGATCTTAGAATATTATGATGAATAATAAGTAAACCAAGCACAAGCAACGATAATAGACGAGAAAGATAAATCAACTCACAAGACACAAGAATTATCGTGGTTCAACAATACATACAACGTGCATATATATTGTCTACGTCCACTTTGAGCCGCACCAAATCAAATCCAATATAAAAAATGATTACAACGTAGAACAAGTTTGAATCCCAGAAAATCTTTGGTTACACCGTAATAATTACTTGAAACGATCATCCTTGTCTCTTGTTCCTCACCAATTGTAATCACCACGAAACCCTAGCTTTTACCCCAAAAGTTATACAAGAAAAAACTCTATTTTTCTGTCTTACGCTCAAGTGCACCATGGATTTTTTTTTTTCTTTTTTTTTTATATTCAATTGAAAAAACAAAAGAAGAAAGCGAACAAAAAAAAATGCTATAGGGAAACTAAATCTCTATTAGATGAGCAAAGAAGTGAGGAGGAGTTGGAGAAGTCCTCCGTAGAACAATCTCATGAGGCACCATTGTAACTGAAATTGTGATTTCAACTTTTGAGGCTCATACTAAATTCATTTGTTAGTTCAATGGAGTAAAAATGTAAAATTACGTAATTATTCAATTGTTTCGTTCTTTATTTCCTTGGACCGTACTGATATCAAATGTAAATGGAAATGCCATGGAATATGTGTATATATTACATACTATTTTTCATTTGCTTCATATTAGATGATAAAATTTGAGAAACACCAGATTTGGAAAATTCCATATAAACCTTGAGATGGTAGAGGAAACTGAAGCTGAACTAGATGTTATACATCCTTCTTTCCCGTGGTAAATATGCTGGCGTGCACTGATCTATCCAGTCCTTGAAGATTCCCATTTTCTATGGAATACAGGTTTAGCTTTTAAATTGTCATACTTACTTGATAAAAAATTATGTTTTACCCCAAATTCATCCACGATGGTTGAATTTGGTGGTTTTTTCTGTTTAAAATGTATTTTTTCTTGAAGTAGTATTATAACAATTTCGGGTTTTGGTAGCTATTAGGTCAATAGCGATCTTAGATGTTAAAGTTTGAGCCGAACTTCGCTGAGTTTGTAATTACAGTTAAACTCTATAATCTAATAGCATTGAGACCACTAAATTTATTAATTTATAAAGAGATATTAAATTATCGATAAATTAATAATTTATTATTTTAAAGATAAATTAATAATATATTAATTTAGAGAATATTTCCTATTGATAAGGTCAATAAATTGAATTGGACTCATTTAATTTGAAGGATTCAGAATTTGAAGTACTTTAATATTGACTATTTCCTATAAAAAATTAGAATGCATTCATCCATTGGAAATTGTTGGTCAATAACCCTAATTAAAGCTTTTAAAGTTTGATATATGTATAAAAAAAATTCAATTTTTTTATTAGTAATTATTAATTTATATAATATTTGGGACCTATAAATACTTAAGGGAGATTTTTGAAATATATTAAACTATTATATTGTCGAAATTATTATTTTAGCATTACAGGTCCAAGAAGGGATTAAGAAATTTTATTATTTTAGCGAGATTATTATTTTAACGAGTATTAATTTAGAGAGGTTCTACATACCAGTAACGTTCTATATCGGTGTTTAATTTGCAGCTGTTAGTGAACGCTCCTTTGTTCTTCAATATAATGTGCTTAAAACCTGATGATGCCATTTGAATGTTTTACTTTGCGTGCAATGTCATTTGTTTGCGATGGTTATTGTAGTACTAGTCTTAGGTAGTTAGTACTTAGTAGCACCTAATTCCAAAATCGGAAAATGGGTCATTTGTCCAAAAAAAATTAAAACACGGTTCAAATGGACGAGTAAAAATTTTTATGGGTGAAATGGAAAAAAAAAAAATTTAACAAGGATGAAACTGGATTCATCCTGGCTTAAACTTAAAAAAGAACGCGCAATTGGGGGATACATAATCTAATTGGGGGATATGACTAAATGACAAAATAGGGATCCAAATATCCTAGCTGGGTTACCCCTTATCTAAATAAAATTTAAATTCCTAATTTAACCCTCACTAATCAGGATTAGATACTAATGATGATTAGTAAAATATTAATGATTTGGGGGATATAATGTGTGTTTATGTTTATTTGAATTTGTGTGTTTTAGTTTAAAGGGAAAAAATTTTGAGTAGAATTTTTTTTTTTTTTTTTTTTTGAAAATGGAAGATGATTGTGATGAGAGACTTGCAAATTTAATCTTTAGCTCAATTACAACAACAATCATATCTTCAATCTTCGATTAATGATAACAACTCACAATTGTTGTATGATGAACCAACACCTTTGAATCATTATTTTCGTGACCATGAAATGTTTTGTGAAGAACCAACTCAAGAAAGTAAACATGTTCAAAGATACAAGCAACCCCAACACACAGGTAATGCTTCAAAGAGGTCGAAAATTTGATTTTTTTCTTTTGAAACCGCCATTTCTGTCTGAAAAAACCTTTGTACCGGCATGCTCGTGGTTTGAATACTATGCCGGTATCATGCAACCGGCATAGTATTCATAGATATATGTATGCCGGCAATAATTTCCCCCAGGATTCAAGAACATACCGGCGTGGTATTCATACCAAGATGGAGCGCCGGTACAAATTTATTTTTTTTACCTACCAGCGAATATTCTGAGGAATATTCAAACCGGCAGTGTTAGTACATGACATTCTATGCCGGTTTTGATACCGGCATAGAAACTTAAATGTCGAAGATGCCGGTTTTACATGAATAACATACAGAAGTTAATGATATTTTGAACTTAAATACCGGCATTTATTTCTTTGAACTTAGTATGCCGGAAACTAATACCGGTATATAGAGTCAATTACCAGTGATGCCGGTTCTTAATCCCGGCAGTCTCCTTTACTTATCGACAATGCCGGTTTTGAACTAATCCAAGTTTCTTTTCATTCATTCCTTAGATTGTTACCTACAACGATCAACCAAACTCCAAACCGCTCCATCGGGATACGTCGGAGTACTATAAAATGCCGCGGGTATGTTACCAAACATTACTTTCACCTAGTGCTCACAATTTTATGTTGGGATTTGCTTGTAATCTCTATAATGTTGTCCTTATGTAGGGAATAAAATATGAAAAGGAAGCAATTGCTTGGGCAAAAGCAACGGCTCTTAATAACATGTGTGTCTTAGTGAGGAATTCCCAACGTTCATCAGTTCGTTTTGAGATGGTTTGCGAGAGAAGTGGAAAATACAATGAGAAAAATAGTCATAAGAGAAAGGGTTATGTATATGAAAAGAAGACTAACAAGGTATACAAGACAGTTACGCGGAAGGATGACTGCCCTTTTAAGCTTGTATTCTATCTAAGAGGTTCAAAAGTAGAAGAAAAAGAATGGGAATGTAAGGTGTGGTTTGGCCGTCACAACCACCCCGATCCGAATGATTTTGAAGGTCACTCCCTAGTTGCGAAGCTAAAACCTGATCAATTCGAGGATGTAAAGATGATGACCAAAGCATGTATCAAACCAAGAGTGATTCTCAGAACCTTCAAGGAAAAGGATAAGACCAACGTTTCTTCACTCAGTACAATTTATAGCGCACAAGCAACCATTAGAAGGTTGGAATGGGAAGGGAGGAGTGTTATGCAAGAATTTGAAAAGATAGCTTGGGATCACAATTACACGCGTATCATTAAAAGAGGTCCGGACAACAAGCCGCTTCAAATATTCATTTCGCATCCTTTGCTTTCACAATTGGCTCATACGTGTTGTGATGTTCTTATGATGGACTGCACATACAAGACAAACAAATACAACATGCCGTTGTTCAACATCGTGGGGCAAACATCGGACAAGGTAACATTCACATTGGCTTGGTGTTTAATGGAGAACGAGAGGGATTACAATTATCATTGGGCATTGCGGCAATTGAAATTATTGTTCTAAAATCGTTCTCCGAAGGTCATCATAACCGATCAATTTGACGCACTAATGAATGCCATATCCGACGTATATCCGGATGCACAAAATTTCCTTTGTACATATCATATAGGTGAAAATGTGAAAAAACATTGTCATGCTTTGTTAGTGTCAGGGAATGCCCTAGTGCCCAAAATGTATAACAGGTACGCGGCGGCTGTATACCGAATCTGTGCAAGGTCCCATCCATCCTTCGAGCTTCTAGCCTTTGTATTTTCAAACATCTTCTTAAGCATCGTCAGCTTGAATGTCTTCGTCTTACTTCCGTTCGATGCTACATAAAAGCTATCCGAAGAAGTTTTGAAGTCCCAACCAAACAACTTTTTGGTCAAATCGTGCAACTTCGACCATTCTAGGTCCCGAGACTCAACTCCCTCTGAAATTGATTTGCCGATAACATTCAAGCCTAGAATGTTATGAGCATCTTCAGGAATCAAGGTCATCTCACCAAATGGGAAGTGCATTGTATCAGTTTCACCATGGTACCTCTCAACGAAGCAATTGACGGTCACAGTATCTGGATTCACGTAATTTTCAACCAAAGAATACAGACCAGAGTTCTTTACTAATGTTTGGACTTCTTCATGCTCCGACGACAAATCCCAATGAGCCGCGGCTTGGTTTCGGCAAACACGCACAGCCTTAGTATGATCCTACAAATACGAGATAATACGATTAAGAGATGATGTAAAAGATAAAACAACGCACATGCACAAAATAAAAAATGCTTACATAAGTTTGAAAGATAGTACGAGCCCAAGAGTGCTTGTATCCAAATAGTACTTTCGGTTCCGGAGCTTGACCCCAAATTTTACCATCATCGCGGTCGGGTAACATGTCATCAAGGTGAGGAAGGTGACAACCTTTAACTTTCTGTTTTCGGCTGCCCTTAACCTTGCCTTGTTGACTAGTCCCACCAACTTCGCTTTGGCTTGCTAGTTGACTTGGGGGAACCTCATCATCTTCATCCTCACTTTCCACTCCATCTTGCTCATCGCCCTCATGTGTTCCAGTACCACTCTCCCAAATTGACCCTCTTGTTTCAAACCCCAAACGTTTCTTGCGACCCGCATCTTTCCCCCCGTGGAGGCAGGGACTGAGGAGTATCAAGACCGTCCTTCCTCCTTCTCTTAGTGAGGATAGGACCTTTATCTTTCTTCGCTTCTTTGGCTCTTGACCTATAACATAAAAAAACATCAGAAAAGGCATGGCAGTTTAGGGTCCGGCATATTAATTACTAAACAAACCAATACCCGGTAACATGAACCTAAGATCGTACCATAAATATCGAGCATGCCGGTATCGCAGAACCGGCATTGTCTAGAAACTAATTTATGTGCCGGTATTGAGCACCATTTCAGTGATGTTCCTGTATGTTTTAAGTGTAATACCGGCATTGTCGAACTGAAATAACATATGCCGGTTTTGAAATACCGGCATTGTATTGAAACTAAATTATATGCCGGTATTGAGCACCATTTCAGTGATGTTCCTGTATGTTTTAAGTGTAATACCGGCATTGTCGAACTGAAATAACATATGCCGGTTTGCAATACCGGTATTCACGAAAACTATATATAATGCCGGTACAAACAATTAAGTTCCTGTGTGTTTTTAGTTGCAAACCGGTATGGTCTTCGACCCAAATTCTATGCCGGTATAAAAAATTCAGTTTCAGGGATGCAAACCGGTATGGTATTCGACCCAAATTATATGCCGGTATCTAAACCGGAATGGTATTCAAACCTAGATCCTATGCCGGTACTCTCTGTAACTCGACAGTTTCAGCTATTGTTGGCGATTCTAACCTAAACCCATGGCTACAAATCGAGTAAAACAATCGCAAATGAGTTCAAAAATCACTTACCTTCTCAGAGAAGCCATGAGTGTTTGATCATCCGGGTACGTTGCTGCGTGCTCTTCTAGTTGTTCAGCAATGGTCTCGATTCTTCGCTCATGTGTTTGTTGGGCAGCAGATTTGGTTCTCGGTTTTGCTTTCGATTTGGTTCTTGGAGGCATGGTTATGTTATGTTAATCGACGAAGAAATTTTTGATTCAACGATTAATCGTCGACGAAGGATGAACGATGAGGAAGAAGATGAAGAAATTTTTTTTTTCTTAAACCTAACCCTATGCCGGTACGAAAACTGAATTGGGGGATATATGAATTGGTTTTTTGATTTTATGTTTTAGTGGAAAGGGCATAACAGTCTTTTCATAATGTTTTTAATTAATCTAAGGGTGTTTTAGTATTTTCGCCCCCAAAAAACACCCTTAACAGCCACCTTTGGTTGGGGGAAGTAATTCATATCCCCCAATTAGATTATGTATCCCCCAATTGCGCGTTCTTAATAAATAACAAGGATGAAACTGGATGCATCCTGTGTAAAATAAAAATAAGAAAAAATATTTGAAAATGGACAGGATGAAACTGGTTACATCCTGCCTATTTTTAAATTTTTGTCCATTTAAACAGTATCTAAATCTGACTGTCCTTTTCACCCAGGAAATTTTGATTTTGGTCTTTTTAACCAATTTTGTGTTCCAAAATTTCATTGTCAAAACTATTCATGCCGCTAAAATCAAGTCCAGAAGATTCAATTTATTCATCCATTGTAGGGATCTACGTCTACCTAATAAAATGTAAATGCCATGATTTTATTCTCACCACTCAACAGTTTCATTTCACCCTTTAGTTTTACTTTCTTGGAACCTATGTTACTACTACGTATATGTATTTATATACAACGTAGATGCTCTCATTTATTTCATTTTCAAGATGGTAAAATTGGGGACGACGCTCCAGATTCCAAAAATGAAATCAATGATGCTTAAGATTACGCAGGAAAATGAAAATGAACCAAACATTGGTCACCTTCTGATTAAGGTTTACTCAGAGGGAAACGGTCGCACTAGATATGAATTTAATATGTACTGGACCTAAGTCGATTGCAGTATACAAAACCGGCTTGTAGATCAGCTGGTTTCATGCCCTCCACAGAGGTTTCATGCGCTCCAGGAGGTCCCAGGTTCGAGTCCCAGATGGCGCAATATTACAGAGTTTAACATGGACGGTAGAGTTAGTTTGCCCCCTTTGCGAAGACATTAGTCACACTATCCGCTTCGGCTCCCCGACTTTGTTCCTCGGCAACCTGTTCAACTTATGTAGTACTTCCTCTGTTTCGATTTACTTGACGTTGTAGAGATTTTCACGGAGATTAAGAAATATCAGAGAGAGTAAAATCTTTCCAATTTTACCCATATTAATTCCTTCTTAAAAATTTAAATGACCTAGTTTTTAGTTTCCAAATTCTAGGAAAGTTATCAATCCCGTAGTAATTTACTTGGGATATGCTACCAAATTCTCCATCATTTTGGAACATAATAAAAGATTATAGGAGATTTAAAAATTAGAGTACTGATTACAATAAAAATTAATGATATTGTGTGATTTCAAAGCAAGGGCAAATCAGTGAGAATATGGCAAAAATACTAAAACTATCATCTATTTTGGAACACAGAAAAATCCCTAAAACATCAAGTAAAATGGAACGGAGGGAGTAGTACGCTGCTTGGAGCTTAGCTTGTTAGGCTTCCAATTATTCGTTAATTATGTAATAATATTAATAAAAAAAATTAACAAAAAAACATATGTGAATATCACCAAAAAAAAAAAGTGCGTGGTTTTCTCCAAAGTCTTAAAATGGGTTCAATGGTAATTTATGGAGGAAGTGGATTCATTGGTGTATCTCAACGGTAAGGTTTGCTATTTCTTTGAATGGTTCTTGTTCTAATCTGTTTAGAAGTGGTAAAGGAGTTAGGCAGGGAGATCCAATTTCTCCATATTTGTTTATTTTGGTGGTGGAAATTATTTCTTTAAAGATTAAGAGAGCAACTGATTTGAAGCTTCTGCAAGGTTTTAAACCAACTACTGATGGCATAGAAATAACTCACCTGCAATTTGCTGATGATCTTATAGTTTTCCTAGATGACAGTGAGGAGCAAGTAACTAATCTCAAGAATCTTCTTATTGGTTTTGAGTTAGTTTCTGGTTTAAAGGTGAATTTCAGCAAGAGTGCACTAGTGGCAGCAGGGAATGCACAATTTTCTGATTCCTGTGCTTTAATTTTTGGTTGTCCTAAAGCTCAATTTCCTTTAAAATATTTAGGCATTCATTTGGGCAGTAAATCTAAGTCAATCACTGTTTGGGAGTCAATTCTGCATAAGTTCCAACAAAGGCTTGGCACATGGAAGAGAAGATACTTGACAAAAGGTGGTAGGCTAATGCTCATTCAAGGTGTGTTATCTAGTCTTCCTATTTACTATTTATCTCTCTTTCAGTTACCTACTTATGTAGAAAAACAAATGGTTCTATAATGAGGAAGTTCTTATAGGGCTCATCCGATTCTAACAAAAAAAGAAGTTGGGTGGGTTGGAAAAGAATTAATCTACGAATAGAAATAGGGGGTGTAGGCATTAAGAAGATGAGGCTTATGAACAAAGCATTACATGCTAAATGGTGCTGAAGATATGGGAAAGAAAGGAAAGCTCTGCGGAGGTCAATTATTCATCAAAAATTTGGAGGACATGCTGATGCTTTACTGCCAAATGATTGCTATAATGCAGCTCCTACTCTTGATTCCATCAGAAATTCCATTGTGATTAATGCTTGTATATTGTGCAAAAAAGCTCCAGAAACAAATGCTCATTTGTTTCTTCATTGTGAGGAGACATGCAAACTGTGGAACTTCTTCTTTAAAAGTTTCAAGACTCAATGGGTTTTCAGTTCAGATGTAAGATCTACTTTGTGGAAAAAAACGAAATTCCTTAAAAAAGAAGACTATGGGGTTTAATACCCTTTGCTATTTGGTGGACAGTTTGTAATGAGCGCAACAGAAGAACCTTTCAAGGAGTTCACAAAAGTTATGACCTTCTACGGCAAGAAGTGAAGATTCTGTTATTCAACTGGTCTATGGGTACACATATCTTTGAGAATATTTCTCTTAAATGGTGTTGTATAATTGGGAGGATGTGTCAGGGTCTCATTAATTATTTTTTTTCTTTTCTTTTGGTCTCCTTTCATCTCAGCTGAACTTGAGATTTTGTAATTTTCTCGGCAGTATTGCCATGTTTTGTGGTAATACTGTTTTTCTTTCTTAATATATTGCCCTTTCTTGAGTCAAAAAAGAAAAATTTTGGCAAAAACTATGAATAAAAATAGGTTAGAGTAAAATCTCGTTGAATGAAATTCTTGAGTCCATCGATGTGCACCCCACTTTAACCAAGGGTGCATATTCCTCCCCTCTCTACTGGCTATAACTAACCTTAGTTACTTTATACATTAATTAATAGGGCCCACCGCGGGCAAATTAGAGTATTAGGAAACATAATTGATGTTATTAATGTCTCTTTGACTCTTTCTATCTCCGGTTTACTCTGTCTGTTGTTTGTATCATCTTCTTCCTTCTTCTCTAGTCTCACTGTGCTAATACAATCTTAAATTTTCATTTCATTTAACGAACTCTTTCATTTCATTCCATGATTGTATTTTGACTTTTCTTCTTGGACCCTAAAGACATATCGATATATATATCTTTCTTTTCAAAATTTCATTTCGTGAAATCTCAATTGAAGATGGAAGTACCGCATTTTTACCACTTGGTCATGGATTTTATAAAGATTGTATGTCTAAAATGAATTTGTTTACCACTTGAGTTTTGGTTGCCAATTAATTAACAGCATCTCCGCCTGTCTTTTTCTTTTTGCCATAGGGAAGATTATACCATATTAAATCTTGCATATGTATGATTCCACCAGTTCCTTTTCTTGTAGTTGAAATGGGTGATTTTCAGAGGTCGTTTGCATTCTTTATGGTACATCACGTGGCTCTTATAATTGAACTATTAACATGCTTTTATACCACCTCATTCATGTGACAGTAAACAGTAAAGACACATATTACTGATTACATCTATATATTCGCCATGGAAGCTTTTCTAGATTCTCTTTGTATGCAAAATCCTATACAACCCGTCCGAAGTGAGCACCAACTCATGTAACGATATCTGTTATGTTAACACTCCCCTTTTTCTTGCTTGTATTCTCGTTTCATGGAGTTATACCATTAAATAGAAATGCTAGTTGATCATGGTGTTGTCCATGCTTTATATATAAGATAGAATATATAGAGAGATAAGAGATAGAAACGGAGTTATTAGAGACAGAGAGGTCAAAAGAAGAGAGAGATATCGATATCATAACACAAATTCTGTTTCCCAAAAAAATTGATTCTCCAAAATCCGTGTGCCGAAAGTACCAACACCCAGGGTTACTTGTAGCCAACAGTAAAGGGAGGAATATGCACCCCTAGTTAAGTGGGGGCGCACATAGATGGACTCGAAATTCTTGTCCCAGTTACATTTTAATTTGTTTGCCCTTACTATTCTCCAGAATTTTACACATCGAGAAATTAGGGCGGAGCCAAGGGTTGACCGACCTTGGCTCTAGCCCCCAAAAATCAGTAAAACTATAGGGAAAAAAACCTATTTTTATCATGTATTTTGGATTTAGTTTACCCAATTTCAATGTTTTATCCACAAATACCAAAAAAAGAAAATTTAGCCCTCGTCAGTTTTTATCTCTGGCTCCGCCACGGTAAATAATAGTTAGTTTGCCCCCCTTGCGAAGACATTAGTCACACTATCTGCTTCGGCTCCCCGACTTTGTTCCTCATGAGGCTCGCTGGTAGGCTAGCACGGCAACCTGTTCAACTTATGTAGTAGTACGTTGCTTGGAGCTTAGCTTGTTAGGCTTCTAATTATTCGATAATTATGTAATAATATTATTAAATTTAAAAAAAAAAAAAAAAAAAAAAACCGACAAAAAAAAAATATGTTTGCATGCGTACAAACGAAATTATATTCATGCCTTTGGGGTCTCGTACATTTCTTAGTTTACTCAGTGAATGACATGATTATATATGCAAATGTCATGATTTCGGTATTCGGTTGTTCTGAACATATGTATAAATACACTGATCACATAGATGGTAAAATTGGTTTGCCTACGTAGGTGATACAATTGGGAACGACCAGCTTTGTAAGATTTCAAGAATTTTAAGGAATTATCTTTGAGATTGTGGAGGAAAATGAAAATGAGCGATATAATAAGAAGTAAGACATGCATTTCAAGGAGGGGAGATTATTCTCGGATCGGTTCTCAAGACATTAGATTTTTGGTTGTTTTGTGACCGTTCCATGCTAGTTTAACAAAGTTGATGTAGTGAGTTCCACATTCGTCGATCTTTATCTCCGAAAAATCTATAAGATGGTGGAAGTCTGCCGGACATTTCAAGGAGTCACCCATCCGAACGTTAGGAAGCTGCTGCTGCTCCAACAATGAATGTTGGGTAAGCAGAAAGGGCCGCTATAGTACCTAATGCAAAATATCATTGTCGAGATTATTCTTAAGATTCCAATTGTGTTCTTTTTGGGTTTACCAAATGAATTGACAGGCCTGTAGACACATCGCAAGATGTTTTTGCTCCATGAGGAAAAAAAGCTTAGGAGTGGCAAGTCCTTAGTATTATTGATGCAATATGATCTCCACAAATTAACAAGATTTTTCTAATATTTTTATTGATTGAGCTGTGCATTTTGTTTACTTGTTATATTAATATGATCAAGGAATTCCAAGATTTTAAAGGCAGGGTGCCTGTCATTTTTGGGATTTGGATTTTGAGACATTGGAGACGGTAAGTGTTAACATTTTTCCTTGATTTATCAAGTCATACTTAAAGCAGCAAAATTGCTCGTTAATTTTTGCATTTCAAGCACATGAGTACTCACGACTCCAAAAGGTTCAATTTATTAGTTTTCCAGGGGGAAAAAATGTAAAATGGCGTGATTATTCTCATAAAATTGTTTTGTTCTTCATTTTCTTGGAATTTATTGATATCAAATGCGAATGCCATGGGTTTTCCCAACGGTTCATTTCGTCATTCGGTTTCTAGGAACTTATGTATATATTACACACTATTTTTCATTTGCTTAGTTAGATGGTAAAATTTGTGAAACACTGGATTCGGAAAATTTCAAAAACAATTGTGCTTGAGATTGTGGAGGAAATTGAAAATGAACTAAATACTATACATCCTTATTTCTTGCACTAAAGTGGCTGCCGTTGACGATGATCCTTCTTTACTATGTAACATCACCAGTTTGACATTGTAATTATCACATCTTTATAACGATTATATTTTAGCATAAATTTACTTAAGATGGTTAGTTTAATCCTAGGTGGTTTAATCTTTTAAAACTCTATTTTTCCTTGTAATAGTTTTATAAGAATTTAAAATTTGTCAATTAGGTAAATAACACTTGTGGTTGTTAAAGTTGGAGCTCTAATAAGTTGCTGAGTTTGTATTTTACCCCGTATCTTTTAATATCGCTATTTAATTTGCATTTATTTGTGAAAATTGGATTAGGAATGTTCCTTTCCCCTTATTTTTTCGAGAAGAAAGAATATATTGAAAAGGAAAAAGCAAAACGAAAAAAGAAAACTAGGTATTACACGGTCATTACAAGCTCCCAGTTGTGTAAAATCTGATTGATAGAGTACCCTTGAAAGATATCCGTAGACGAGCTCCATAAGTAAATATCCATCTTTATCTCATAAATAAGTTCATCTATAGATTTTGCTCTACCTCCATGAACCCGTCGATTCCGTTCCATCCAAGCTTCCCAGCAAATTGCATATGGTAGAATATTCCAAACAGTTCTCCTCCTTTCCCCTTCATTGTGCTTAAAACTTGATGCCATTTTTATACTTTACTCAATCTTATTATGGTACAAGTCCTATGGGGCTGGTAGTCACTAGCATTTGATACTAAAATCTCACTGTCGAAAATATCCGTGCCACTATACGTTTTAAAAGAAAATCCAAAAGGTCTAATTTATTTTTACTTCTGTAAAAACTATGCTCTACTCGATGAGAAAGAGTCCAAAAGTTACGATTATTCTTCCATTTATCATTTTGAAGTTGTAAAATTTTTCGGAAAATGATTTACATCCCGCAGGCTCAATCCCGCGGGTTGTACAGCAAGAAATAAGGAGGTGGGACCCACACTAAACCCACTTCCTACAAATTCGTCAAGCCAAAAAGGACTGTCCATTTTCTTCCTTGCGGTACAGCCCGCGGGATGTGTATCACTTTCGAAACTTTTCCCCCACTAAATAACAATTCATGATTCCTCCTAGGGACGGACCCAGGATTTACTCAATAGGAAAGTAGATCAATAATAATGATACAAATTGTTTTGATCTAGCCGAATTTCCGTTTGTCCTTTCTGGCTGACAGACCAGTTCCTGGTAACTTAAAAAGTATTATGAGTTACGCTATTTGTGTCTTTTCAAGGATAAACACATGACCAAGAATCAAACTGTTTAAGAAAAACTAAAGCTGTAGATACCAAATATATCATCATATATCATCAACACGTGTCATTAGATTAAAGCACCAGCAGCATACAACTCTACACCAACATACACTATAACTATTTTATGTCAGCTTTAATCCTAAGCTAAGGGCAAGTGCGTAATCTGCCAGAAGATATTTTGCCCATAAATAGGGAGCAATTGGGTTCGGTCAAGGGGAGGTTTTTCTTTCCCACCGACACTCTTCTCCTTCCTTTCCCCTTTACTCTCTGCATTTCATTCTCTTGTAATGAAGTTCCATTGGAACCGAACAACCATTAATGAAAGCTAACTCTCTATTACCCCGTGGATGTAGGCAATGCCGAACCACGTTAATCACTTGTGTTGACTCTTATTTCATTCTACTGCACTTAATTTAGTTATGATTTATGCTTACATTTCATTATATTAGTTGATTGATCAGTTTATTCATTTGTTTGTGACATCAAAATAAAGGTGTTCACAATTTGGCGCTAGAAACAGGGAATGGGTAAAGATTTATTCTACCTATTCCAATTCCAGATCTGCTTTTCAAGCTTTTTTCTAAACTTTCTGAAACTGATTTTTAATTCACTGCTCATGATGATTCAGTGAATCACTCTTTCGAACTCGTTTTCTATTTAAAGAATTTATTCCAGTGGGTTTGCAATTTCAGAATTTCTCCACCGGGTCTCTTTTAAAATTAATTCTACTTAAGCCTGTGGTTTACAAATCCGTATCAGCTTTTTATATTGGTGAAACCCCTCATTTTTCCTAAATCTCTAAAAGGGGTCTTCACCTTTTCGATGGATTTTATCCAAAAATAGCTTTTGGCTGATGTTTAATTAGATGTATTGCTTTATTCCTGTGTATTGAATGATTCTTGAGGTGCTAAAACGTTACATAGACTTATGAGATTTGTATTCAGTTTTTTAGCAAAAAATAGCTTTATTCCTGTGTATGACAGATTTGTATTCTTGAGGTGCTTCTTAACAAAAAAAAAAAAAAAAAAAGCGAGCTTTGTATTCAGTTTTTGAACACACCTTTGACCTGTTTGAGAAAATGGTTCAATAAACCATCACGTTTAGATTTCATTTCTGCCTACGGAAGACTCTCTTTGATTTTCATCCTGATGGTCTACCCCTTCATTTTGCAACCAGTTTGTTTTCCAAGTATTTTTTATGTGCAGGGACTAAATACAATGATGCAACTCCGACAATGGTGGTGCAAAGTACAACGATGATGGTCCAAACTCCAGCCCCGACGCCAATAACCCGTAGTAGATAGTGATATTCGATGTTGTACACAAGTTTTTGGAACCAATCAATGGTTGGGTGAGCCAGCTGCCAAAGTTATGGATCACGCCAATAAAGCTGTTGAACACACACTGGTGTCTTTGCCACTAGGAAAGGATAATCAAATCCAGGCTAGTTTACACTTTGAGAAAGGAGAGCAGCAGTTCCAGTTGGAGATAACACCAACAATAAAACAAAAGATCAACGATGCAGTGACGATCATGCAACCACGAACATGAAGTATCCCCGGAAGGAGCTAACAAGATAAGGCTTCGATCAAAAGACCGACGCCAAAGGTGTAAAGCCGAACGACGATACAGAGCTTAATGCTTATGATCCGGCTGACCAAGTACTCTAAGCAACAGTCCAATAACGAAGAGCAAAGATTTGCTTCGACCCAACCCAAAGTCGCAGTACAGCCGCTATGTAACAGCAGCGTAACCAGGATCAAGTCTGACGACGACGATGCAAAGTCCTGGGATGATGGTGCGGAGCCTTGCAACAATGGTGCAATGCGGAACACGAGGATGGTACCAAGCACAGGGATGAAGCTCAAAGCAACGATGCTGATAGTACCTGGAAGTGTAGCTCGTGAGAGATGCTACGATGTCCAAAGCCTTGCCACGAGGATTCAAAATCCGGTGAAGAGTTGCTGCCATGAACAGGAGAGCGCAGCTCGAGTGTATAACAGTACTAGCAACACACCGAAGGAGCAACGAAGTTGGTTCCACTCCCTAACACCAACGATATGATGCTCGATACCAATGATCAACAACCCGCTGACGATGCTAGAATCAAAGTCCCGATGATACAGTCCAACGATGTAGCCTTATCCCGACGATGTAGTCTCAGTCCGCAGACCCAAGCATGGTTCTGTTCAATCTCTTGGCAGGTTCATGGCTCAGCCACCAGGAAGTCAGGACATTATCACCGCTGCTACAAATTTGGAGTTGCATACACCAACACGATGCAAGCTTTCAACGATGCTATAAAGACTCCTCGTAACCACAACAGAAGGTGGTCAAGACGAAGATCTACCATGGCCGCAGTACGATCTTGTTATGTGCAATATGTGTTCAAGGGCAAGTATAGGGGCAAAGCAATGGAACCATGGCCGCCAACAACGCGGAGTCATGTCACGAAGGGGCATGGCCACTAACAGCGCGGAGCCATGTCACGAAGGGGCGTGACTGCCAACAACGCGGAGCCATGTCACGAAGGGGCGTGGCCGCCAACAACGCGGAGCCATGTCACGAAGCAACGCAGCATAACAAGTTCATAGTGCCGCTGCTAAATTTAAGATGCTAAACTCCTATCCCGAAGCTCAATTCAACTCTGAAGCTTTACCGAAGCTGCCCAACGCCAACTCCGAAGAGTTAACCAAAGCCTCAATATGAAGCCAACAATGGTGATCTTTGGAAGCGAGGAGCAAGAATCTTACTACGATGAATCAATCCCGATGACGATGGAGAGCCAAAGCCCTGCTACGAAGATATCTAAAGACAATGCTCAGAGTCATTGTTGTGCCAAAGTCAGAATCCGAAGATGACAAGCCTGATGTCGACGATGGCATGAAAATGCGAAAGTCTGATATCGAAAACGATGAGTTTACCTACAGGCCAAACGATGGCATAATTACGAAGCGTGCTTCGTTATCAAAAGTATGGTTATGAAGCATGCCTCGTTATCATAAGTGCAGTTACGAAGCATCAATTCTCTCCTATATAACTTATTACGTGATGACTGCACTTTGGTGAAAAATCTGTTGACATTAAGGATAGCTCTTATCAACCCAACCAACACGTAAGGACCGCACCTGCTATAAATCCAAATGATGACATAATGGCCGAGAAGGACGGTCAAGGTTACAGAGCAATCTAACTGAACTTCATAAAAAAGATATGATCTTCATGAACGAAGATATCCCTCACCGCAGAGATAGGGAAATATCTCTTTCTCATTAACAATGATGATCCAAAATACAGTGGGGGATGATGCCTTTTCACCCGAAGCTCAAAGATCACAGCCCAACTTGATTCGGAAGACTCAAAGATCACAGCTCAACTCAATCCGAAGACTCAATTCTGAAGAGTCAACACCGAAGACTCAACCGAAGATTCCTACTCCGAAGCCTCAATTCCGAAGCCCAATTTCGCAGCTCAGGTTCAATTCCCCAGATTCAATTCCGCAGTTCCATCTCCGTAGTCACAACCTCCTGGGAACAGGTTCATGCACACCCAAAGGCTGCAGGTATGATTTTCCTTTTGTATGGCCTAAATTGTTTTGTATGCTTAACATGTTTGGTAAAACGCCTAACCGAGCCACCAGTATGGTTTTAAGTTTCACATCCTCTGCTCGCTTTTTCGACGGAAATTTAGACTCTTAAATCAACGGACGATTGTTATTTGAATCTTGTTTGGTGGGGCATTGAATTCGATAAAGCCTCAAGAGAAGCTCCGTTGTCACTTAGGGGGCTAAAGAAAAGAAACTGCGTCACCCATGAGATAGTAGTTGATTTTGGAAATGATAAGCTTTCCTAATTATTTAAATTTTCATTCTGGGTTCACTTATTAAGAGGCCTATTTTGGTTTATTCTTTTACCAAGGGGACTAACTATCTAACCTGTGTTATCAATACTTCGGTATTAATACTTCGGTGTAGTTTATTATTTACCAAGATTCTTCTACCAAGAACCCGAGGCTTTCAACAAGGGGCAGTACTTATTAACGGCGAAGAGTGGTATTTCTCATTGCCTCATACTTCTAATTGGTCATACTTCATATATACTTATAATTGGTTATGGTCATACTTCATACTTCTTATTTGGGTATATTTCATACTCTATTTGTCATGCTTCATACTTCTTATACTAAGAGTACTAGTATTCTAGTACTTCATACTTCTCCAAGGATTGATATTTCTTATTTCTGGTACTTTATACTTCTTATGCGAAGTGTGCTTCTTTAAGTTACTTCTTACTTCCAGTACTTCATATACTTTTCTTATACGAAAAGGCTTGCTCGAGAACCGATGCAGCGCCATTGGCTCCAAATCGTGACAAGGTGCTAGTACATACGAAGGAGAACTGAACTCATTCAAGCTACAACTACGGTCACTGCAGTTAAAGAGATCCGCACTTTTGGCTTGTACTGTAACAGAATGAGTAACGACATGATGCAGGCAACATAACCCAACTCACATGTGCGCAAAATGAGGCAGACATCCATCCAATATGGTGAGTACATTTTGCTATGAAAATATAATTTACATTTGAAACTATTTTGTTGCAGAACATTGATAAAGGATACCTCGGAATCTCGCATAGAATGGGGGTAAAGGAATGTCCCGCACAAAGCGTGGATCATACCCACTGCAATATATCGGGGATATCCCGCACAAAGCATACACATGCAATCTCTCGGAGCATACACATGCAATCTCTCGAACTCCCCCATAAGTGTCTATAAGTGTATGACCAGGGGGTGACTTCCCACATAACGAGATATCCGAGCAATATTATCAGCCGCGGACTCAATGGAATATATCCTTGAACGTCGGCCAGACCCCCACCGTCCAGAAATCCTCTGGCCAAGGAATTAGCTGGACGGGGTGCAAGGTCACAAGACGATTCCTAGGATATCAACCTACGGAATTGCACGAACAATACACTTTCTCAAATTCCAAAGATCAACATCCTTGCAGCATCAGACCTAGTCAAGACAATAGCAGCATCATACCTAGTCAAGACGAAGCGCAGATCATCAACAACATCAACTATCAAAGCGAAGTATAGTCAAGACATGGAGATATTTTCTTAAGGATCGTTCATCAACAACCCTCAAGAAAAGGGGCAAATTGTAGATACCAAATATATCATCATATATCATCAACACGTGTCATTAGATTAAAGCACCAGCAGCATACAACTCTACACCAACATACACTATAACTATTTTATGTCAGCTTTAATCCTAAGCTAAGGGCAAGTGCGTAATCTGCCAGAAGATATTTTGCCCATAAATAGGGAGCAATTGGGTTCGGTCAAGGGGAGGTTTTTCTTTCCCACCGACACTCTTCTCCTTCCTTTCCCCTTTACTCTTCTGACCGCACGCAGACTCTCTGCATTTCATTCTCTTGTAATGAAGTTCCATTGGAACCGAACAACCATTAATGAAAGCTAACTCTCTATTACCCCGTGGATGTAGGCAATGCCGAACCACGTTAATCACTTGTGTTGACTCTTATTTCATTCTACTGCACTTAATTTAGTTATGATTTATGCTTACATTTCATTATATTAGTTGATTGATCAGTTTATTCATTTGTTTGTGACATCAAAATAAAGGTGTTCACAAAAGCATCGTTGATCAAACAAAAATTGAACCATTTAGCTTTTTCCATATACTAACTTATCACATTTCGACAATCACCTTCGTATTCAACTCAGGAAAACCTTTCCTTCTGACCCATAGAACTGCTTACAGGAAAGTTGATGCTTATTCAGGGTCTTCTACTAAACTAATGTTAGTTACAAAGGAACATAATTACCTTATCTCAGTCTTTAGAAGTTGGATATAGTGTTCAAGCCTCAGTGAACTCACGTAGACCTTTTGGCCAAATTGGCCCACTTTCTTTTCTTTTCTTTTTTATAAAAAATTAAAAATAACAAAGAACATATGTGCCATCGACCTGGAGGTTCATACTTCGTATAAAAGTGTAAATGGCAATGGCATGAGTGAGATTCATACTAAGAATCATAACAATTAGTGAGATTTGTAGCGGAGAAATCTGTTTCATTTTTTACTTTCAGGGAACCTATGTATATTCATGTACTTGGCAATTTCATTTTCTTTGGTAGACGGAGAAATGGAACCACGTGCCGTTGTAGTGGTTCCAATGATTTCAAGATCTTATTGCAAAATCAAATAAATGATTCTTGAGATTTTGGAGGAAAATGAAAATGAACTATACACTAGGCTAGTTTTGATTCAGGTTTACTTCGAGCGACACCATACTCATCGAACTAGTTATCGTTAGTGTTCTAAATTCAAATTCTTTTGAGTACTACAAAGTACTCCAACTTTCCAAGGAAATCTACAACGCAGCCGTAACCATAGCGGGACAAATGGGGTCTGTTGCCCCAACTTATTTTGGGAATATAGTTAGATAGCACATTGTAACTAAAGCCAATTGTGGGGGCAAATAGGGTTAATAATTTTCTTTTCTTGAGAAAATTAGTGAGATTTGTAGTTACAATCGTAACCCATAACTAGTCTGTGTGATTTTGCGAAAGTCATGAAAAATAAAGTTCAAACCTTTTGTTTTCTCATCACATATGTATCTCTAAGTTTTCTTTGTTAAATTTTTTTTTTTCTTCTTTAACCATTTTTATTATCACAAAATTGGTTAAAAAGACCAAAATCAAAATTTCCTGGGTGAAAAGGACAGTCAGATTTAGATACTGTTTAAATGGACAAAAATTTAAAAATAGGAGGATGTTACCAGTTTCATCCTGTCAATTTTCAAATATTTTTTCTTATTTTTATTTTACACAGGATGCATCCAGTTTCATCCTTGCTATTTTTTAAGTTTAAGCCAGGATGAACCGTGTTTTAAATTTTTTTGGACAAATGACCCATTTTCCATTTTATTATTAAGTTTGTTTAAACTTTTTTCTTTGAGGAGGGATCCCCTCACACTTTTATTATCACGCTATCTCACACATTAAGCGTTATTTTTGTGAACAAAAACCAAACCGTAACGGATTTGAAGTTAATATTTTGGGGATATGTTCCTCTTACCAAGTTCTACATACCTACCAAAATTTAGCGTATTCGAGACATATAACACCACCATCTACTACTTTGAAAATGAGCCGTTGAAAATCAACGGATTTCTGGCCGTCGAAATTAAGACCGGTAAATTGTGAGGTTTCATATTTCGGAATGTGCTCATTTTTGGCAGGCATGTAGAACTTGGTAAGAGGAACATATTCCCAAAATATTAGCTTCAAATCCGTTACGGTTTGGTTTTTATTCGCGAAATGACGCCCAACGTGTGAGATAGTGTGATAATAAAAGTGTAAGGGGATCCTCCCTCTTTTTCTTTTTGTTTAATCATTATAGTATTTATTTACTTATCTAATGGCATTCCAACCTTATCAATCAATCAATCATCAATCAATCAATCAAATCAAATCAATCAAATCAAATAAGATGATAATTGAAACTCAAAACTTGATTCTCATTCATTCTGACCCCACCAAAAACTGACGTGGCAAATTGTGGTGAGAGTATTATTAAATACTGCTCTCTCAGAGCATCTCCAATGTTAGGGGTCAAGGTCTTCAATTGATATGACACATAGGATTTAAGACTTTTTCTACCAACTTTTTATCTCCAACACTAGGGTGGAGGTCATAAAAGAAGATGACATGTCCATGTGGAGACCAAATGGGGGTAAAGGAGAAAGTCTTATTTAGACTTTCTTCATGACCCTGGGTCTAGGGATGGCAATGGGGTGGGTATGGGGCGGGGACCTTGAGTCCCATCCCCTACCCCGTTCAAAAAACCAAAACCCATCCCCTACCCGTTTCCCATAAGAATGGGGCGGGGACGGGTATGGGGAATCCCCGTAGGGGATGGGTTTCCCATAGGTGACCATAACATTACAATAATTATTTAAAATTTTGTAAATAATAATAATTTAAAAATAATTATAATGGTTCAAACAATTATACAAACCTAACCAGTGCATTTTAAAATTTTAAGTTTATAACCAACTAAAACTGAAAAATAAAGGAAACAATTGACCTACAATTAAGTATTATGGTTCCTTTTACTTCTTAGTTCCTCATTATTAACCATCTTCCTTCATGTTAATCATCTCATCATGATCTTCTTTGCTATCTTCCAAAAAAGGTTCCTCGATCAGATATAATAGGTTATCGTATGGGCGGGTATGGGATGGGGACCATGAATCCCATCCCCACCCCATCCCCGCATCACTACTTTCGGGGATTCCCCGTACCCGTCCCGTTTCCCGTTTATACGGGTAAAACCCTAACCCATAGGGGCGGATCCCCACGGGGATGGGTTTGGGTGGGGCAAATTGCCATCCCTACCTGGGTCTTAAGTCCACATCATCTTTTGTCTCTAAATTTAGACAAAAAAGTGTTGGATACGACTTTGGGGATTGGAGATGGAATTTAGGTAGAAAGTTTTACCTTTATTATTTTTTGTGATGTAGTAAATTACCCACAACCAAAAGGTCTTAATAAGACCTCCACATAGGATGACCTTGACCCGAAGCATTGGAGATGCTCTCATTAACTCTTCACCCGAATAGTTATTTCCAAAAATTTATCACGCCTCAGTTCTCCCACTAAGCCCATTTTTCCTTTACCCCACTTTCACTATGTAACTGACGAGCAAAAAAAAATACAGCAGCCTCGAAGTTCAGAACTGCTATCTTTATTTTCAAAACCTTACTCATCTCTCAAAATTGATTTTTCGCAATCCCAATTCCGATGGAACAACCCCAGTAATTTGGTGTCTATTATTGTTCTACTTCAAGAATCAATCAGGGTAAACAGGTTTGTCAGCTCTCCCATCACCATGATTAAAAATCTGCGAATTCATCATCCTAATAAATATTTGTGTTTTCAATCTCTCACAAATTTAGGTCAGACAATTTTGGATTCTGCATGAATTAATTATGAATTGTGGATTCTGAATCTTTTGATTATGATTTTTTTCCACCCTTTGTACATTCTTCCAATGACTTTAACATGTTCGCGTCATTGTTTATATGAACTCTTTTTTAAAACACTAATTATAGTCTTGAAATGTCAAATGATGTCTATTCTTTTTTTTTTATTCTCCAGTAAATCAAGATCACGATTTAGGGTATGCAGGTAGAATTCAATAATCACAGAATCCATTTTTGTTGTATAAAGCAAAACTGCAGCAGCCAGCAGGTATCTACTATCTTCTCTCTGTCATTATTGTATTATATGAAGAGGTTTTGTGGTATTGATTTCCAGATATTAGAGTGTTAACAGCTCTAGAACTTACATTATCAAATTCAAATCTAACTACATTAAACATTTTGTTCGCAGTATAGATCACTGGCCAATGAATTTTTTGTTGGCAACACAAAAACTATATACCAACAATTGGCCAAGGTTTTATGTTTTTATGGTTTTAAATTGGACTGTTGATGGGGATGATTTTGTTGACAGAACAACCAGAATCTCAAGTTGGTGTTGTCTCTAAGAAGGAAAACTAAACTAATGTAAGTTGGTATGGCCAAATATTGCTGCTCTCACCACAGATGTCCACATGAAAGGTGTAAGTTGCGTATAAAGTGTTTGATGAATTACCTTATACTCAGATAACTTCTCACCTTCATTTGTCAGAGTGTTTCAGGAAGACAAGAAATTTGATGAAACAACTACGACTACTTCAAAACTGCTATCTTTAGTTTTCTTCAAATGCACGGGTAACTTCAAGGAAAACATAATTTTAAGAAGAATTAGCACCCAAAAGTGTTAATATTGCTGGCATTAGGAAGGAGAATGCAGTGTTACATGGGAGTGGGACAACCAGGATGGAAATTGTGGAGATGGCTATGTACGTCGTATTGGAATAATTGCTTTTTCCTTTTGGTCTGGCTAATGTGTTTGATTGGTATCCTGCACTTCTTTTTTCCCATTTTCTGTTTATATTTTATTGTGTTATAAGTTCACATTTTACATTTTCTGCATTTGTATTATTTTTTTTTAAAAGGGAAAAAGAATCCGCCATGAGCAGGTTGTTTGTTTTTTTTCCTTTTTAAATTTGATTAAATGAACTTTGAAATGATAAGAAGTTTTGATCTTTTAACGGGTGTCTTGAAGGGTTTTTTTTAAAGTGGATTAAAGGGTTACATTTTGTTTGGAAGGCTTCTAAGGATGATCATCACAAGAAAAGGTGTCAGCAAGTTCACAGCTTTTCTGAATCCCATGATGAAAAATGGTGACAGTCTCAAAATGGAGAATACTAGATGCATTTGATATTCAATTGAGAAAAACACATTCCAGGTTCTGATATTTCTCTATGTATTTATCAATTTCAATTGAGTTTCGACTTCAGAATTTTACTTGATACATTAAAATGGGGCTCATCCAATCATTTTTTGCAACCCGCAATAATGCATTTTTTGTGATTTCTCTGGTGGTCTTAATATATTTCTTTTGTCATTTTTGGTAAAAAAACAAGCTTTGAAGTTTTACAAACTACTGAGGGGTCTGTTCTTTGACATAATTTAGTTAAATACGGGTGGTATGATTATTACGTTAGTAGGATAAGACTATCCGTCTTATATGCGCTATGTTAATCATAAAGACATTGTAGTCAGAAAGGAAAGGATTGACCTGACTGATAGGCGATATTCTTAGTTTCAAGTCAAGGCAATCACTCTCTCAAGGGGATTGAATCTGGTCATTTTCAACATTTATATATTACTTATTGGATTAATATTTATTTTCCTTCTTTGCTAATGTCATTTTCTTTTCTTTTTCCGTTTCTTTTTCAACAGCTAATGTCATTTTCTCGAATATGCACCATTTACTCATCTGCTTTTTGCTGCAAATTTTCTTTCTTTTTAGGATGGTTGCAAGGTTACTACTATATGGCCACATATTTTAGTCTGCAGGTACAATTCATTTGATTTTACATACCGTTTTTCGTTATTTACTTTACCATGCCTTCAATATGTTATTAGCTATAATGTCTTGAGTAGTTATGTTTTTGTATGAAATTAGTAGTTGAAATGCAAATCTTGCTCCATCACATGGTCAAGACGACTCATAAGAAGTTGTAAGAGAGGTGTTGCAGCTAAAAGGGCATTATTTGGTGGTTGTTTGTTGATGTTGGTCATAATTGATGTTGAAAGTGTTTACATACAGAGTTTGATTACCATGAAGAAGAAAACACCCAAGAAAGAAAAGTTCAAGAAAAATCATTTCTGAAAATGCTACAAAAAACCAATATTATTTCATGTAAATGGAATTCAAGAAGAAGAAGAAGAAGAAGAAATATCACTGCCGTTGCTTCTCACATTTTGCACCAGTTTGGAGGGACCTCCAATTATATACAGGGATCACACTACATCTTCAAATCATTTAAGAAGTTACCTGTGGGCACAAAAGTACAGGCTGTTTGAAGTGAATATGGAGGGTGTGATATTATGTGAGGCAAGAATCGACTCTCCGACTACAAATGGTACTATGTTGAAAAAGAAGACGAGGCTACAAAGCATGCCATCAAATTATTCATCTGCTTGCACTTGAACGATTTGGATAGTGAAACTAAGTAAATTTTAATTTTGATCCTTTGTGCTTGACGTATACAATACACATCATGTGTGCTTGCAGGTGGTTATGTAATTGGCACTTCCCGTCTTACTTATTATTTCGTCCACACAAAAAACAAAAAAAAAAATTAAATGCAATGCAATGGCGTTTTCTTCTTTTTTTTAATAGCAAAATGCAATGGCGGTCGAAACCCATTTAATTAAAAATTCTTAGGATGGCCTAACTGTATGAAAACAGTGCCTAAGCGCGAAGTTGCGAATACTAAAAGCTTGGCTGTGCCAAATTCTAAAACGCATGTCATGCCGTCATGGCTTTCTGGTAGCTTTATTCCAAAAGTTGATTAGAAAGTGTGCATAACTTAATATCCGTGTGACCAATGAATGGGCAAGTGGGGTGAATTTTTTTTTTCACGACGATGCAAGTGTTATAAGCAATCTTATACTAATATAAAGAAACGAGGTATTTTTGGTGAAGCATTTTCCCATGACAATAATACCATTAATATTTGTATATTTACAGGACTGCCATTGTTATAAAAATAGATAAAAAAATTAAAACTTAGATATCTTTAAAAATACACATCGGATTTTTGCAAAATTAATATATTTGGAAAGCTCTTTAAATTATCTACGTAATGAGTACAAACAAGGATATTAAATTTTTTTCTTAGATTTTTTTTTTCCATTATTATCAAATTTGGTGTTGTTAAAAGAATCAAATTCAAGCATGTGCATCGCACATGTGGCCTTACTAGTGATGTATAAAGAAACCCAAGGAAATAGATCGATTAAACCTGTTGCGTAGCACGGTTACTTTCTAGTTAAAGAAATAATTGTGGGCCGATTCCTTCTAAAGAATATGCTTCGGTGCTGGTTACAAGTTTATTTGATGTCTCGAGTCCAATTTTGTGCACACTCCCTTAAAGAGTGTGCACATAACAAATGGATTATATTGGCTAGATTTAACTACCCGTTAACTATATATAAAATTAGTTTTTCTTTTATTTTTTTTATTAATTAAATGGAAACAAATATCTACATGTAATCTAATCTAGCCTAAAATCTTGGGATTTTAATGGAAATCGTATTTGCGGATATGGTTATATAACTAAAATAAAAAGTTGAAAACGGAAAATATTCAACTGATCAAGTTTGCTTTCCTTTCTCCAACAAAACCTATGTGATGATCAAACCAGGTTAAAACTTATAGCATATCATTAGTTCCTATTCAACTTTTACCGAGTGGTTTTGGTCTAATGAAATCCGTCGGAGCTAATATAATACGCGGCAAAGAAGATACAGATTTTCTAATTAGAAAAGGTCTCAAATGTATGGAATAAATCATCCGTATTTGTAATCAATCTTTGATTGTTTCTTGTTTCTAAAAATTTATCAACTACTTGATTTTTGTGATTTTCTTTACAATGTAATGTTTTCGTGTTAGGTTAAAACTGGCAACCATACCATGTTGGATATTTTCAATAACATAGAAAATAAAATCATTTTCGTTTTTGGTTTGCCGCTAGTGTCCTGTGTTGAATTAGACACAATGGATGTTAGTTGGAGATCAAGAGGCACCTCTAATGGGTGTGATGGTTCACAAAAGACGCAACCATTCCCATTAGACACCTTATGTGTCTTTTGGAAATGAAGAGGCATCTCCAATAGGCATGAGTCCCCTATAAGTAGTGATTATTTGTTTTTATTAAAATTTTTTTTTGAAGAACATCAAAACTCTATCTGTTTTCCTCTCTAACAAGCATCATAAGAAAACAAAACATGTGTGTTCTTGGTTGGGTCAAGGTTGTACAAGCTTTGAATCAAATTTTTCTGTTATGGGGCTTCAAGTATCCTGACGGCGATATTCATTGACCTGTTTGTACTCGCCAATTCAATTGGGAAAGGATCGAATCGAAAAGAATCTTGCATTATAGCCTTGAACCCTAATACAACATTCTTTTGTCCTTCATTTTCATCTCTTGTACCCAAATTTTCCAACGTACCACAGATTTAGTCAATACGGATGATTTTTGTGACAATGGTTACAATATAGATTCACATAATTGTAGTGAATCAACTGGTATTGAACATGGTGTATGTATAAAAATGGCAGAACCTGAAGTTGGAAATCAACTAGTTAGTAAGATAAGTATTAGATCGTTGTAACCAAGTAAGATAACTGTTAGATTGTTGTAACCAAAAACGTGTTTAGAACTCCTACATTTCAGGCTAGATTAGATATTAGTTATATACTTGTTTCCATTTATGAATTATAATTAATAAAAAAAAATAACTTTATCAAATATATAACTGTTGGTTTTAAAGAACGAATATGATTGGTTTGTTACGTGCACACTCTTTAAAGGAGTGTGCACAAAATTGGACTCGCTGTTATGTGAACACGTGTTAAATAGGTGGCCCACCATTTCCATTTCCAGAACAATCCAGGCCAGTAAAACTGGACTTCTTTTCGGTGAAGAAAATATCACTTAGATAAGGATTACTATTTTCTTAACACCTAAATTATCCTTAAGCTGCCACCTATAGCCCTACGTGGCTATTTAATATGTCATTCAGCTATGTTACTCTTAGGCTATAAATAGCCATGAACCGAGCCTACTGTATATATGTAATGAAATGAAGAAAGAAAAAATGAAACCCCAGTTTCTTGCCTGCTACACCTTTTTCGTAAACACACACCTTGTCTTAATTAGTACCATACGATTGTTATTATGTTGCATACATGTATTGTCATACAGAGAGAGATGTTAGTAGTCAAGCATTATCATTTCTTATTATAAAAATATTACTATTATCCTGCCATCTTTTGTATTAGCAGGAATTTGAATGTAATTTAGAAAAAAATATCCATGAATGTTGAAGCAAAATTTGTTTGACCCCACAGCATAAAAGACTTGGCTCCTTAACTGAAAAGAAAGTGTTGTAACAAATGAGGAACCGAGTATAAACATTGTATTTTTCACCCTCTGGTTCAAGGCCAAACCCATGATATGATCTTTACATATATATATATATATATATATATGCATTTTGTTAGTTTATTATTTTATTTTTTTATGGGTTAGTACAGTGGTTAGTTGTGGCCACTAAATACTACTAGCAATTACAAGGTTTAAGGTTCGAACCCTTACCTTGTCCAAGGAAGGGAGCATGAGAACCATCAGACCACTTGATGGTTCTCAGTTAGTTTATTATTTGGTCGGAGGATTTCCAAGATTTATAAGACAGGGTGTCACTATAGATATCGGAACATTATTTTCTTCCCAGCTCATTATTTTATTTAAGGAACTCTCTGTAGAGTCTCTTACCATAAAGTACAGTATCTTTTTTAAAAGGAATGTATTAGCGAAATTATTAAATAAAAATCTATAACATAAAGCAAAATGATCTTGATAGTTGTTTTTTGAACTAGTCCCCCACTCGTTTTTAGAGTATCCACAGCGAGAGACTAAAACTAAAATTTTGGTCCAGAAACCAGACGCAGTCGAGCGGAGTAAAGATCAAAAACCAGAGTAAAACCAAAAACCAAACCATATTTGGTCTTTAGTTTGGTTTTAGTCGGGCGTAATTTAAAAGTATGCCTGACACCGGGCGTAGGTATTATTTACGTTTGAGGTGGGGCGTAAGTATAAAGTGCGCCTGATGGTGGGGCGTACTTTTAAATTACGCCTGATGATGGGGCGTAATTCAAAGTTACGTTTGAATTAAAAAAGGAAACAAAAAAAATGAAATGGGGCGTAGGTTTAAAGTGAGCCTGATGGGGCGAACTTTAAAGTTGCGCCTGACCAAATTTTGCTCGTGCACCATAGCGTCGCAGCACGGAATAAACCAAATTTTTTTAGTTTTTTTTAGTTTTTGCTCTTTGGTTTTACTCGCCCTACTGCAGTTGCTCTTATCCCCTCTATCAATCGTGTTGGAAGATGTGTAGAAAAATAAGCATCAGTAACATATAGGCTAGGGTAGTAAATTATTTTCATCAAAACAGGAAAAAAAAAAAATTGTAGTAATTACCATATTATGTTTTTCGAAGATACAATATAACTTCTTTGAAGAAAATAGTCGCTAAATTAATAAGCTCTCTCAAATAATGAAAGCTTTTGGACTAAAACAATTAAATTAACCTGTAAATTAATAATCATCTTAAACTAAGTAATTCTTTTTGGATCCAGGCTATTAATTTGAAGAAGTTAGTAGATGGAGCACGTCATATACTATCAATGGTATTTGTGGAGTATTATCTATCCACGGATCATCTACTTTATCAGATGGTGTTAATAACATCTAAGGCCAGAATCTCATGGTCAAATATGTTCATGCCATTGAAGTTATATTCGTGTCATTGGATGTTGGAATATTTTCAACTGTGCTATCAACTGTGCAACGTCCCCGGAAGAATTTTTTGGTGGTACGTAACTGTTTCGACAGGTAGAATCATATCCAACTGTGCAACGTCCCCGGAAGAATTTTTTGGTGGTACGTAACTGTTTCGACAGTTAGAATCATATCCAGAATCTTCGATTCCAACAGACGCAATTCATGTCTGATGATGAAGAGACTCGTCGTTTCGATTCCAACAGACGCCATTCCCAACAGATGCGAAAACATCTATAAATAGCATCTCCCTTTGCTCGTTTATCATCATATCAAAAACAATCTGTTTTCTTCTTCTCTAATAGCATCATCAGAACCTTATACAGTGTGATTCTTGGTCGGGTCAAGGAAGTACAATCCTTGAATTCGATTACGGTGTTAGGGCTTCATTGAATCCTGAAGGCATAATTCGAGAGACCTGTTGTACTCGCCAAGTTAATTGGGAAAGGTCGAATTATTGTCTAAAAGAATCGAAAGAGCCTTGAAGTCAGGGGTACACCATTGTTTTGTTTCTGTTTTTTTTTTCATCCTCTTGTTTTTAACCCAATTTTCCAACATTGGAGGCTCATTCCTTTTATCATTACAGTTATTTTAAATTTGAATGCTATGAGTTTCCTCAACAGTTCATGAATATTATCCTTTAGTTTCAAGAATCCTGTGTGCATAATGTAAACTCTATGCGGATGCTTTTTTATTTTATTTTTATGTTCGCTTTCTTAGATGTCCAAAGATCAAAATAACTGGGTTCTTGAGATTGTGGAGGAAACTGAAAATGAATGTCTTCACGTATCCTGCACCAATCCTACTTTTCTTTTTGCCGCTTATGAATCTAATCTATCTCGCGCTTTATGGTATTGCTTGACATGATCTGTCCTGATAAAAAAAACCTACATTTGTTGTGTAAAATGTGAGAATTTAACCTCTTAATTCGATAGAAAATTATGTATACGCCAAAGGACGTTCCAAGTACACTATATTAATTTGCATTGGATTTTGTATTATTCCAAGTATTTTTCTTTTGTTAGTGTTTAATGTGCTTTTGTTAGTGAAAACTCAAAAGGGACGTTCTTTGGATCTTCATTGTGCTTGTACCTTGAAATCTTGAATCATACACAAGGTTACCAAATTTTATGGCACAACCGATACCAAACAAAAAACACATTCAATTGTATAGAGTTTGGCCTAGCAAAATTTGCTCATTAATTTTTTTGCATGTGCTTAGCAGCGTTTTGGAAAATGTGTCGTACATACAAACGATGATGAGAATTATGGAATACTACCTCCGTCCCAAATTACTGAGTTAATTGGTTTTAAATTTTGTCCCACAAATAAATGAGTTATATCAATAATTAAGGGTATGTTTGTAAAACTACCATTTTAATTGATTGTTGTTATTATAAGAAATATGTATAATATGTATATGTATAAATGAGTTTTAAAATGCTTTTCAATGGAATGAAGATTACGAAAAACCGTGGTATAGTTTAAGAGATAAATCATTTCTAAGTTTTACTCCCTCCGTCTCTAAAAGATAGACTTTGGCATTGCAAAAGGTGTTTATTAATTTTTGCATAATGTACTTGAGTCGTGTCTTGACTCTTGACCATCCAAAATACCATAAATATATCCAAAGAATTGACCGGGTCACGACTCTCAACTCCAAAGGGTTCAACTTTGACCGATTTAATCATTTCGAGGTTGTTGCATGCAGAACCGAGTTGTTTCCCGAGAAAAAATCCCAACTAGACATCTAACGGGTGCAAAATGACTGATTTAATCATTTTGTTAGTTTACTCAGGTGAAAGTGTAAGTGGCATGATAATTCACAACAATAAATTTCATTCTTCATATTCTTGGAACATATTGGTATCAAATGCGAATGTAATGAATTTCTCAACAGTTTGTTCATTGCTCGATCGGTTGCTAGGAATATATGTATATACAAACATACCATTTGCTTATAGATGGTAAAATTTGGGCCGGAAGCACCAGATTTGGAAGATTTCAGTGATAAACCAATAATAAACTTGAGATTGTGGAGGAAATTGAAACTAAACTAAATGCTAATACATCCATGTTTCTTGCACTAAATTAACAGGGTGCCCATGATTTATAGAGTGGATGAGGACAATGATATGTTACTGAGCATACTCTATTTTAGCTTTTTATTTTCTCATATTTACTCTCGTACAAAATCATGGTTCAATCCCAGATTTCTACAAGTATAGCCGGCTTTCACTTGGTTTTCTAGCTAGAGAGAAACTCGATGGGGCTTTGCAACATTAAAGAAAATAATCATGTGGCAACTCTGTGCAAACAATCAAGATAGAAATCACCACTTCCTTTGGTCTTTGGATGTTCAATGATGTGATGATCGTCAATTAACCTTATGAAGCTTCTTTCTTTTTTTCTCTTCTTCTATTGTGGTTGAATTCTTTTTACTCCGATTTTTCATAGAAATTTAGAATTTTGTTTATGAGAACACCTTGTAAATGTTGAAGTGTGAACTCTTATTGGATTTGCATCTAATGCCAATCTAACGAAGCTGGTAATCTGTAGCATATACTCAGTACGTTTTATTTTAAGATTTTCATCCATGGATAACAACTCATGATCTCCCATGGATAACAACTCTTGATTTCTCCGGTGAAATCATGGAGGAGAGACTTGGCTTGGTTTAGGTTGTGTTTAGCATAGATCATTGCGTCTTGGATACTTCTCGGATGATTAAATTTACTGGTTAGAAAACCAACATAATTACCTTGGTTCAATGGTATAATAATGTTCAAGCTTGAGTGGACTCGCCTTTGACTAAATGAAGATGAACTTATCTTCAAATAGTCAGAACTTATTAGAGATGTGATGTTGATCCCCTAGATTTATTTTCAAATAGTCAGAACTTATCTTTAAGGAAGATGAATTAGAGTTGATCCTAAGAGAAGCAAAAGATTAGAACTGAGACTTCTTAAGGACCTGACTCCTTAATAAGCCTAGCTTAATCTGAGCTCCAGACTCGTAAAGAAGCCATAATATCTATTGAAACCCCATTCTGGTAAGAAGCTTCATTTAGTGAAATGGACTCAGTCCGTCGGAACCAGACTTGGTAGTTTGCTAGTTTAACTCTAGGGAGTAAGACCATAGGATGTAAATGAGTCGAAACGTTAGATATATGGAACTGTGGAAAAATATTAGGCTAAGTTGGTAGCTAAAGGCTATAAACTAAAAGAAGGTGTAAATTTCCTTGATTCTTATTCACTTGTGACGAGAATTACTTCTGTTGAGATGCTAATTGATATTGCTGCCATAAACAACTTGGAGATACATCAGATGGATGTTAAGACAGCTATCCTAAAACCGTGAATTAGATAAAGAAATTTACATATACCAACCTGAGGATTTTGTAGTGAAAGGTTATGAAGACAAAGTTTGTAAGTTGAACAAATCTTTGTATGGTTTTAAAATAAGCACGCGTAAACAGTGACATGGAAAATTTGATCATGAGATAATGTGTAGTGGATTTAAGTTAATGAATCTGACAAGTATATTTATAAGTAACTTGTTAAGGATGCCTGTGTGATTGTATGCTTGTATGTTGATGATATGTTTATACTTGATACAAACATAGATGTGATTAATTCCACTAAAACCATGCATTGAATGAGAACGTTGACTTGAAAGACTAAAGCTTTTTGATGTAATCTTAGGGATGAGGATTAAAAGATAATCAAGCATTTATAGTCTTAGTCATTCTCATTATGTTGAATTTGTGCTTAAGAGATAGAATCAGTCTGATTGTAAGCCTGCTTGTACTTCATACGATTATTCTTGTAGACTCAAGAAAAATAAGGAAAATGGAGTATCTTAACTTGAATACTCAAGAGTTATAGGATGTCTGATGAATTTAATGAACTGTAAGAGTCCATACATTGCCTATATTGTGAGTACGTTAAGTAGATATACTTGTAGTCCAGAGCAAGAGCATTGGGATGCACTTAATAGAGTATTATGGTACCTAAAATACTCTATTAACTTTTATTTGATTTATGAAAGGTATCTTGCTGTCCTTGAGGGACTTTATGATGCAAAGCTGGATAGTTGACTCGAGAGGAGTCTAAGTCTACGAGTGGATATGGTTTCACTCTAGCATGAGGGTTTGTTTTTGGAAGATTTTCAAACAGACATATATTGCTCAATTCATTATGGAATCTAAGAGTATTGCGTTAGATAAAGCACGAGAGGGGGCCGAGTGCCTAAGATGCTTTTTAGAAGACATTCCTCTCTGGCATTGGCCTGTGCCATCTATATCTATACATTGTGTTAGCCAAGCTATAATAGCTAAAGCTAAAAATAACTAATCTCAATCGGTGTTATTTCTATTGATTGGATAAAGTCCAAGGAGAATATCGCGTAACCTTTGACGAAAGGTTTATCCAAAGAGATAGTTAGAAATGCATCGAGGGGGATGGGGTTTAAGCTCATAAATTAAACTTGCCATGAAGGATACTCAACCTTGCTGACTGGAGATCCCATGATCAAGGTTTCGAATGAGACAACTAATTTGTGGTGGGTAAAGGTAAACACCATCATAGAATTTCATTCTCTGTCCCTTCCCTATGGTGTAGACGTGATAGTGTGTCTACATGTGAAGGATGACTTTTAAGAAGTCTTAATGAGTTATATAGTTTCAATTTAAGATTGAAATGGGGTGTAGCAGTAACACTCTTTATGAAAACTCACCTATCTGAATGAGGAAGTGGGGCCGCTTCCTATGAGAATATGAGCTTTGATTCTCTAGAGCATTCTGAGAAACAGGATATGTCCAGGGCCAAATTGGACAAAACGGCACGAGCTTGGCAGCACCCTTGGATATATCATCCGTGGTTGTTATCGCGAATTACATCAAACGCTAGTAGTTCAAGACATAGTTCACCGTCTCTAGCAAGTAATTCCGGTAATATCTCACTAAGAAAACGGTTCAAGACCTCATGGACACCTCTGCCTAAAATGGTATTTCCTGCGCTTTTTATGTGATTTTCGTTTTGATGGTTTTGGTATTACTGGAACTTAGGATCTAAGGGTTCACTAGTTCATGCTTTTTCACTTTGGTGAAAGGAACCTTTAGTCTCACTTGTGAGGAACTAAAGATGAAAGCTCTCTATACTATATGATTTTAGAAATCCATAGTATGATCCTGGGGTCATCACACTGTTGTGTGAGGGAGATGACGTTGGAATGGCTAGTATGACTTCAACATGCACGATCCGTCCTGTCTTCTGGTCGGTTCGGGTCATGAGATTGGGTTGTTGAGTTACCAAAATCTATTTGTGTTTTCGTGTTTTATTGAGTTTTCATTCATGTGGGGGATTGTTGGAAAACGATTACTAAAAAATAATTTTTAAGGTTTTAATAAAATTATAATTTATTGTTTTCTTTTGTGAATGAAAAAACTTACTAGTCCCACATTGTGGAGTTTCCACGTTTTAGTTGTTTTAAGAGACTATATAAGCATTTTAGTCCCACATCAAGAGTTTTCTTCTTCAGTTGTATTTGTCAATTATATAAAAAAATTCACTACTTTTGTAAAATCTATGGGGAAGGGGTTGCTCCATATTTTAGAGGGACCCCTAAGGGAAAATATTTTATAGCCGTTTCTTAAGCGTTCGCGATTTTCCTTAACGGTTTTTTCGGAGTTGCCAAGTTCAAGTTGAGCATCTACTACATATGCTAGTAGTAGGTGTAGTAGGGTGTTTTATCCTGGAGATATCCGTCCTGTGAGGGCTATAGCATCACTCTTGAGTGTAGCCGGGCGCTAATGTCTTAAGGACAACGTGTTGAACACGTGACTCACTCTGTTTTTCCAAAGTTTTGCCTTGTTGCTATTGCGGAGATTTGGGGAGCTCGTCCGTTTCATCAAATCGATCACTTCCACTATAAAGGAGCTAAGTATCAATAACTTTTGCTTATTTGATTTTTTCCTTGTTTTTGATTATTGCACCCAACATGCAGAAACTATGGGAGATAAGACGTTGAAGTAAACAACAAAATAGTGCTAGATTTACTCCAAAAAGCTGTGTATTACATCGATACAGAACCTCTAATTCTTTATAGATGTAGGGAAAGACAAAGAAAACTTCTTATATCGATAAAGTAACTCAATACTTACAATACCCAGGCATGAAAATTTGTAATAATCAAGAATGGTTGATTGGTTTGTGAATCATGGATGTTAATTATGGAGTGAAAAAACAGAAAACGAATTTTTGGTCAACCGTAGAGTTTCGAATTTATCTCTCAACCTAGAAGGAATTTCGATGAACCCTTTTGCCACAACGTAGTGGACATCCTGATAGTTACCCACGTAAAATTTCAGAATTGTTGGAGTTGTAAAATTATTTTTTTTGATATTTTACAAAACAGAGAAACGTTCCTGAAAAATTCTGACGGGCAGAAATATTTTGTTAACTAAAGTAGTTTTTATGGTGTAACCATGAGTTTTTTGATATGGTGGTTCAAACGAAGTTTGTAAATCTAGATATTATCTTCAAAACTCATATTTTATCTTCCGTTTCGGAACTAAGGTTTCTGGGATGTGGTGTATTAGGTGCATGATTGGGAAATTACCATCTCCGTAGTCAGAGTATAAACGAAGATTGTGACATGAAACTGGAAAGGGACATGGCTAACAAAGCATATGGATGAACATAAAACGCAACTCTAAGCGTAGTCTTCTTAAGAATAAAGGTATGTTTCATAAACCTGAATCTAGCATTACTTTAATTAAGGGTGATTTTTATGTGTGTAAATCCTAGCCATACAGAAGTAAATTGTAGGCAACATAAAAACCTTAATTAGTAGATAGTTACTGCTATTTTAGTTGAAACAAACTAGTACGAGTTCAGTGGCATTATGTCGGAAGTTATTTTAATAACTAATGTGAGAGACCAAAGTGGCGGACTTTGGAGCCACCAAGCATGTTTGTTGAAACAGAGACATGTTCACCTCCTATCAGAGGATAGGAGATGTCGAGAAACTCTATATGAGTAACTCACCTGCGACAGAGGTTGCATAAAAGGGAAAGGTCGAACACAAGCTCATATCTGTAATATTCTCACATGAATGAAGTTTTCATGTTCCGGGCATATGCAAGAATCTTGTATCTTGTTCTGTTGTAGATGGTAAAAGACTTAAGATATTAATTGAATATGGAAAACTTGTCGTACCTAAGAGCATGTGATTTTGAAGGAAACGTTATAAGACTTAAGGTCAATATAAGCTTAACGAAAAAATTGATGAAGTAGTTGATTCTTGTGTTTTCTTTTGTGTTATTGAATGTTTTGCATGGTAGACATGAAACCATAAACTGAGAAGCGTAGGCTGCATACCCAAATTTAGTTTGGATATTGAACACAAAAGTTAAATATTCGTAGAATCAAAATATGTTATAAAACCTTTTAGCAAAATTTCTCAGAGTAATTCTAAGCCCTTAGAATTAATTCAGTTAGACCTAGTTGACATGAAATCAACCCAAACTAAGGTGGTAAAAGGTGTTTTTATAACTTTCATAGATAATTGTACGAGGTACTATCTTGTATACTTACTTATGGGTAAGGATGATGCCTTAGAAGCCTTAAGAGTATAAACTTGAAATTGAAGTATATGTTACGACTAAAAAGGTTAGGTCTGAACATGATGGCAAGTATGAAATTCATATAGGAGAACTTTACTTGTTAAATGGCATTATTGATGAGATCACACCTCCTTATTCACCGTAGTCTAATGGTATAGTTGATCGTAAGAACAGAACCATTAAGGAGATGATTTATGCCATGTTGATTAAAGGATTAACCGCCAACTTGTGGGGGGGAGGTCGTCCTCTGGTTTTGTTATATCCTGAATAGAGTAACCTTTAAAGGATTAGATAAAACTCCATATGCTTATGAAAGATAGACAACCTTCTTATGCATAGGTCAAAGTGTGGGGGTGTTTAGATAAGATATCCTGAGTACCCTAATGTATATAGTTTTTGGTTGTGAGTTCTGCTTTTTCTGACTTTGGTGTGAATACTATTATGGAATCTATGTATGCTGAGTTATTTGAACATGTTTATTCGTAATCATGTACCTCATTAGAGATGTGATGTTGATCCCCTAGATTTATTTTCAAATAGTCAGAACTTATCTTTAAGGAAGATGAATTAGAGTTGATCCTAAGAGAAGAAAAAGATTAGAACTGACACTTCTTAAGGACCCGACTTCTTAATAATCCTAGCTTAATCTGAGCTCCAGACTCGTAAAGAAGCCATAACATCTATTGAAACCCCATTCTGGTAAGAAGCTTCATTTAGTGAAATGGACTCAGTCCGTCGGAACCAGACTTGGGAGTTTGCTAGTTTACCTCTAGGGAGTAAGACCATAGGATGTAAATGAGTCGAAACGTTAGATATATGGAACTGTGGAAAAATATTAGGCTAAGTTGGTAGCTAAAGGCTATAAACTAAAAGAAGGTGTAAATTTCCTTGATTCTTATTCACTTGTGACGAGAATTACTTCTGTTGAGATGATAATTGATATTGCTGCCATAAACAACTTGGAGATACATCAGATGGATGTTAAGACAGCTATCCTAAAACCGTGAATTAGATAAAGAAATTTACATATACCAACCTGAGGATTTTGTAGTGAAAGGTTATGAAGACAAAGTTTGTAAGTTGAACAAATCTTTGTATGGTTTTAAAATAAGCACGTAAACAGTGACATGGAAAATTTGATCCTGAGATAATGTGTAGTGGATTTAAGTTAATGAATCTGACAAGTATATTTATAAGTAACTTGTTAAGGATGCCTGTGTGATTGTATGCTTGTATGTTGATGATATGTTTATACTTGATACAAACATAGATGTGATTAATTCCACTAAAACCATGCATTGAATGAAAACGTTGACTTGAAAGACTAAAGCTTTTTGATGTAATATTAGGGATGAGGATTAAAAGATAATCAAGCATTTATAGTCTTAGTCATTCTCATTATGTTGAATTTGTGCTTAAGAGATAGAATCAGTCTGATTGTAATCCTACTTGTACTTCATACGATTATTCTTGTAGACTCAAGAAAAATAAGGAAAATGGAGTATCTTAACTTGAATACTCAAGAGTTATAGGATGTCTGATGAATTTAATGAACTGTAAGAGTCCAGACATTGCCTATATTGTGAGTACATTAAGTAGATATACTTGTAGTCCAGAGCAAGAGCATTGGGATGCACTTAATAGAGTATTATGGTACCTAAAATACTCTATTAACTTTTATTTGATTTATGAAAGGTATCTTGCTATCCTTGAGGGACTTCATGATGCAAACTGGATAGTTGACTCAGAGGAGTCTAAGTCTACGAGTGGATATGGTTTCACTCTAGCATGAGGGTTTGATTTTGGAAGATTTTCAAACAGACATATATTGCTCAATTCATTATGGAATCTAAGAGTATTGCGTTAGATAAAGCACGAGAGGGGGCCGAGTGCCTAAGATGCTTTTTAGAAGACATTCCTCTCTGGCATTGGCCTGTGCCAGCTATATCTATACATTGTGTTAGCCAAGCTATAATAGCTAAAGCTAAAAATAACTAATCTCAATCGGTGTTATTTATATTGATTGGATAAAGTCCAAGGAGAATATCGCGTAACCTTTGACGAAAGGTTTATCCAAAGAGATAGTTAGAAATGCATCGAGGGGGATGGGGTTTAAGCTCATAAATTAAACTTGCCATGAAGGATACTCAACCTTGCTGACTGGAGATCCCATGATCAAGGTTTCGAATGAGACAACTAATTTGTGGTGGGTAAAGGTAAACACTATCAGAGAATTTCATTCTCTGTCCCTTCCCTATGGTGTAGACGTGATAGTGTGTCTACATGTGAAGGATGACTTTTAAGAAGTCTTAATGAGTTATATAGTTTTAATTTAAGATTGAAGTGGGGTGTAGCAGTAACACTCTTTATGGAAACTCACCTATCTAAATGAGGAAGTGGGGCCGCTTCCTATGAGAATATGAGCTTTGATTCTCTAGAGCATTCGAGAAACAGGGATATGTCCAGGGCCAAATTGGACAAAACGGCACGAGCTTGGCAGCACCCTTGGATATATTATCCGTGGTTGTTATCGCGAATTACATCAAACGCTAGTAGTTCAAGACATAGTTCACTGTCTCTATCAAGTAATTCCGGTAATATCTCACTAAGAAAACGGTTCAAGACCTCATGGACACCTCTGCCTAAAATGGTATTTCTGCGCTTTTATGTGATTTTCGTTTTGATGGTTTTGGTATTACTGGAACTTAGGATCTAAGGGTTCACTAGTTCATGCTTTTTCACTTTGGTGAAAGGAACCTTTAGTCTCACTTGTGAGGAACTAAAGATGAAAGCTCTCTATACTATATGATTTTAGAAATCCATAGTATGATCCTGGGGTCATCACACTGTTGTGTGAGGGAGATGACGTTGGAATGGCTAGTATGATTTCAACATGCACGATCTGTCTGTCTGTTCGGTCAGTTCGGGTCATGAGATTGGGTTGTTGATTTACCAAAATCTATTTGTGTTTTCGTGTTTTATTGAGTTTTCATTCATGTGGGGGATTGTTGGAAAACGATTACTAAAAATAATTTTTAAGGTTTTAATAAAATTATAATTTATTGTTTTCTTTTGTGAATGAAAAAACTTACTAGTTCCACATTGTGGAGTTTCCACGTTTTAGTTGTTTTAAGAGACTATATAAGCATTTTAGTCCCACATCAAGAGTTTTCTTCTTCAGTTGTATTTGTCAATTATATAAAAAAATTCACTACTTTTGTAAAATCTATGGGGAAGGGGTTGCTCCATATTTTAGAGGGACCCCTAAGGGAAAATATTTTATAGCCGTTTCTTAAGCGTTCGCGATTTTCCTTAACGGTTTTTTCGGAGTTGCCAAATTCAAGTTGAGCATCTACTACATATGCTAGTAGTAGGTGTAGTAGGGTGTTTTATCCTGGAGATATCTGTCCTGTGAGGGCTATAGCATCACTCTTGAGTGTAGCCGGGGGCGCTAATGTCTTAAGGACAACGTGTTGAACACGTGACTCACTCTGTTTTCCAAAGTTTTGCCTTGTTCTTTGTTGCGGAGATTTGGGGAGCTCGTCCGTTTCATCAAATCGATCACTTCCACTATAAAGGAGCTAAGTATCAATAACTTTTGCTTATTTGATTTTTTCCTTGTTTTTGATTATTGCACCCAACATGCAGAAACTATGGGAGATAAGACGTTGAAGTAAACAACAAAATAGTGCTAGATTTACTCCAAAAGTCCCACATCATAGTGTATTACATCGATCTGAGAACCTCTAATTCTTTATAGATGTAGGGAAAGACAAAGAAAACTTCTTATATCGATAAAGTAACTCAATACTTACAATACCCAGGCATGAAAATTTGTAATAATCAAGAATGGTTGATTGGTTTGTGAATCATGGATGTTAATTATGGAGTGAAAAAACAGAAAACGGATTTTTGGTCAACCGTAGAGTTTCGAATTTATCTCTCAACCTAGAAGGAATTTCGATGAACCCTTTTGCCACAACGTAGTGGACATCCTGATAGTTACCCACGTAAAATTTCAGAATTGTTGGAGTTGTAAAATTATTTTTTTTGATATTTTACAAAACAGAGAAACGTTCCTGAAAAATTCTGACGGGCAGAAATATTTTGTTAACTAAAGTAGTTTTTATGGTGTAACCATGAGTTTTTTGATATGGTGGTTCAAACGAAGTTTGTAAATCTAGATATTATCTTCAAAACTCATATTTTATCTTCCGTTTCGGAACTAAGGTTTCTGGGATGTGGTGTATTAGGTGCATGATTGGGAAATTACCATCTCCGTAGTCAGAGTATAAACGAAGATTGTGACATGAAACTGGAAAGGGACATGGCTAACAGGCGCATATGGATGAACATAAAACGCAACTCTAAGCGTAGTATTCTTAAGAATAAAGGTATGTTTCATAAACCTGAATCTAGCATTACTTTAATTAAGGGTGATTTTTATGTGTGTAAATCCTAGCCATACAGAAGTAAATTGTAGGCAACATAAAAACCTTAATTAGTAGATAGTTACTGCTATTTTAGTTGAAACAAACTAGTACGAGTTCAGTGGCATTATGTCGGAAGTTATTTTAATAACTAATGTGAGAGACCAGTAGGCGGACTTTGGAGCCACCAAGCATGTTTGTTGAAACAGAGACATGTTCACCTCCTATCAGAGGATAGGAGATGTCGAGAAACTCTATATGAGTAACTCACCTGCGACAGAGGTTGCATAAAAGGGAAAGGTCGAACACAAGCTCATATCTCCTAATATTCTCACATGAATGAAGTTTTCATGTTCCGGGCATATGCAAGAATCTTGTATCTTGTACTGTTGTAGATGGTAAAAGACTTAAGATATTAATTGAATATGGAAAACTTGTCGTACCTAAGGGCATGTGATTTTGAAGGAAACGTTATAAGACTTAAGGTCAATATAAGCTTAACGAAAAAATTGATGAAGTAGTTGATTCTTGTGTTTTCTTTTGTGTTATTGAATGTTTTGCATGGTAGACATGAAACCATAAACTGAGAAGCGTAGGCTGCATACCCAAATTTAGTTTGGATATTGAACACAAAAGTTAAATATTCGTAGAATCAAAATATGTTATAAAACCTTTTAGCAAAATTGCTCAGAGTAATTCTAAGCCCTTAAAATTAATTCAGTTAGACCTATTTGACATGAAATCAACCCAAACTAAGGTGGTAAAAGGTGTTTTTATAACTTTCATAGATAATTGTACGAGGTACTATCTTGTATACTTACTTATGGGTAAGGATGATGCCTTAGAAGCCTTAAGAGTATAAACTTGAAATTGAAGTATATGTTACGACTAAAAAGGTTAGGTCTGAACATGATGGCAAGTATGAAATTCATATAGGAGAACTTTACTTGTTAAATGGCATTATTGATGAGATCACACCTCCTTATTCACCGTAGTCTAATGGTATAGTTGATCGTAAGAACAGAACCATTAAGGAGATGATTTATGCCATGTTGATTAAAGGATTAACCGCCAACTTGTGGGGGGGGAGGTCGTCCTCTGGTTTTGTTATATCCTGAATAGAGTAACCTTTAAAGGATTAGATAAAACTCCATATGCTTATGAAAGATAGACAACCTTCTTATGCATAGGTCAAAGTGTGGGGGTGTTTAGATAAGATATCCTGAGTACCCTTATGTATATAGTTTTTGGTTGTGAGTTACGCTTTTTTTGGACTTTGGTGTGAATACTATTATGGAATCTATGTATGCTGAGTTATTTGAACATGTTTATTCGTAATCATGTACCTCATTAGAGATGTGATGTTGATCCCCTAGATTTATTTTCAAATAGTCAGAACTTATCTTTAAGGAAGATGAATTAGAGTTGATCCTAAGAGAAGAAAAAGATTAGAACTGACACTTCTTAAGGACCCGACTTCTTAATAATCCTAGCTTAATCTGAGCTCCAGACTCGTAAAGAAGCCATAACATCTATTGAAACCCCATTCTGGTAAGAAGCTTCATTTAGTGAAATGGACTCAGTCCGTCGGAACCAGACTTGGGAGTTTGCTAGTTTACCTCTAGGGAGTAAGACCATAGGATGTAAATGAGTCGAAACGTTAGATATATGGAACTGTGGAAATATATTAGGCTAAGTTGGTAGCTAAAGGCTATAAACTAAAAGAAGGTGTAAATTTCCTTGATTCTTATTCAATTGTGACGAGAATTACTTCTGTTGAGATGATAATTGATATTGCTGCCATAAACAACTTGGAGATACATCAGATGGATGTTAAGACAGCTATCCTAAAACCGTGAATTAGATAAAGAAATTTACATATACCAACCTGAGGATTTTGTAGTGAAAGGTTATGAAGACAAAGTTTGTAAGTTGAACAAATCTTTGTATGGTTTTAAAATAAGCACGTAAACAGTGACATGGAAAATTTGATCCTGAGATAATGTGTAGTGGATTTAAGTTAATGAATCTGACAAGTATATTTATAAGTAACTTGTTAAGGATGCCTGTGTGATTGTATGCTTGTATGTTGATGATATGTTTATACTTGATACAAACATAGATGTGATTAATTCCACTAAAACCATGCATTGAATGAGAACGTTGACTTGAAAGACTAAAGCTTTTTGATGTAATATTAGGGATGAGGATTAAAAGATAATCAAGCATTTATAGTCTTAGTCATTCTCATTATGTAGAATTTGTGCTTAAGAGATAGAATCAGTCTGATTGTAATCCTGCTTGTACTTCATACGATTATTCTTGTAGACTCAAGAAAAATAAGGAAAATGGAGTATCTTAACTTGAATACTCAAGAGTTATAGGATGTCTGATGAATTTAATGAACTTTAAGAGTCCAGACATTGCCTATATTGTGAGTACATTAAGTAGATATACTTGTAGTCCAGAGCAAGAGCATTGGGATGCACTTAATAGAGTATTATGGTACCTAAAATACTCTATTAACTTTTATTTGATTTATGAAAGGTATCTTGCTGTCCTTGAGGGACTTCATGATGCAAACTGGATAGTTGACTCAGAGGAGTCTAAGTCTACGAGTGGATATGGTTTCACTCTAGCATGAGGGTTTGATTTTGGAAGATTTTCAAACAGACATATATTGCTCAATTCATTATGGAATCTAAGAGTATTGCGTTAGATAAAGCACGAGAGGGGGCCGAGTGCCTAAGATGCTTTTTAGAAGACATTCCTCTCTGGCATTGGCATGTGCCAGCTATATCTATACATTGTGTTAGCCAAGCTATAATAGCTAAAGCTAAAAATAACTAATCTCAATCGGTGTTATTTCTATTGATTGGATAAAGTCCAAGGAGAATATCGCGTAACCTTTGACGAAAGGTTTATCCAAAGAGATAGTTAGAAATGCATCGAGGGGATGGGGTTTAAGCTCATAAATTAAACTTGCCATGAAGGATACTCAACCTTGCTGACTGGAGATCCCATGATCAAGGTTTCGAATGAGACAACTAATTTGTGGTGGGTAAAGGTAAACACTATCAGAGAATTTCATTCTCTGTCCCTTCCCTATGGTGTAGACGTGATAGTGTGTCTACATGTGAAGGATGACTTTTAAGAAGTCTTAATGAGTTATATAGTTTCAATTTAAGATTGAAGTGGGGTGTAGCAGTAACACTCTTTATGGAAACTCACCTATCTGAATGAGGAAGTGGGGCCGCTTCCTATGAGAATATGAGCTTTGATTCTCTAGAGCATTCTGAGAAACAGGATATGTCCAGGGCCAAATTGGACAAAACGGCACGAGCTTGGCAGCACCCTTGGATATATCATCCGTGGTTGTTATCGCGAATTACATCAAACGCTAGTAGTTCAAGACATAGTTCACTGTCTCTAGCAAGTAATTCCGGTAATATCTCACTAAGAAAACGGTTCAAGACCTCATGGACACCTCTGCCTAAAATGGTATTTCCTGCGCTTTTTATGTGATTTTCGTTTTGATGGTTTTGGTATTACTTGGAACTTAGGATCTAAGGGTTCACTAGTTCATGCTTTTTCACTTTGGTGAAAGGAACCTTTAGTCTCACTTGTGAGGAACTAAAGATGAAAGCTCTCTATACTATATGATTTTAGAAATCCATAGTATGATCCTGGGGTCATCACACTGTTGTGTGAGGGAGATGACGTTGGAATGGCTAGTATGACTTCAACATGCACGATCTGTCTGTTTGTTCAGTCAGTTCGGGTCGTGAGATTGGGTTGTTGATTTACCAAAATCTATTTGTGTTTTCGTGTTTTATTGAGTTTTCATTCATGTGGGGGATTGTTGGAAAACGATTACTAAAAAATAATTTTTAAGGTTTTAATAAAATTATAATTTATTGTTTTCTTTTGTGAATGAAAAAACTTATTAGTCCCACATTGTGGAGTTTCCACGTTTTAGTTGTTTTAAGAGACTATATAAGCATTTTAGTCCCACATCGGGGAGTTTTTCTTCTTCAGTTGTATTTGTCAATTATATAAAAAAATTCACTACATTTGTAAAATCTATGGGAAAGGGGTTGCTCCATATTTTAGAGGGACCCCTAAGGGAAAATATTTTATAGCCGTTTCTTAAGCGTTCGCGATTTTCCTTAACGGTTTTTTCGGAGTTGCCAAGCTCAAGTTGAGCATCTACTACATATGCTAGTAGTAGGTGTAGTAGGGTGTTTTATCCTGGAGATATCCGTCCTGTGAGGGATATAGCATCACTCTTGAGTGTAGCCGGGCGCTAATTGATAGACGCATTTTTGTGTCCTAATTGTCCTCAGTGTCTCTATTGTTAGTGCTTGATTTTGTACTTATTATGGTGTTTTTATGTTTGTGTAGGTGTTTTTGGAGAAATACACTTGTGCGGAAAAATTTGCTCGAAAAGTGCTATTTGAACCCCCGGAGAAAAGTACTAAAGGCACCCTAATTTTGGATAAGGGCACCCCCAGGCACCCCTCTAGCCATCCGCTATTCGCACCCCATCGTTGGTTAAGGGGCAACCCTCTTCTTCACGGGTTTAAAAGACAATTTTGGGTGGGAAAATATTCCAGTCGCCTGTGCGATTTTTAGAGAAGATTTTGTCGAGATGTTCTCGGAGTTTTTTTTCTAGATTTGGTTTCCTATTATCCTGTTGCACTAAAACAGGACTGATAAGTGACCTGGAATTCAAAATATCGCGTCCACAAGATAAAACAGGGTGTGAGATATTCACGTGTTTGCTGGCGCGTGACTGCTCGTGTTTGACTCGTTACGTGACTGTTGGAGTTCGTTTGTTTGCGAGAATAATGCGTCTACAATAGATTTTAAAGCGACGTGCCGTATAGAAGTAAGGAGGGAAAGAAAATCTCAAGTTTTCCCGAGAGAAATAATGAGAAGATATTTGCTTTTAATGGAAGATACGATGGATTATTGAGTATATAATGTTGTTGGGGAGTCAGAGAAAAAGGATGGAGAGTTTTGGGAGAAATTAGAACGCTACAGAGCCAAGAAAAATCGAGTTGCAGGATTATTCTCTGCTGCTGCTGCTGCACCAAGAACACGAAGAACGGACCACCAGAGGCAGTCGTTCTTCTACAGTGTCTACGACACTTAGTTGAGGGTCGTAATACGGAGGGGGCAGACTTAAAAGAAGTAACGGTTTTATCATTCCTTGTAACAGTATTTGCAACACTTATAATCGTTGCAAACACTTGATTTTCATCATTTTCTCAATTTCATCATTTGTACACCTCCTTTGAGCAATAAAAAATGGATTTTGAGCGTGTTTCCAACATGATGAGCTAGAACCCATCACTGGGACGACGGAGGAAGACAAATTTCATACATGGGTAATTTTAATTAATTCTTTATTTGACTTTTGCACTAATTAAAATAGAATTATGATTTGATTAAATTGGTTGTTATTCAATTAGATAGGTTATGCTTTGTTTAGATAATCTATGCTTAGGGATACAATTAATCTTTTGAGAGTCTACCTTGGCAAAAATAAGAGTCGGTGTTATTTTGTTTATTGAGCTTTAATTGTTGAGAATAAATAAATTGAACCTTTTGTTATGAGTTTGGCCGAATCCTGAGTCCCAGCACATCTCTCCATCTTGTGACATAAATTGTATATATTCTGTATTTTTATTATTTTCTTTTATTAATTCTTAAATAAAAATCAATCTCATCAAGTCCGAGTGAACGACAACCTTACTACCACTTTCTACAACATTATTGAGTCACATCAATTTTTGGCGCCGCTGCCGGGGAACATTGATGAGATTTAAGAACATTGATGTTTTTAATTTCATCTTTAGAACATTGAGGACAATGTTAGATTTAAGTTTGGGGGTATGGGAGAAACTTTTTAGTTGCATTTTTGAAACTTCTAGTGTCACATGGTATCCGGTTAGCTAAGTTTACATACTGTTTCTCACCGAAAAGATACAAATTGGAATGCTATGGATAACAACCTATTGAGACATTAGAGAAAAAGACATTGAGATCCTTGAAATTCGGGAGAGAACTTGTTCCTTTTAGAGGGTAACTGTGATGGACCTAACCACCCATGATAGAAAGGCAAGTAGGTCAGGATATGCCAGAAAGACAAAGCAACCTCACAATGTAGTCTTGGTTACTGGATTACGACTCTCTCTCAGTAGAAACTTATCATCATCAACAAACGGAGCGACATCAAAATCTATGAAGAAAGTTGAAGACGTTTAAGGTTTATAAGCAACAATAGAAAATCAGAATTCAAAATCAAGGGTTACAAGAATTCAAAAAGGCAAGAAAAATCAAATGATATAAGTTGTTGAAGTTCATGATACTAAGACATTATAAGTTGCGAAGATCAAAGTGTTAAATTCCTTCTGTGATGGCAATGTAAATTTTTTTCTTGTTATTACTCAAAAAAAAACAAAACAAAAAAAAAAAACAAAAAAAACAAAAAAAAAAAAAAAATCAATAAGGCCATAGGGAAGTCGAAATCTATAAGGAAGGAATAGAAGAGAAGAGTTAATTGTCAAGGTTCTACGAGGTTCAAGAGTTTATCATCAACAGTTGAAGACCGAAGAAGACGTTATTTCTACTGAGCACTATGAGAGAGTCGAAAAAAAAGATACATTTGGTTGCTTTGTTAGTCCGCTTTCAATCTGGCACAAGATCTTTCTAGCACTGGTTTAACTCATCACACATAATTAGTCCAAATTGTAGCGAGATGTCCCTCTCATATTTTTCTCTCCTAATCTTATCCAAATTGTACATCACGGACGCATCTTACAATGTTTATCTAGCATTGTGTAGCGGATATCTCTTTATCTAGCAATGTTGCGGATGTGTCTCCCCTTTTCTTGATCGGCTTTAGAGCCGACACCATTAATTTCTCTCGGCATTCTAGTCACTTGGAGATAGGTCGAGAATTTGTATGTCCTCATAGCTCTTTGGATACTTGTGACCAATTAGAAGTAAAGGTTTTGTGGGTACACCTCTGGTAAACCCTCCGGAGACAACACTCCGCCACTAGGGCCACCTAGGGGTTCAAATGATTTTTATTTTCTAGAATAAATTTGCTCGAGGACTAGCAAATAATAAGTTTGGGGTATTTGATAGACGCATTTTTGTGTCCTAATTGTCCTCAGTATCTCTATTGTTAGTGCTTAATTTTGTACTTATTATGGTGTTTTTATGTTTGTGTAGGTGTTTTTGGAGAAATACACTTGTGCGGAAAAAGTTGCTCGAAAAGTGCTATTTGGACCCCCGGAGAAAAGTACTAAAGGCACCCTAATTTTGGATAAGGGCACCCCCAGGCACCCCTCTAGCCATCCGTTATTCGCACCCCATCCCTGGTTAAGGGGCAACCCTCTTCTTCACGGGTTTAAAAGACAATTTTGGGCGGGAAAATGTTCCAGTCGCATGTGCGATTTTTAGAGAAGATTTTGTCGAGATCTTCTCGGAGTTTTTTTCTAGATTTGGTTTCCTATTATCCTGTTGCACTAAAACAGGACTGATAAGTGACCTGGAATTCAAAATATCGCGTCCACAAGATAAAACAGGGTGTGAGATATTCACGTGTTTGCTGGCGTGTGACTGATCGTGTTTGACTCGTTCTGTGACCTGTTGGAGTTCGTTTGCTGCGAGAATAATACGTCTACAATAGATTTTAAAGCGGCAGAAGCCGTGTAGAAGTAAGGAGGGAAAGAAAATCTCAAGTTTTCCCGAGAGAAATAATGAGAAGATATTTGCTTTTAATGGAAGATACGATGGATTATTGAGTATATAATGTTGTTGGGGAGTCAGAGAAAAAGGATGGAGAGTTTTGGGAGAAATTAGAACGCTACAGAGCCAAGAAAAATCGAGTTGCAGGATTATTCTCTGCTGCTGCTGCTGCACCAAGAACACGAAGAACGGACCACCAGAGGCAGTCGTTCTTCTACAGTGTCTACGACACTTAGTCGAGGGTCGTAATATGGAGGGGGGCAGACTTAAAAGAAGTAACGGTTTTATCATTCCTTGTAACAGTATTTGCAACACTTATAATCGTTGCAAACACTTGATTTTCATCATTTTCTCAATTTCATCATTTGTACACCTCCTTTGAGCAATAAAAATGGATTTTGAGCGTGTTTCCAACATGATGAGCTAGAACCCATCACTGGGACGACGGAGGAAGACAAATTTCATACATGGGTAATTTTAATTAATTCTTTATTTGACTTTTGCACTAATTAAAATAGAATTATGATTTGATTAAATTGGTTGTTATTCAATTAGATAGGTTATGCTTTGTTTAGATAATCTATGCTTAGGGATACAATTAATCTTTTGAGAGTCTACCTTGGCAAAAATAAGAGTCGGTGTTATTTTGTTTATTGAGCTTTAATTGTTGAGAATAAATAAATTGAACCTTTTGTTATGAGTTTGGCCGAATCCTGAGTCCCAGCACATCTCTCCATCTTGTGACATAAATTGTATATATTCTGTATTTTTATTATTTTCTTTTATTAATTCTTAAAAATCAATCTCATCGAGTCCGAGTGAACGACAACCTTACTACCACTTTCTACAACATTATTGAGTCACATCAATTTTTAGCGCTCGCTTGGGAACATTGATGAGATTTAAGAACATTGATGTTTTTAATTTCATCTTTAGAACATTGAGGACAATGTTAGATTTAAGTTTGGGGGTATGGGAGAAACTTTTTAGTTGCATTTTTGAAACTTCTAGCGTCACATGGTATCCGGTTAGCTAAGTTTACATACTGTTTCTCACCGAAAAGATAGAAATTGGAATGCTAGGGATAACAACCTATTGAGACATTAGAGAAAAAGACATTGAGATCCTTGAAATTCAGGAGAGAACTTGTTCCTTTTAGAGGGTAACCGTGATGGACCTAACCACCCATGATAGAAAGGAAAGTAGGTCAGGAAATGCCAGAAAGACAAAGCAACCTCACAATGTAGTCTTGGTTACTGGATTACGACTCTCTCTCAGTAGAAACTTATCATCATCAACAAACGGAGCGACATCAAAATCTATGAAGAAAGTTGAAGACGTTTAAGGTTTATAAGCAACAATAGAAAATCAGAATTCAAAATCAAGGGTTACAAGAATTCAAAAAGGCAAGAAAAATCAAATGATATAAGTTGTTGAAGTTCATGATACTAAGACATTATAAGTTGCGAAGATCCAAGTGTTAAATTCCTTCTGTGATGGCCATGTAAATTTTTGTCTTGTTATTACTCAAAACAAAAAAAAAAAAAAAACAAAACAAAAAAAAAAAAAAAAAAAAAAAAAAAAAAAAAAATCAATAAGGCCATAGGGAAGTCGAAATCTATAAGGAAGGAATCAAAGAGAAGAGTTAATTGTCAAGGTTCTACGAGGTTCAAGAGTTTATCATCAACGATTGAAGACCGAAGAAGACGTTATTTCTACTGAGCACTATGAGAGAGTCGAAAAAAAGATACATTTGGTTGCTTTGTTAGTCCGCTTTCAATCTGCACAAGATCTTTCTAGCACTGGTTTAACTCATCACACGTAATTAGTCCAAATTGTGTAGCGCGATGTCCCTCTCATATTTTTCTCTCTCCTAATCTTATCCAGCTGTACATCAGCGGACGCATCTTACAATGTTTATCTAGCTGTGTAGCGGATATCTCTTTATCTAGCAGTGTTGCGGATGTGTCTCCCCTTTTCTTCATCGGCTTTAGAGTGACACCATTAATTTCTCTCGGCATTCTAGTCACTTGGAGATAGGTCGAGAATTTGTATGTCCTCATAGCTCTTTGGATACTTGTGACCAATTAGAAGTAAAGGTTTTGTGGGTACACCTCGGTAAACCCTCCTGAGACAACACTCCGCCACTAGGGCCACCTAGGGGTTCAAATGATTTTTATTTTCTAGAATAAATTTGCTCGAGGACTAGCAAATAATAAGTTTGGGGGTATTTGATAGACGCATTTTTGTGTCCTAATTGTCCTCAGTATCTCTATTGTTAGTGCTTAATTTTGTACTTATTATGGTGTTTTTATGTTTGTGTAGGTGGTTTTGGATAAATACACTTGTGCGGAAAAATTTGCTCGAAAAGTGCTATTTGGACCCCCGGAGAAAAGTACTAAAGGCACCCTAATTTTGGATAAGGGCACCCCCAGGCACCCCTCTAGCCATCCGTTATTCGCACCCCATCCCTGGTTAAGGGGCAACCCTCTTCTTCACGGGTTTAAAAGACAATTTTGGGCGGGAAATGTTCCAATCGCATGTGCGATTTTTAGAGAAGATTTTGTCGAGATCTTCTCGAAGTTTTTTTCTAGATTTGGTTTCCTATTATCTGTTGCACTAAAACAGGACTGATAAGTGACCTGGAATTCAAAATATCGCGTCCACAAGATAAAACAGGGTGTGAGATATTCACGTGTTTGCTGGCGTGTGACTGCTCGTGTTTGACTCGTTCTGTGACCTGTTGGAGTTCGTTTGCTGCGAGAATAATGCGTCTACAATAGATTTTAAAGCGGCAGAAGCCGTGTAGAAGTAAGGAGGGAAAGAAAATCTCAAGTTTTCCCGAGAGAAATAATGAGAAGATATTTGCTTTTAATGGAAGATACGATGGATTATTGAGTATATAATGTTGTTGGGGAGTCAGAGAAAAAGGATGGAGAGTTTTGGGAGAAATTAGAACGCTACAGAGCCAAGAAAAATCGAGTTGCAGGATTATTCTCTGCTGCTGCTGCTGCTGCTGCTGCACCAAGAACACGAAGAACGGACCACCAGAGGCAGTCGTTCTTCTACAGTGTCTACGACACTTAGTCGAGGGTCGTAATATGGAGGGGGCAGACTTAAAAGAAGTAACGGTTTTATCATTCCTTGTAACAGTATTTGCAACACTTATAATCGTTGCAAACACTTGATTTTCATCATTTTCTCAATTTCATCATTTGTACACCTCCTTTGAGCAATAAAAATGGATTTTGAGCGTGTTTCCAACATGATGAGCTAGAACCCATCACTGGGACGACGGAGGAAGACAAATTTCATACATGGGTAATTTTAATTAATTCTTTATTTGACTTTTGCACTAATTAAAATAGAATTATGATTTGATTAAATTGGTTGTTATTCAATTAGATAGGTTATGCTTTGTTTAGATAATCTATGCTTAGGGATACAATTAATCTTTTGAGAGTCTACCTTGGCAAAAATAAGAGTCGGTGTTATTTTGTTTATTGAGCTTTAATTGTTGAGAATAAATAAATTGAACCTTTTGTTATGAGTTTGGTCGAATCCCGAGTCCCAAAGACATCTCTCCATCTTGTGACATAAATTGTATATATTCTGTATTTTTATTATTTTCTTTTATTAATTCTTAAAAATCAATCTCATCAGGTCCGAGTGAACGACAACCTTACTACCACTTTCTACAACATTATTGAGTCACATCAATTTTTAGCGCCGCTGCCGGGGAACATTGATGAGATTTAAGAACATTGATGTTTTTAATTTCATCTTTAGAACATTGAGGACAATGTTAGATTTAAGTTTGGGGGTATGGGAGAAACTTTTTAGTTGCATTTTTGAAACTTCTAGCGTCACATGGTATCCGGTTAGCTAAGTTTACATACTGTTTCTCACCGAAAAGATAGAAATTGGAATGCTAGGGATAACAACCTATTGAGACATTAGAGAAAAAGACATTGAGATCCTTGAAATTCAGGAGAGAACTTGTTCCTTTTAGAGGGTAACCGTGATGGACCTAACCACCCATGATAGAAAGGAAAGTAGGTCAGGATATGCCAGAAAGACAAAGCAACCTCACAATGTAGTCTTGGTTACTGGATTACGACTCTCTCTCAGTAGAAACTTATCATCATCAACAAACGGAGCGACATCAAAATCTATGAAGAAAGTTGAAGACGTTTAAGGTTTATAAGCAACAATAGAAAATCAGAATTCAAAATCAAGGGTTACAAGAATTCAAAAAGGCAAGAAAAATCAAATGATATAAGTTGTTGAAGTTCATGATACTAAGACATTATAAGTTGCGAAGATCCAAGTGTTAAATTCCTTCTGTGATGGCCATGTAAATTTTTGTCTTGTTATTACTCAAAACAAAAAAAACAAAAAAAACAAAACAAAAAAAAAACAAAAAAAACAAAAAAAACAAAAAAAAAAAAAATCAATAAGGCCATAGGGAAGTCGAAATCTATAAGGAAGGAATAGAAGAGAAGAGTTAATTGTCAAGGTTCTACGAGGTTCAAGAGTTTATCATCAACAGTTGAAGACCGAAGAAGACGTTATTTCTACTGAGCACTATGAGAGAGTCGAAAAAAAGATACATTTGGTTGCTTTGTTAGTCCGCTTTCAATCTGGCACAAGATCTTTCTAGCACTGGTTTAACTCATCACACGTAATTAGTCCAAATTGCAGCGATGTCCCTCTCATATTTTTCTCTCTCCTAATCTTATCCAAATTGTACATCATCACGACGCATCTTACAATGTTTATCTAGTTGTGTAGCGGATATCTCTTTATCTAGCAGTGTTGCGGATGTGTCTCCCCTTTTCTTGATCGGCTTTAGAGCCGACACCATTAATTTCTCCGGCATTCTAGTCACTTGGAGATAGGTCGAGAATTTGTATGTCCTCATAGCTCTTTGGATACTTGTGACCAATTAGAAGTAAAGGTTTTGTGGGTACACCTCTCGGTAAACCCTCCGGAGACAACACTCCGCCACTAGGGCCACCTAGGGGTTCAAATGATTTTTATTTTCTAGAATAAATTTGCTCGAGGACTAGCAAATAATAAGTTTGGGGGTATTTGATAGACGCATTTTTGTGTCCTAATTGTCCTCAGTATCTCTATTGTTAGTGCTTGATTTTGTACTTATTATGGTGTTTTTATGTTTGTGTAGGTGTTTTTGGAGAAATACACTTGTGCGGAAAAAGTTGCTCAAAAAGTGCTATTTGGACCCCCGGAGAAAAGTACTAAAGGCACCCTAATTTTGGATAAGGGCACCCCCAGGCACCCCTCTAGCCATCCGCTATTCGCACCCCATCGCTGGTTAAGGGGCAACCCTCTTCTTCACGGGTTTAAAAGACAATTTTGGGTGGGAAAATATTCCAGTCGCCTGTGCGATTTTTAGAGAAGATTTTGTCGAGATCTTCTCGGAGTTTTTTTCTAGATTTGGTTTCCTATTATCCTGTTGCACTAAAACAGGACTGATAAGTGACCTGGAATTCAAAATATCGCGTCCACAAGATAAAACAGGGTGTGAGATATTCACGTGTTTGCTGGCGTGTGACTGCTCGTGTTTGACTCGTTAATTCTGTGACCTGTTGGAGTTCGTTTGCTGCGAGAATAATGCGTCTACAATAGATTTTAAAGCGGCAGAAGCCGTGTAGAAGTAAGGAGGGAAAGAAAATCTCAAATTTTCCCGAGAGAAATAATGAGAAGATATTTGCTTTTAATGGAAGATACGATGGATTATTGAGTATATAATGTTTGTTGGGGAGTTAGAGAAAAAGGATGGAGAGTTTTGGGAGAAATTAGAACGCTACAGAGCCAAGAAAAATCGAGTTGCAGGATTATTCTCTGCTGCTGCTGCTGCACCAAGAACACGAAGAACGGACCACCAGAGGCAGTCGTTCTTCTACAGTTGATTGGACACTTAGTCGAGGGTCGTAATACGGAGGGGGGCAGACTTAAAAGAAGTAACGGTTTTATCATTCCTTGTAACAGTATTTGCAACACTTATAATCGTTGCAAACACTTGATTTTCATCATTTTCTCAATTTCATCATTTGTACACCTCCTTTGAGCAATAAAAAATGGATTTTGAGCCTGTTTCCAACATGATGAGCAAGAACCCATCACTGGGACGACGGAGGAAGACAAATTTCATACATGGGTAATTTTAATTAATTCTTTATTTGACTTTTGCACTAATTAAAATAGAATTATGATTTGATTAAATTGGTTGTTATTCAATTAGATAGGTTATGATTTGTTTAGATAATCTATGCTTAGGGATACAATTAATCTTTTCAGAGTCTACCTTGGCAAAAATAAAAGTCGGTGTTATTTTGTTTATTGAGCTTTAATTGTTGAGAATAAATAAATTGAACCTTTTGTTATGAGTTTGGCCGAATCCTGAGTCCCAGCACATCTCTCCATCTTGTGACATAAATTGTATATATTCTGTATTTTTATTATTTTCTTTTATTAATTCTTAAAAATCAATCTCATCAAGTCCGAGTGAACGACAACCTTACTACCACTTTCTACAACATTATTGAGTCACATCAATTTTTGGCGCCGCTGCCGGGGAACATTGATGAGATTTAAGAACATTGATGTTTTTAATTTCATCTTTAGAACATTGAGGACAATGTTAGATTTAAGTTTGGGGGTATGGGAGAAACTTTTTAGTTGCATTTTTGAAACTTCTAGCGTCACATGGTATCCAGGTTAGCTAAGTTTACATACTTTGTTTCTCACCGAAAAGATAGAAATTGGAATGCTAGGGATAACAACCTATTGAGACATTAGAGAAAAAGACATTGAGATCCTTGAAATTCAGGAGAGAACTTGTTCCTTTTAGAGGGTAACCGTGATGGACCTAACCACCCATGATAGAAAGGCAAGTAGGTCAGGATATGCCAGAAAGACAAAGCAACCTCACAATGTAGTCTTGGTTACTGGATTACGACTCTCTCTCAGTAGAAACTTATCATCATCAACAAACGGAGCGACATCAAAATCTATGAAGAAAGTTGAAGACGTTTAAGGTTTATAAGCAACAATAGAAAATCAGAATTCAAAATCAAGGGTTACAAGAATTCAAAAAGGCAAGAAAAATCAAATGATATAAGTTGTTGAAGTTCATGATACTAAGACATTATAAGTTGCGAAGATCCAAGTGTTAAATTCCTTCTGTGATGGCCATGTAAATTTTTGTCTTGTTATTACTCAAAACAAAAAAAAAAAAAAAAAAAAAAAAAAAAAAAAAAAAATCAATAAGGCCATAGGGAAGTCGAAATCTATAAGGAAGGAATAGAAGAGAAGAGTTAATTGTCAAGGTTCTACGAGGTTCAAGAGTTTATCATCAACAGTTGAAGACCGAAGAAGACGTTATTTCTACTGAGCACTATGAGAGAGTCGAAAAAAAGATACATTTGGTTGCTTTGTTAGTCCGCTTTCAATCTGGCACAAGATCTTTCTAGCACTGGTTTAACTCATCACACGTAATTAGTCCAGCTGTGTAGCAGATGTCCCTCTCATATTTTTCTCTCTCCTAATCTTATCCAGCTGTACATCAGCGGACGCATCTTACAATGTTTATCTAGCTTTGTAGCGGATATCTCTTTATCTAGCAGTGTTGCGGATGTGTCTCCCCTTTTCTTCAGTCAGCTTTAGAGCTGACACCATTAATTTCTCTGGCATTCTAGTCACTTGGAGATAGGTCGAGAATTTGTATGTCCTCATAGCTCTTTGGATACTTGTGACCAATTAGAAGTAAAGGTTTTGTGGGTACACCTCTGTAAACCCTCCGGAGACAACACTCCGCCACTAGGGCTACCTAGGGGTTCAAATGATTTTTATTTTCTAGAATAAATTTGCTCGAGGACTAGCAAATAATAAGTTTGGGGGTATTTGATAGACGCATTTTTGTGTCCTAATTGTCCTCAGTATCTCTATTGTTAGTGCTTGATTTTGTACTTATTATGGTGTTTTTATGTTTGTGTAGGTGTTTTTGGAGAAATACACTTGTGCGGAAAAAGTTGCTCTAAAAGTGCTATTTGGACCCCCTGAGAAAAGTACTAAAGGCACCCTAATTTTGGATAAGGGCACCCCCAGGCACCACTCTAGCCATCCGCTATTCGCACCCCATCGCTGGTTAAGGGGCAACCCTCTTCTTCACGGGTTTAAAAGACAATTTTGGGCGGGAAAATATTCCAGTCGCCTGTGCGATTTTTAGAGAAGATTTTGTCGAGATCTTCTCGGAGTTTTTTTCTAGATTTGGTTTCCTATTATCTGTTGCACTAAAACAGATGATAAGTGACTGGAATTCAAAATATCGCGTCCACAAGATAAAACAAAGGTGTGAGATATTCACGTGTTTGTTTGGCGTGTGACCGCTCGTGTTTGACTCGTTACGTGACTGTTGGAGTTCGTTTCTTTGCGAGAATAATGCGTCTACAATAGATTTTAAAGCGGCGAAGCCGTGTAGAAGTAAGGAGGGAAAGAAAATCTCAAGTTTTCCCGAGAGAAATAATGAGAAGATATTTGCTTTTAATGGAAGATACGATGGATTATTGAGTATATAATGTTGTTGGGGAGTCAGAGAAAAAGGATGGAGAGTTTTGGGAGAAATTAGAACGCTACTGAGCCAAGAAAAATCGAGTTGCAGGATTATTCTCTCGCCTGCTTCTGCAGCACCAAGAACACGAAGAACGGACCACCGAGAGGCGGTCGTTCTTCTACGGTGTCTACGACACTTAGTCGAGGGTCGTAATACGGAGGGGGCGAGACTTAAAAGAAGTAACGGTTTTATCATTCCTTGTAACAGTATTTGCAACACTTATAATCGTTGCAAACACTTGATTTTCATCATTTTCTCAATTTCATCATTTGTACACCTCCTTTGAGCAATAAAAAATGGATTTTGAGCGTGTTTCCAACATGATGAGCAAGAACCCATCACGGGGACGACGGAGGAAGACAAATTTCATACATGGGTAATTTTAATTAATTCTTTATTTGACTTTTGCACTAATTAAAATAGAATTATGATTTGATTAAATTGGTTGTTATTCAATTAGATAGGTTATGATTTGTTTAGATAATCTATGCTTAGGGATACAATTAATCTTTTCAGAGTCTACCTTGGCAAAAATAAAAGTCGGTGTTATTTTGTTTATTGAGCTTTAATTGTTGAGAATAAATAAATTGAACCAGTTGTTATGAGTTTGGCCGAATCCTGAGTCCCAGCACATCTCTCCATCTTGTGACATAAATTGTATATATTCTGTATTTTTATTATTTTCTTTTATTAATTCTTAAAATCAATCTCATCAAGTCCGAGTGAACGACAACCTTACTACCACTTTCTACAACATTATTGAGTCACATCAATTTTTTAGCGCCATTGCCGGGGAACATTGATGAGATTTAAGAACATTGATGTTTTTAATTTCATCTTTAGAACATTGAGGACAATTTTAGATTTAAGTTTGGGGGTATGGGAGAAACTTTTTAGTTGCATTTTTGAAACTTCTAGCGTCACATGGTATCCGGTTAGCTAAGTTTACATACTGTTTCTCACCGAAAAGATAGAAATTGGAATGCTAGGGATAACAACCTATTGAGACATTAGAGAAAAAGACATTGAGATCCTTGAAATTCAGAGAGAACTTGTTCCTTTTAGAGGGTAACCGTGATGGACCTAACCACCCATGATAGAAAGGCAAGTAGGTCGAGGATATGCCGGAAAGACAAAGCAACCTCACAATGTAGTCTTGGTTACTTTGGATTACGACTCTCTCTCGGTAGAAACTTATCATCATCAACAAACGGAGCGACATCAAAATCTATGAAGAAAGTTGAAGACGTTTAAGGTTTATAAGCAACAATAGAAAATCGAATTCAAAATCAAGGGTTACAAGAATTCAAAAAGGCAAGAAAAATCAAATGATATAAGTTGTTGAAGTTCATGATACTAAGACATTATAAGTTGCGAAGATCCAAGTGTTAAATTCCTTCTGTGATGGCCATGTAAATTTTTGTCTTGTTATTACTCAAAACAAAAAAAAAAAAAAAAAAAAAAAAAAAAAAAAAAAAAAAAATCAATAAGGCCATAGGGAAGTCGAAATCTATAAGGAAGGAATAGAAGAGAAGAGTTAATTGTCAAGGTTCTACGAGGTTCAAGAGTTTATCATCAACGATTTGAAGACCGAAGAAGACGTTATTTCTACTGAGCACTATGAGAGAGTCGAAAAAAAAGATACATTTGGTTGCTTTGTTAGTCCGCTTTCAATCTGGCACAAGATCTTTCTAGCACTGGTTTAACTCATCACACGTAATTAGTCCAAATTGCAGCGTATGTCCCTCTCATATTTTCTCTCTCTAATCTTATCCAAATTGTACATCACCACGCATCTTACAATGTTTATCTAGCGTGTAGCGGATATCTCTTTATCTAGCAGTGTTGCGGATGTGTCTCCCCTTTTCTTCAGTCAGCTTTAGAGCTGACACCATTAATTTCTCTGGCATTCTAGTCACTTGGAGATAGGTCGAGAATTTGTATGTCCTCATAGCTCTTTGGATACTTGTGACCAATTAGAAGTAAAGGTTTTGTGGGTACACCTCTGGTAAACCCTCCGGAGACAACACTCCGCCACTAGGGCCACCTAGGGGTTCAAATGATTTTTATTTTCTAGAATAAATTTGCTCGAGGACTAGCAAATAATAAGTTTGGGGGTATTTGATAGACGCATTTTTGTGTCCTAATTGTCCTCAGTGTCTCTATTGTTAGTGCTTGATTTTGTACTTATTATGGTGTTTTTATGTTTGTGTTGGTGTTTTTGGAGAAATACACTTGTGCGGAAAAAGTTGCTCGAAAAGTGCTATTTGGACCCCCTGAGAAAAGTACTAAAGGCACCCTAATTTTGGACAAGGGCACCCCCAGGCACCCCTCTAGCCATCCGCTATTCGCACCCCATCGCTGGTTAAGGGGCAACCCTCTTCTTCACGGGTTTAAGAGACAATTTTGGGTGGGAAAATATTCCAGTCGCCTGTGCGATTTTTAGAGAAGATTTTGTCGAGATCTTCTCGGAGTTTTTTTCTAGATTTGGTTTCCTATTATCCTGTTGCACTAAAACAGGACTGATAAGTGACCTGGAATTCAAAATATCGCGTCCACAAGATAAAACAGGGTGTGAGATATTCACGTGTTTGCTGGCGCGTGACTGCTCGTGTTTGACTCGTTCTGTGACCTGTTGGAGTTCGTTTGCTGCGAGAATAATACGTCTACAATAGATTTTAAAGCGACAGAAGCCGTGTAGAAGTAAGGAGGGAAAGAAAATCTCAAGTTTTCCCGAGAGAAATAATGAGAAGATGTTTGCTTTTAATGGAAGATACGATGGATTATTGAGTATATAATGTTGTTGGGGAGTCAGAGAAAAAGGATGGAGAGTTTTGGGAGAAATTAGAACGCTACAGAGCCAAGAAAAATCGAGTTGCAGGATTATTCTCTGCTGCTGCTGCTGCACCAAGAACACGAAGAACGGACCACCGGAGGCGGTCGTTCTTCTACAAGTGTCTACGACACTTAGTCGAGGGTCGTAATACGGAGGGGGCGTGACTTAAAAGAAGTAACGGTTTTATCATTCCTTGTAACATATTTGCAACACTTATAATCGTTGCAAACACTTGATTTTCATCATTTTCTCAATTTCATCATTTGTACACCTCCTTTGAGCAATAAAAAATGGATTTTGAGCGTGTTTCCAACATGATGAGCAAGAACCCATCACTGGGACGACGGAGGAAGACAAATTTCATACATGGGTAATTTTAATTAATTCTTTATTTGACTTTTGCACTAATTAAAATAGAATTATGATTTGATTAAATTGGTTGTTATTCAATTAGATAGGTTATGATTTGTTTAGATAATCTATGCTTAGGGATACAATTAATCTTTTCAGAATCTACCTTGGCAAAAATAAAAGTCGGTGTTATTTTGTTTATTGAGCTTTAATTGTTGAGAATAAATAAATTGAACCTTTTGTTATGAGTTTGGCCGAATCCTGAGTCCCAGCACATCTCTCCATCTTGTGACATAAATTGTATATATTCTGTATTTTTATTATTTTCTTTTATTAATTCTAAAAATCAATCTCATCAAGTCCGAGTGAACGACAACCTTACTACCACTTTCTACAACATTATTGAGTCACATCAATTTTTGGCGCCATTGCCGGGAACATTGATGAGATTTAAGAACATTGATGTTTTTAATTTCATCTTTAGAACATTGAGGACAATGTTAGATTTAAGTTTGGGGGTATGGGAGAAACTTTTTAGTTGCATTTTTGAAACTTCTAGCGTCACATGGTATCCGGGTTAGCTAAGTTTACATACTTGTTTCTCACCGAAAAGATAGAAATTGGAATGCTAGGGATAACAACCTATTGAGACATTAGAGAAAAAGACATTGAGATCCTTGAAATTCAGGAGAGAACTTGTTCCTTTTAGAGGGTAACCGTGATGGACCTAACCACCCATGATAGAAAGGCAAGTAGGTCAGGATATGCCAGAAAGACAAAGCAACCTCACAATGTAGTCTTGGTTACTGGATTACGACTCTCTCTCGGTAGAAACTTATCATCATCAACAAACGGAGCGACATCAAAATCTATGAAGAAAGTTGAAGACGTTTAAGGTTTATAAGCAACAATAGAAAATCGAATTCAAAATCAAGGGTTACAAGAATTCAAAAAGGCAAGAAAAATCAAATGATATAAGTTGTTGAAGTTCATGATACTAAGACATTATAAGTTGCGAAGATCCAAGTGTTAAATTCCTTCTGTGATGGCCATGTAAATTTTTGTCTTGTTATTACTCAAAACAAAAAAAAAAAAAAAAAAAACAAAAAAAAAAAAAAAAAAATCAATAAGGCCATAGGGAAGTCGAAATCTATAAGGAAGGAATAGAAGAGAAGAGTTAATTGTCAAGGTTCTACGAGGTTCAAGAGTTTATCATCAACAGTTGAAGACCGAAGAAGACGTTATTTCTACTGAGCACTATGAGAGAGTCGAAAAAAAAGATACATTTGGTTGCTTTGTTAGTCCGCTTTCAATCTGGCACAAGATCTTTCTAGCACTGGTTTAACTCATCACACGTAATTAGTCCAAATTGTGTAGCGATGTCCCTCTCATATTTTTCTCTCTCTAATCTTATCCAACAGTACATCACCTGACGCATCTTACAATGTTTATCTAGTCATGTAGCGGATATCTCTTTATCTAGCAAAGGTTGCGGATGTGTCTCCTCTTTTCTTCAGTCAGCTTTAGAGCTGACACCATTAATTTCTCTGGCATTCTAGTCACTTGGAGATAGGTCGAGAATTTGTATGTCCTCATAGCTCTTTGGATACTTGTGACCAATTAGAAGTAAAGGTTTTGTGGGTACACCTCTGGTAAACCCTCCGGAGACAACACTCCGCCACTAGGGCCACCTAGGGGTTCAAATGATTTTTATTTTCTAGAATAAATTTGCTCGAGGACTAGCAAATAATAAGTTTGGGGGTATTTGATAGACGCATTTTTGTGTCCTAATTGTCCTCGCATCTCTATTGTTAGTGCTTGATTTTGTACTTATTATGGTGTTTTTATGTTTGTGTAGGTGTTTTTGGAGAAATACACTTGTGCGGAAAAAGTTGCTCGAAAAGTGCTATTTGGACCCCTGGAGAAAAGTACTAAAGGCACCCTAATTTTGGATAAGGGCACCCCCCGTGCACCCCTCTAGCCATCCGCTATTCGCACCCCATCGCTGGTTAAGGGGCAACCCTCTTCTTCACGGGTTTAAAAGACAATTTTGGACGGAAAATATTCCAGTCGCCTGTGCGATTTTTAGAGAAGATTTTGTCGAGATCTTCTCGGAGTTTTTTTCTAGATTTGGTTTCCTATTATCCTGTTGCACTAAAACAGGACTGATAAGTGACCTGGAATTCAAAATATCGCGTCCACAAGATAAAACAGGGTGTGAGATATTCACGTGTTTGCTGGCGTGTGACTGATCGTGTTTGACTCGTTCGTGACTCGTTGGAGTTCGTTTCTTTGCGAGAATAATACGTCTACAATAGATTTTAAAGCGGCGTGGAAGCCGTGTAGAAGTAAGGAGGGAAAGAAAATCTCAAGTTTTCCCGAGAGAAATAATGAGAAGATGTTTGCTTTTAATGGAAGATACGATGGATTATTGAGTATATAATGTTGTTGGGGAGTCGGAGAAAAAGGATGGAGAGTTTTGGGAGAAATTAGAACGCTACGAGGCCAAGAAAATCGAGTTGCGGGATTATTCTCTGCCGCTTCTTCTTTGCACCAAGAACACGAAGAACGGACCACCGAGAGGCAGTCGTTCTTCTACAGTGTCTACGACACTTAGTCGAGGGTCGTAATACGGAGGGGGGCAGACTTAAAAGAAGTAACGGTTTTATCATTCCTTGTAACAGTATTTGCAACACTTATAATCGTTGCAAACACTTGATTTTCATCATTTTCTCAATTTCATCATTTGTACACCTCTTTTGAGCAATAAAAAATGGATTTTGAGCGTATTTCCAACATGATGAGCTAGAACCCATCACTGGGACGACGGAGGAAGACAAATTTCATACATGGGTAATTTTAATTAATTCTTTATTTGACTTTTGCACTAATTAAAATAGAATTATGATTTGATTAAATTTGTTGTTATTCAATTAGATAGGTTATGCTTTGTTTAGATAATCTATGTTTAGGGATACAATTAATCTTTTGAGAGTCTACCTTGGAAAAAATAAGAGTCGGTGTTATTTTGTTTATTGAGCTTTAATTGTTGAGAATAAATAAATTGAACCTTTTGTTATGAGTTTGGCCGAATCCTGAGTCCCAGCACATCTCTCCATCTTGTGACATAAATTGTATATATTCTCGTTTTTATTATTTTCTTTTATTAATTCTTAAAATCAATCTCATCAAGTCCGAGTGAACGACAACCTTACTACCACTTTCTAGAACATTATTGAGTCACATCACTAATGTCTTAAGGACAACGTGTTGAACACGTGACTCACTCTGTTTTTCCAAAGTTTTGCCTTGTTGCTGTTGCGGAGATTTGGGGAGCTCGTCTGTTTCATCAAATCAATCACTTCCACTATAAAGGAGCTAAGTATCAATAACTTTTGCTTATTTGATTTTTTCCTTGTTTTTGATTATTGCACCCAACATGCAGAAACTATGGGAGATAAGACGTTGAAGTAAACAACAAAATAGTGCTAGATTTACTCCAAAAAGTTGTGTATTACATCGATACAAAACCTCTAATTCTTTATAGATGTAGGGAAAGACAAAGAAAACTTCTTATATCGATAAAGTAACTCAATACTTACAATACCCGGGCATGAAAATTTGGGGCCACTGGGATGTCAGAACTAACAACAAAAAATCAGATAACAAGGTAAAATACATGTTACCTCTTTTGTAGTTGCATGATTTCCTACAACCACACCCCTACAAGATTACACAGTGATCCAATCCTCTTTTGAGCGGCAACAGTAGCACTATTTGTGTAGGAGTAGAATCTCGCAATCGCAGTATCCCAGCGAAGATTTAACCAACAAATATTTGCGAAGACCATTACAGACTATTTGAGGAATGACGCAGCAGCTGACGTCAGCCTAATCACGAGGAAAGTGTGAAGACTTTGCGAAATTGAAGAACACTAGCGAAGAAAACCTTTGTAAGCTTGCGAGAATGATGCAGGCTAGATCCGAAAATAAAGGTTGGCTTAGCTATCATCCACTATGTAACATCCTATATAAAGGACCAAGTAGACTTGAGAGAGGGGAGATCTTTTTGGGGAGAATAGTGAGAAAGCAAAGAGGAGAGAGAGAAAGTCCAGTGTAATTCTTATTTCCTTGTATTCTTATCATGCTTGTAAGATTCATAAAAGAAGTTAATAAATATTTGGTGATCGTTCTTGAGGTTTGGGCAAATAATTGTGTAAATTCATTAGGGTGTGATTGCTGGGAAACCTGCAATCACAATTTGACACAGGAAACTTCCTGTGAGTGTCTTGAGGTGGGGCTACAGAACATGCATCATGAAACCTGTTGACAACTGATTGATCCATACATAATCCGTGACTCGAATCGAGTAGGTAAACCACCCTCACCTTGTTGCAACGGCACTGACAGCGGAACAGAATGAAGATGCGATGCAGGAACATGGGACCAGCGAGCTTGGACTGGCACATCTGTAGGAGGCAGAAAACAAACAAATATGAATTCAGAATTTACTGGAGCTAAGTCGATTGAAGTAAAAAAAAAAAATGATTGACTTATTCTTGAAATGGGTTCAATGGTTAGTGAAAAATTAGAGAAACTTTGGCAAAACTAAGAATTAAAATAAGTTGGAGTAATCTCGTTGAATGAAATTCTTGTGCACATCGTAACTTATTTGTTCGCCCAACTCCTTTATGATAGTACTCATGAGTAAGGTGTGGCTGGAAATGAACAAATCTGAAATTTGTACACCCCATAGGAAATGCCTTTTTTTTGAGTTTACTCACTTCTGAGATTAAGAAAACATATATATGCACTATCGAAATTATATTGATGACTTTGGAGGCTGATACATTTGTTAGTTTACTCAAGTAAATGGCATGATTATTTGTAACAATTGGTATAAACACACTGCCACATGCTCTATATAAATTTTATTTTTATCGTTTGCTTCTATAGATGGTAAAATTGGGAACCACCAGCTCCGTAAGATTCAAAGTTTTAACAAATTATCAATGAGATTGTGGAGGAAAATGAAAATGAAATATACGGAAGTACGACGCAATTATTGGAAGAAATTATTACTTCGGGATCAATTTTTCTCAAGATATAGGGAATTACTTATATTGTTATGGCTCTGTGGCCGTTTAATAAAGTTGATGTGCATGGAATATCACATTCCTTGATCTTTAGCTCTGAAAAATCTATAAGATGGTATCGGACATTTCAAGAAGTCATTCATCTAATCGTCATAAGCTAGCTGCTACTTCTACAACAAAGATTGGGTAAACAGAAAGAGAGGGAGTAGCACCTAATGCCGAATCCACCTTGTCTAAATGATTCATGCACATGCACTTGATGTTTTTGAAACATAGATGATCTAAACTTCAAAGGTTCAATTAATTTTTATTTTTTTAAAATATATTTTACTCGATTGGCAATTTGGAATCTACCTAATAAAAAGTTGATGCCATGATGATCTACTCTCACCAGTTTTGTTTCATCCTTTTAGTTTTTACATTCTTGAGTCGGTTGGAATCTGATACCAAAATCCTTTTAGCCCAGTTTACTCAATCTTATTATTATGGTACCAGTCAGTACCTAACATCTGATGCCAAAATCTCACTGTCGAAACTACTCGTGTCGCTTTATGTTTTAAAAGCAAATCCAAGAAGTTAAACTTATTCTTACTTTTGTAAAAACAATGCTCTACTCGATGAGAAAGAGTACCTTCGTCCCTCATAACTCCAAAAGTTACGATTTTTCTAAGATTTATCATTTTGAAGTTGTAAACTTACCACCCACTAAATAGCAGTTCATGATTTCTCCTAGGGACAGACCCTGGATTTACTTATAATATTGATGACTTATGAGAAAAATAAAACCGATTAATATTGGGAATTTTATTTAATTTTTCGCAAATAAGGGTAAATCTATGCGAGGTATCAAATTCAGTTAAAAGTTTAATAAACTTACGGTACCATAGATTTTCTACTTATTACAGGGCCAAAACAATGATAAGATAACATAATTTTCTAATAAGAGACCATGTAATCACCATTTAGATCTGGCATGAATGGAAGTGTGATTCTCACCAATAAAAAAATAAGAAAATAAGAATTTTTTTCGTATGAAGTTAATAAGGCGTGGGCTATTACCACCTAAAACTTACTAGCTGAAAATAAAAATACGCCAAATGTATGTAGTAATTTTTTTTCTTACTAAATCATCATGTGACAGGATGGAACCTCTGTTAGCCCCTCATTAGGCCTATTTCCTCCACCGAAATCTTTTGGAAAACCTAACTTGGTCATGTGACTTTCGAATGTTATAGTCATTATATATTTTATTTTTTGTAATAGGAAAATAGATCAATAGTAGTAATAATACAAATTGTTTTGATCTAGCTGAATGGAATCTTGTAATTGTTCAATCCAATCCATTTTTTTTATAGAAAAAGCTTAGGCCTATAAGGCACTAAGAAACATACACAGCGTTTGTGATGGCATTGGTAGCAGTAGTGCTACTTATCCTTCCAGCATTGTTTTTACATAATAAAGCTAAATTGAAAGCATCCAAGTTTTGTTGTCTGTGAATAATACTAAGGCTAAGCAAAACAAAAGATACAGGATAGATTCCCATATGACTAGTCCTTTCTACTTCTGCTTGTTGATAGTTGTTTTTTCATGATAGCTAAGATGAAATCTTCCTTTTACTGCTGCATGATATAGTAGTTTGAACTGAACAAGTGTCTCATTGTCTTCAGCCGACATAGTGACATTAGTGTGCTGCAATTCTTTCGCCCATTGAAAATCTAGTTCTGCTCCTGTTGTTGCTCCCTCTGCTCCATGGTATCCTGGATGTCCTCTGGTTCCAGTGATGTTTCCTGCAAAATCTGTAATTATTAGAGTGGTGTAAAGGAGAGAGGTTGCAGGGTTTTGTATTGTGCATATTTTGATGTTACTCACAAACTCAGCATTGAAATCCTGATTGTAGGGAGTAATATTATGTGGGGATGTTATATCAGTTTCCTCTGGCAAATGAGGAAAATTGTTCATAACATGACTATGCATATGATGTATTCTATTATGCATGCACAAGTGATGTTTAATCCTGCGGGTAGTTATTCCCACATTTGGTTGGATTTGTTTAAATGTAGTCACATCTCGCCTTCTAGATATACCAGCAGGTTGTGGCATAAATGTTGCAATGGTACTAGTAATTTCAGGTTGAAACCAGGAAATTAACCATTCAATGAAGATGGTGGTATTGTCAAAATGGGTATTAAGGGAGCCGAAAACCTCCTGCCATACCAGAATAGCAGCTGGACAATTTAAGTACATGTGAGACATTGTTTCTGCTTCACCACTGTTGCATACAGTGCAAGCAGAATTGATGTAGTGAAGTATATGCTAGCTGTTTTAGCATTGGTGGGAAGAATTCCATGAGTACATTTCCAGAGGAAGATTCTAATGACTGGTGCCACATCCATATTCCAAATAGCTTCCCAGTTCCCTGTAGGAATATCATTTCTGTAGAGATTTTTAATTTTTGCCTTGTAAAGATCTTTGACAGAGAAAGCACCTTTATCATTGAGATCCCATATTATTTTATCTTCTTCATTAGGATGTGTCTGCAGATTGACAATGGTTGCTGCCTTGTCATTGCTAAAGAGTGTAAGAATTAGATTTGCATCCCAGTTGCCATCTGGAAGAAGAATTGACTCTAACCTCTCAACATTATGGGGGAAGTTCTGTGGTTTTTGCAACTTCTGAGATGTGTTTGGAATCCAGATGTCTTCCCCAAATCTTTATCTTTTTCCCATTTCCAATTTTCCAGAAGCAATGCTGTTGTATGTTGTTGATGCCTTCTAGAAATTCCTTTCCAAACCCATGAGTCTCCATCTTTAGCTTTTGTATCCATGTTGAGAACATTCCTTCCAAGTAGATATTTGGCATCCATGAGCTTGTACTAGAGGGAGTCTTGATCTTGTTCTAGTCTCCATCCAATATTTGTAATCATTGAACTATTGAACAGTTCCATATTCATAAATCCTAGCCACCCCCCCCCCAACTCTTTGGGTTTGCACACTGCAGTCCAAGCTTTAGGGTAGTAGTCAGTAGGATTTTCTATATTTTTCCCCCAGAAAAAATCTCTTTGAAGGTTGTTGATATCTTTGCATGTTTTCTTTGGCACCTTGAAGCAGTTCAATCCGATCCATTTGTCTCTTCTTGGTAACAGACCAGTTCTGGCATACTTAGAAATCGTATATGTTACATTATTTGTGTCTTTATGGAGATAGACACGTGACCAAGAATCAAAATGTTTAAGAAAAACTAAATCATCGTTAATCAAACTAAAATTGAACCATTACATTAAAAAGCATTCCCAATATTCCAACTTATCACAATTTGACAATTACCTTCGTATTCATGATCAACTCAGGAAACCCTTCCATTTAAGCCCATAGAACTGCTTATAGGAAAGTTATTAGAATGTAACACTATACAAGAAGTCCAAGAGACCATGAAGAAAAGACCACTGAGGTGTCCGTGTAATATACGTGCACAGGAGACATTAAAGATTTCAAGATAAAAGTATTGGTGTAATCTTTGTAATTTCCTAAATATCTACATGGGATCAATTTCCGGAATGGGAAGGTATACGAAAAAATATGTTACTTTCGAGATTTCATTGATTTATCAATGAGATAATTAACTAGGGGAGACTCACAATAGGAATGTCAAAAGATGACTACAGATTGGAAATTTTCGGCGTGATATTAGCCACAAATGTTGATAGAGAAAACAGATCTTTGATATAAATTTAACTTGTGAATGAGTTAGAATATCGATCACTATTGATGCAAAAATTATGATCATCTGTTGTGTTGATAAACCACATGGCTAGAACGACCAGAAAATGATCAATTACGAGCATAGTAACGCTGAGATTTCGTTGACAAACATGAGTTTGATTAACTCATTTGATAACTGAATGAAAATGAATATTTAATTAGATTAAGGATATGATATCCAGTCACAATAGAGGTTAGTGAGATTACCCATCTCATAGGGATATGAATCCAAGAACGGAATATGGAGATTTTTCGTGGATCTTGACGTGAACAATAGCAAGAAAATAATTTTGCTTTCTTCTATGAAAGAACTATATAAGATAATAATTGTCCATAACTATCAACAAAGAAAACATTCTTAAATGTAAAGAAAATAAAAGAAAGTAGGAAGAGTTATTCGACTATAACTCTGATGGAGAATATACAAATTATCTATTGGGAAAAACAGACTACTACTTATGATAAGCCTGAACAAAATCGATGAAAATGATAACCCAAAAAATAGAAAGCGGAAGCAATTGAGCGGATCTCCCCGCTCTGAAACCATAATAAATTATGGGTATCATTGAGTCAGATCATCGCTTAGACAGAAAGTAAATCAAAGAAGACAAAGCGATTAACGTGGTTCAACACTAACGCCTACATCCACACAAACCCCGTAGGGTGAAACCTCACTATTGATCATCAGTAGATAGATACTGAGATAATCTTACAATTACATTTGGACTCTTATTTATAATGTGACGGATATTCTAAACTTAATTAAGAATATAATATCAAATCTAAATCTTTGACTAGGTAGATATTTAGGAAATTACAAATATTACAGAAATACTTTTATCTTGAAATCTTTAATGTCTCTTGTGCACGTATATTGCACGGACACCTCGGTGGTATTCTCTTCATGGTCTCTTGGATTTCTTGTATAGTGTTACATTCTAGTATAATGCTTCTGCTTATCAGGGTCTGCTGCTAAATTAATGTTAGTTACAAAGGAACATAATTACCTTATTTCAGTCTTTGGATATAGTGTTCAAGCTTGAGTGAACTCATGTAGACCTTTTGACTAAATCGCCCACTTTTTTTTTGATATATAAAAAATTAAAAATACCAAAAAAAACGTGTGCCATCGACCTGGAGATCCATACTTGAGATAAAAGTGTAAATGGTATGAGTGTTCATAAGAATCGTAACAATTGGTTTCATTCTTGGTTTGTTTGGAATCTATCATAACATGTTCCTATAAATTTTGTTTCATTTTTTACTTTCTGGGAACCTTATGTTTATTCATTCGTATACTTGGAAATTTCATTTCCTTCGTTAGACGGTAAAATCAAGGAACCACGTGCCGTTGTAGAGGGTTCCAATGATTTCAAGATTTTATTGCAAAATCAAATAAATGATTTTTGAGATTTTGGAGGAGAATGAAAATCAACCGTATACTAAACAAGTTTTGATTAAGGTTTACTTCGAGGGAAACAATACTGATCTAACCAGTCATCGTTCGGAGTTCTAAATTTTTTTTTCTTGAGGACTACGAAATAGCACTTTATCAACTTTTTAAGAAAATCAATGAGGGGTCCATAGAGGATAAGTGGGGTCTGATGGCCCCACTTGTTTTAGGAATATAGTTAGAGAACACATTAATAATCTTGCAATTAATGCCAATTTGTTCTCTTGAGAAAATTAGTCACATTTTGTCCTCGTCTCACAAATATGTAGTTACATCATAACTCATAACTAGTCTGTGTCAAAATAATTAAAAACATTGAAACTAACTCTGAATGGTTACTCACTTCTCTTTATAGCTCTTGTTATGACATTGAAAGAAAGGTACAATGGAGATGCATGCATGAAATGGGTGAAAATATGAACATCCCATGCATGGGTAATCATAGGAAATTTTAACTCAATTTTGTACAGCTATGAAAGGCAGAGTTATTCTATACACCTAACTCAATCCCACCCAATCATCACTAACACTTTCATTGAGCTGGGGCTAATAGATATCCCATTTACTGGAAGCCCATTCACTTGGTCTAATCACAGAGATCAGCTTAATCAGGTCAGAACAAGACTGGATAGAGCACTATGCTTACAAACCTGGATGAACATCTTTCCCAATGATATTCTTCACAACCTCATTCACTATGGCTCAGACCATGCTCCCATACTGCTAAACACTAACCCTCAAGCTGAAAACCTCAATAAACCCTTTAGATTTTATGAACATTGGCTATCAAATACAACTTGCAAAGAAGAGATCAGAAGTAGAGATGTAACAAGAAGGGCACAGAAGCTTTCATGTTCACCAACAAACTTAGAAATACAAAGGCGGGGCTAAAATCTTGGAGAATTAAGGAATATGGAGACACTGACTTGAAGATTAAAGACACTCAAGCTCAAATTCAGCAGATCATCAATCAACCTCTCATAGACATTGAAGCCCAACAAAGATGTCAACAACAGCTAAAGGAACTCTATGAGATAAAAAAATAAAATGGTTTTTTAACAATCAAGAGGAGATGAGATAAAATACTAAGATAGAAACTCAGGAGTCTTCCATGCCAAATCTAATTACAGAAGAAGGTGCAACCAAATTCACTCTCTAAAGAATGCTGATGGAGAATTGAAGAACTCCAGAGAAGACATTTCAAGAATTTTGTTGGATCGTTTTCAAGGAATCACTACCACAACTAATCCTACTGAAGATGAAGAGATTATGAACCTCGTCACTCCCTGCATCGCAGATGAAGAAAACAGTAAGCTCACTTCTATTCCAAACTCTCATGAGATCAAGAAATGTGTTTTTCAGATGAAGTCATGGTCTGCTCCAGGGCCAGATGGCTTCCAAGCATGATTTTATAAGCAAAATTTGGAAATTATTGGACAAGACATAATCAACATGGTGCAGGAATTCTTCATAAATGGTTAACTTCTCAAAGAACTCAACCATACTTTCCAAACTCTCATTCCAAAAAACAACTGCATCCAAACCCCAGCTGATTTCAGGCCAATAAGCTTATGTAACATATCATACAAAATTATGTTAAAAATTATGACCAACAGACTCAAACCAGTTCTTCATAAAATTATCTCCTCATGGCAAGAAGCTTATGTTCTTGGCAGAAACATATTGGACAACGCCATCATTGCTCATGAAATTGTTCATTACATGAAGAACACAAAAGCTTATTATGGTGCAATAGCAGTCAAGCTTGATATGTCAAAAGCTTTTGATAGGATGGAATGGAAACTTGTCATCAAAATTTTGGAAAAATTGGGTTTCAGTGAAAGATGGTGTCAGCTAGTGAATTAGTGCATCTCAACTGCATCAATATCTATACTTCTCAATGGCTCGCCAATAGAAACTATGATTCCAACTAGAGGACTAAGACAAGGTGACATCCTATCACCCTATATTTTCATCATCTGCATGGAAGGATTGAGCAGAATGATTTAACATGAAGTGGAGAAAAAGAATATCAGCCCAGTTTACCCTGCCAGAGGTGGTATTCTAGTATCTCACTTATTCCTTGCAGATGACTTCATTTTATTCTCCACTGCAAAAAGAAGCTCCATTGAAAGCCTCAAAAATGTTATTCAAAAATTCTGCACAGTCTCAGGGCAAATAGTAAACCTAAATAATCTAGCCTACACTTCAGCAAGAGACTCAGTGATGAATTAAAAACAGATGTATGTCAAGTGATGGGAATGAACTTAATACCTCTAGAGGAAAGTACTTGGGAATCAACCTATTCATTGGCAGAGCTAAAACAAAATGCTTCAGCAACATCCAATAAAAGATGCAGGGAAGGCTCTATCAATGGCAAGCTGAAATGGTCAATCAGACAGGAAGAAGCATACAAATTCTATCTGTTACAAACTCCTTGGCTCAATTTCAGATGGGCTGCTTCATTCTCCCTCAAACAACAATAAATCAATTAGAAGCTACTCAAAGAAAGTACTGGTGGAACAAAAGCAATGGAAAAGGAATTTACTTCATTTCTTGGAGTGCTATATCTATTCCTAAAATATGGGGAGGTCTTGGCTTCAAAAGCTTAAAAGCTTCCAATAATGAAGCAACAATCACAAAACTGGCTTGGCTAGATACTTCAGACATGACAACATCCTTCAAGATGAAATCTCTGACAAAGGCACTGCAATTTGGAAAAGCATTTGTAAAGGTCTAGAATGGGTCAAAAAATTTCATATCTGGCTAATTGGAGATGGCAAAAAAGTTTATGCTTTCAGAGACAACTGGATACAAGGATATACAGCTTAAAAAGTCCGACAAAATTTCAATGATGGGGAAGATATTCCTCTGCATATGAAAGTTGTTGATTTCTTTGACAGTCACACAAAAAGCTGTTGATCTTCTCCAACACTACTTCACTCAAGATCAAGTGAAAAAAATATTAAACATCAGACCATCTACTCAACATGAAGATAAAATACAATGGTCTCTTACAAGCAGTGGGAATTTCACAGTTAACTCGGCTTATAAAGCCATTCTTTGTGAGCACGATAAAAATCTGAGAAATAAAGAAGAAGAAGCCAAATTTTGGCTTGGCTTATGGCATCTCAGAATTACTCACAAATGCCAATTATTCCTGTGGAAATTAGCTCAAGATATCTTGCCCTCTAATCAAAGATTGGCTAGACATTCTCTAGTCCAAGATAAAAGTTGTAAAATATGCATGTATGGAGAAGAATCTACCACTCATATGCTTATTCAGTGCACCTTTGCAAGGAGTGTTTGGAATGCTATATCTCAAGATATTGCTCAAGAAATAGCAAGTATTCAAGACATACAACATTGGATAAAATCTTGGAGTAATACAGATTCAAGCATAAACTTCAAGAAGCTAGAAACCATCAACCTCACTGTGATTACTTTGTGGTTCATATGGAAGGCAAGATGTGAATTGGTGTTTGACAACAAAAGAAGCTCTACCAATATCTTAAAACATAGAATTAGAGATTTCTGCAAGGAAAATAAAATTCAAACTAACAATCATCTAAACCAGTTGCAGGTGATATGCACTAATGTTAACAGAACTGAAGGGAGCGGAACTAACATAAACATATGGAACCCTCCTCAAAGAGGGTGGCTAAAAATCAATATTGATGTTTCTGTTCTACCTAGTAGTAATATTGCTGTAATAGCTCTAATTATCAGAGATTTTGCAGGTCAATTGGTGGAAGCCTGGACAATGGTATAAAGAGTGAGGGATGTGACCCAAGTAGAAGCTGTTGCAGCATTAAAAGCTCTCCAATGGATATATCAACTTCAACTGCAGAATGTTATAGTGGAAGGTGATAACAAAAAAGTGATGGACAGCATAAATGGTTACTGCGATATTTCTCCTTGGGAAGATGGTAATATTATTAGGGAATGTCAGCATCTAGTTCTTTGTTTAAGAAATGTTGTTGTTTGTTTTAGGAATAAGAAATGTAATCAAGTGGCATACCTTCTTGCCAAGTATGCTAGGAACAATCACTGTTGTAGGAAATGGTGTGTTAATCTTCCTGTGTGTGTTAGTATTAATATTGAGTTGGAGAAAATATCTTGTAATGTGTAACTTTATGCCTTCTGGCCTTCAATGATAATCCTTGTGCTTTTTCTTTCAAAAAAAAAAAAAAACTAATCTGTGTGATTTTGTACGAGTCAGTCCAACTTTTTGTTTTCTCATCACATGTATATCTCCAAATTTTCTTTGCTAAAAGATTTATTTCTTCCTTAACCACTTTTTATTATTAATTTTGTTTACATTTTTTTTATTTTTGTTTAGTTATTAGAATAATTGTTTATTTGTCTAATGGCATTCCATCCTTATTAGAGAAATAATTGTGCGTAAATTCCTACTTTAAAATTTATTTGATATTACTATTACTTTATTTGATATTACCATTACTATTATCCTTAGAAGTTTTTGTATTAGCTGGAATTTAAATATAATTTAGAAAAAATGTCGATGAATGTTGAAGCAAAATTTGTTTGACGGTCAAACTTTGACCCCACATCATTATATATACGCATTTTGTTAGCTTATTATTTGATCCGAGGATTTCCAAGATTTTTAAGACAGGGTGTCACTTCTGATATCCGAACATTATTTTCTCTCGAGCTCATTATTACTAGTATATTTCTTTTAAAGAAATGTAATAGCAAGTTATTAAATAAAAGTCTACAACATATATAATAGAATAGCGATTGCGATTGCTAATGAAATATCAGTGCTAGTAATGTACCAATTCACATAAAACAAAATAATTTTGACAGCTGGATTTTGAACTAGTCCCCATTCGATTTTGTCCCCTCTAGCAATCGTCTTGGATGATGTGTATAAAAATGCACATCAGTAACATATAGTCTAGAGTAGTAAATTATCTTCATCAAAACAGAATGAATAAATAAATATATGAATTGTAGTAATTACCATATTATATGGTTCGAAGATACAATATAACATCTTTGAAATAATAGTCGCCAAATTAGCTCTCTCAAATAATGAAAACTTTTGGCCTAAAACAAATAAATTAACCTGTAAATTAATAATCTTCTTAAGCTAATAATTCTTTAATTTTTGATCCCAGCTGGCTATTACAATAGAAATTTGGTCTGGCAAAAGTTGCTCATTAATTTTTGCCTCAGGACTCGAGTCGACTATCAACCATGCATATGATATTCACATTCAAAGTTGACATTCACCTTGACAAGTCACAACTCACAAGTCCGAAAGGTTCAATTTTGAGGCTGTTGAAGAAACAACGTACAGTTATCTTGTAAGCTGGAACCATTGGGAGGATAATGGCACATGTTTCTGGATACAAAATTCAAAATTATAGTCTTAACTTTGGAGGCTCGAACACGTTGAATTACTCAAGTAAAAGTGTAAATGGCATGATTATTCATAACAATTGGTTTCATTTTTCATTCTTAAAATCTATTGATATCAAATGTGAATGCCATGAATCGCTTTTAGGAATATATGTATGTACAAACCTACACTATTATTTGGAAGCCATCAGATTCGCAAGATTTCAGATTTAAACAAATGATCCTTAAGATTTTGGAGGAAACTGGAAACAAACTAAACGCCACACATCCACGTTTTGTGTATATATCCGGGGTTTCTGTTCAAACCATTATCTTTTCTCCACTACACTTGGTCTCTGGCTGTTAAAATATTTGAGTCTTTAAATTTCAATGACGTAACAGTAAATTAGCCTTATGTCTATTTTGATCCCTTAAAATTGCATATATTCAGTATAAGTTTTATTTTGAGATTTTCACCCATGGAGTAACAACTCATGATTTCTCCGGTGAAATCATGGAGGAGAGATTTGGCTTGGGAGCCAGTTAACTGGACACCTATGATTCAATCCGGCTCCTCCCCTACTGCTTGATGAGGATGACATCCATCGACAACATATTCGTGTCGTTGGAGGCTCATTCATTTGTTATTTTGCTCGAGTATAAGTGTAAATTGCATTTGCATGATCATCCATAACAATTAGTTTCACTCTTCGTTGCTTGGAACTTCTTGATATTAAATGTGAATGCCATGAATTTCCTCGTCAGTTCATTTCATTGTTCAGTTTCAAAAATCATATTGTGCATATATATGCACTCTATAGATGTTTTCTTTTCCCATTTTGATTTCGTAGATGTTAAAAGGTGGGAAGTACCATCTTATTCCAAAATAACAAATGGTCCGTGAGATTGTGGAGGAAAATGAAAATGAATGGAACTTTTTACATCCATGTTTCCTGCATTAATCGTGCCTTTCTTCGTGCCGCCTCTTAAGAAATTTCTCCCCGCCTTACAAGGAATTGCTTGACATGATTAATCAAGATAAAACCTTCTACATTTTTTATGCTAAATGTGAAACTTAGATTAATGTGCCCAAAGGCACATTCCAAGTATGTATTAATGTGCATTAGAGTTTGTATTATCCCAATTCCCAAGTATGTCTTTCATTACCGGTGTTTGATGTGCTTTTGTTAGGGAAAACTGAAAAGTGGCATTCTCATTGTGCTTAAAACCTTGAAATGAATCACATAGAAGGTTACCAAATTCTATGGGGACTACCGGTACCAAACAAAAACCACCTTCAATCATATAGACTTCGGGCTTGCAAAAGGTACTCATTAATTTTTGCGTAATGTACTTGAGTCGTGTCTTGACCATGCAAAATCCCATAAATATATCCAAAGAATTAACCGAGTCACGACTCTCTACTCCGAAGGGTAACTTTGACTGATTTAATCATTTTGAGGTTGTTGTAAAACCTAGTGGTTTCCCGAAAAAAATCCCGACTAGACATCTAACAAGAACAAAGTCACTGATTTAACCATTTTGTTAGTTTACTCAAGTGAAAGTGTGAATGGCATGCTAATTCACAACAATAGATTTCATTCTTCATTTTCCTGGAACATATTGGTATCAAATGTGAATGTAATGAATTTTCTCAACAGTTTGTTCATTGCTCGATTACTAGGAATTTATGTATATACAAACATACACTATTTTTCATTTGCTTCAATAGATGGTAAAATTTGGGCCGGAAGCACCAGATTTTGAAGATTTTAGTAATAAACGAATAAACTTGAGATCGTGGAGGAAATTGAAAAGAAAATAAACTAAACGGTTTTTTTCTTTTTTTTTTTTTTTTTTTTTTTTTTTTTTTGCTAAGGTAAATCATCCATGTTTCTAGCGCTAAATTTACAGGGTTGGATGAAGATACTAATTTGTTATGGAGCACACTCTAGTTTAGATCTTTATTTTCCTATATCTACAAAATCATGGCTCAATCCATGGGGCTTTCAACAGTAGAGAAAAAAATCATGTGGCAACTCTGTGCAAACCATCAAGGTATCACCACTTCATTTGGTCTCTGGCTAACCTTATATCTATTTTGATCCCCTTAAAAACCTTGCACTTTTAGGGGCGACCCCGAAAGAATTAGGGGCGACTTTTTTATTCCCAACCCATATACACCGTTAAGGGATGTCCAAAAACGCGGAGAATACGTTAATGCCCTTACACAATCGGAAGCTATTTTGTTCCCGATTATAACAACGCAATCGGAAGCTTAGTAACTATGTTATACTACCGATTATTATCGATTTTGTGCCGAACTCGCATCTGGCTTCTATGACAATCGGAAGGGAAATAACCTCACGAGACTACCGATTATAGTAGCTCATAAATTCCCAAAATTGGTGATTTCGCCAAGAAAGAAATTTGGGGCAACTGTATAATCGGAAGTCTTATTAACTACCGATTAAATTCTAGTTCCCAAATTCGAAAAAAATGACATTTCTGCAAAAACTAAATTTGGGGCAACTGTATAATCGGTAGGTTATTAGCTACCGATTGTTCTAGTTCCCAAATTCGAAAAAAATGACATTTCTGCAAAAACAAAATTTGGGGCAACTGTATAATCGGTAGGTTATTAGCTACCGATTGTTCTAGTTCCCAAATTCGAAAAAATGACATTTCGCAAAAACAAAATTTGGGGCAACCGTATAATCGGATGGTTATTAGCTACCGATTGTTCTAGTTCCCAAATTCGAAAAAAATGACATTTCTGCAAAAACAAAATTTGGGGCAACTGTATAATCGGAAGTTAAAGTACTTCATTTGACTACCGATTATACAGTTGCCCCAACAAAATAAAGCCGTTGGAACTCTAAACTCTATATAAGGATTGTATCCTTTTACTCTCTATGGAACACAAATACCTTTAAACTCGCTCCAACATCATCTTCAACATAATGGCCCAACCATTCATTAATCCTACGGAGTTCACGATCGAAGAAGATTTATCTTTATGTAGGCGCTATGTTCAATTCTATCCGAGACGAGGAGAAGAACGCAGGCAAGGAGGCATAATGAGTATGAGTTATTTGGGGAAAATTCACGAAAAATTCTCGACGACACCGGTAACCCAAACAACCGTCACTCCGCTGATCTTTTCGCCGAGTTGGTTCAATAAATGGACACGTCCAAGAATTCGTCCATTTAACTTATCTTGTGAATCAATATCGATTGAGGGTGAAACCAATGATGACGTTATAGAACGATCTCTCGGGGAATGGCGGAGATGGAAAAGATCAAGCTTCCGTTATGAAGCTCATTTTAGAATCCTTAGGGCGATGGAAAGATTTAATCCGTTTAGGACTCGTCCAACACGTCCGCGACGCTAATCGCAATACCTCGTAATAGAATTGCGGGGTCGTCCTCGGGGTCGTCCGCCTTTATTTTACTTAAGATCGCACTCGCCTTTTGGATACGCATAGACCTCACCGTCTCCATTTCATGTGGTTTTAACTTCGCAACCATTACATGTCCAATAAGAGTATCCGGATCATCGTGGTTGTGACAACCATTAACAACTTTAGACATTTTCCAATCTTTACTTTCCTTACCATCGGGCTTATAGAAGACAATCTTAAATGGGCATCCAATCTTCTTCGTATGAGTTCGGTACTTCTTCCTCTCCGTCTTCCTTACATACTTATTATTCTTTCCCTCGTGACTCTTCTTCTCCCCACCTCGCTCACATACCATTTCAAACCGAATATTCTTAACGCAACGGTTCTGAACTACCACGCACATCTTCTCTTTTGCCTTGTTCATAAGCCATTCCTTGGCCTCCTTCTTACTTCCAAATATCTAAATGGGCATATTACAAAACAAAAATAATAAGCATAACCATCTAACATACACGATTGGAAAAAGAAAATATAATTCATGACCATACCAAATCGTTTGCATAGTGTAGGGAAGTATCAGGCCTCAAATAATAATCGTCATCAACCGCTACAACAGCCTACGCACAACAACAACAAGTTATGCATTAGCAATCGGAAGGAAGTTTAGATAATAAGTAAACGACCAGAACACAATCGGTGATTTAATACTATAAAACGTAACCGATTATACTAAATCGGTAGTCATGTACGCATATAGTCTACCGATTAACGACATACAGAAATGAACAATTCTTCTGTGTAAAAACCTTCAATAATCGGAGGGACTATAAATTCATTAACCAACCGATTATTATATACCAACAATCGGACGGTTATTCATGTAGAGAAATTCCGATTATGAGAAATTGAAGCTTTCAATTTGGGGATTTTTTCATATTCGGCATATTAATACATCAAATTATACCCGATTATTAATAATCGGTAGATATGTTACTAAATTAACTACCGAATATATGTCGTTCATGTCATTCAATGCATGCGTAAATCGAATTTTCACGTTCGAAAACACACACAAACGCACGTAACATGGATAACATGGGTATTAGAGTTTGTTAACAACATACCCGTATGTTTGATGAATCGTTAGCTTCGATCTCGGGTGATTCTCCATTTTCTTCCATGAAAGCGTCGTCTAGGGTTTCATCTCCATCAAAGTTTGGATCATTCAACATATACCCCAAATCGTCATCTCTAAACGGTAGTTCAACAACTTCACGTCCTCCTTCTTCGTACCCATCCATGTTTATGGAAGTTGGCAAAAATGGGAAGTTGGCAACATATACCCACTTCTTCTTCTTTTTTTTCTTCTTCTTCTCTCACTCAATCGGGAGTTACCTCGCAAAGAGTCAAAAAAAATTTCCAAACACTAATACCGATTACAGAGTTTGCTTCCGATTATTTAGTGAAACTACCGATTATTGTTTTGGCTACCGAATATTATAGTTTTTGTCAAAGGTTGAATCCCTGACCACTCATAATCGGTAGGATATAGGTTTTATCATCTACCGATTATGTCAGATTGCAAATTAAAGCAAATAAGGATTTTAGAAAAAACTCATTTAGGGGCAACCTATAATCGGTATGTTTTGGAACCTATATTCAGTACGATTATGGCTACTTCCAAATCACGAACCACATGGTTATGCCTGGCCTTGTACACTCAAAACCTATGGAATTTGGCAAGGGTTCGATGTGGGGCTCCTTATAATCGGTAGGGTTTTCAGTTGTTAACTCTACCGATTATGGTAGATTTCAAAATTCATCACATGAATGATTTTAGAAAAACTCATTTTGGGGCGACCCATAATCGGATGGGTTGGTAATATATTTAACTCCCGATTATGGTCGCATCCAAAACGCAAACCAAGTGGTTAAGGCCGGTCGTGTGCACTCAAAACCCATGAAATATGGCAAAGGTTGGATCCGGGGCTCGTTATAATCGGCGGGTTATATAATAATATACCCTACCGATTATGGTAGATTTCAAAATTCATTACGTGAAGGATTTTAGAAAAAACTAAATTTGGGGCAACCTATAATCGGTAGGTTGTGGAACCTATTAGGCTTTCGATTATGGCTAGATCCACAGCTCTATCCAAGTGGTTATGGTTGGCTCTGCACCCCTCAAAACCTATGGAATTTGGCCAAGGTGAATACGCGACTCCTTATAATCGGTAGTCTTGCAAGTTGGATAAGCTACCGATTATAAATGGGATTATTAGCCGAAGTATCAACACAACAATCGGTAGGTATAGTTTCATTTTAACCTACCGATTGTATGTTTACCTACCGATTATGGTTTTGGCTACCGATTATATAAGGGCATATTGGCCATTTCGAAAAATCGAAGATAAGGGGTAGCTTAGATTTACGTTTGGGTGACCTTTTTTGTCTTTTAGTGTCGCCCCTAATTCTTTCGGGGTCGCCCCTAAAAATGCAAGTCTTAAAAACTGCTGGAAGCTTTTTCTTTTTCTCTCTTCTTCGTCTATTTTATTAATAAAGTACATAACACCTTCTAAAAGCGAAGTGTGAACTCTTGTTCGATTTGCATTTAATGCCCATCTCACAAAGCTGGTAAGCTGTAGGATATATTCAGCACGTTTTAATTTGTCACCCATAGAGTAACAACTCATGATTTCTCCCGTGAAATCATCGAGGAGACTTGGCTTGGTCTGGGTTCTTGTTCAGCATAAATCATTGCGTCTTGGATATTTTTCGGTTGATCAAATTTACTGGTTAGAAAATCATGTACCTTTGTTCAACGATATTAGTAATGTTCCAAGCTTGAGCGGACATATCTTGACTAAATGGAGCACCTTCTTGGATACAAAAATTCAAAATAACAAAAAAAAAAAGAAAAAAAAAAAACATGTGGCGTCGACTTGAGGATCATACTTGAGATAAATGCTATGCTAAATGGCACGATCATTTGAAAGAATCATAAGAAATTGGTTTACTCAAAGCAAAAGTACAATGATCGAACTAAACTCGTCCAACGTTACAAATTCAAAATCTTATTATGATGATTTGGTATCGAACTGGGAACCAATTTTGAAGATAATATGAACGCAGAAACTATTGGAGCTAAGTGAGTTGAAGTAAACAACAAAATATTGCTAGATTCATTTACTCCAAAAAGCTGTGTATTACATCGATACAGAACCTGAAATTCTTTTTATAGATATAGGGAAATCAGACAGATAGAAGACAAAGATAACTTCTTATATCGATAAAGTAACTCTATACTTACAATACCCCAGCATGAAAATTTGGGGCCACTGGGATGTCAGAACTAACAACAAAAAATCAGATAACAAGGTGAAATACATGTTACCTCTTTCTCTTGGGCGATTTTGTAATACATCCGTCTTTAACACAGGCTTAGCATTAACGGGGCAATCCAAACACAACATCAGAGTTGCGGCATTTGTCGAGAATGTCCATGGGTTTTCTTTTTCCGTATCCATTGCTCGTCAGTTAAATGAGCAGCAAATGGACACTTGAAAGCTGTCGGAGAGCATTCTGAGCTTCCTGCTTCGTTACCGTGGTTCCATCACTTCATCAGTAACCTTAAAACTTTTTTACCTGCAAAATAGTCATATACGTTTGAGGAAGCAATTGGAAACATGATGTTCAATAACACTCTAATGGTGCATCAGTCATCTCTATGCAGCTTGTAGACAACCACGAAAAGGAGTAAAAGATCTTTTACTAGATTACCTATTATCTGAAACATGAAGGACTGCCTTATTTAAACAACTTTGCCTCGTCTTTCTAATTCGAAGGTCTAGTAATACTATGTTTGTTTCCACAGAAATTAAGGCTCCAAGGGAGACACTGATTTTAGTAATATTTTTTCAGTCTTTACTTTCTCATCTTAATATAGATAACGAAATTAAATCATATAAGCAACAAATACATGATAACCGGATCATCCTAGTTAAGTAACAATTCATTCAGTCAGTCAAATATTACTATATTAGTAATAGTTATGTACGCAGATAAAAATTCAATTACCTGGAGTTCTTGGAATAAGACCCAGACAGTGTGTCATCAGTATTAGTTTCTCAATCCTGTGTTGACATTCCACTTGTTCCGCTTGTCGTTGTCTTAGCTACATATATTTGCTTTGTTTTCAAAGCAGTGTAATTCTTATTGTCTACCCTGGATGATTGGTTCCTTCCTGAAATCCACCCATCCTTCGATGAGACCATTCACCTCCTGAACCTGAACTTGAACTTACTTTTTCTCTCTGATCTAAATTACTATACCCAGATGTGGGATGAAGATACTGTTGATGGGTTGAGTTTTGCTGGTGATGGGTAGAAGATTGATTCTTATGAGCAGAATTCATGCTCTGGTTGTTGCTGCTGTTGTGGACTCCACCTTCAACTCCATTATTTCCAGCATTGATTCTTGATGAGTTCTTTGAGACAATGTTATGGACCTTTGAATTACTATTTGTTGAGCAAAACGATGTATTTGATGAACTAAACGCTGTAGTCCTGCTCCCATTTAGAACATGAGAGCCTGTAGAGATTGCAGGGTCCACCAACTCAAGTTCATCAGGGAATTGAGCGGCAATAGTAGCACTATTTGACACAGGAAAATTCCTGTGAGTGTCTTGAGGTGGGGCTACAGAACATGCATCATGAAACCTGTTGACAACTGATTGATCCATACATAATCCGTGACTGAACTGAGGAGGTAAACCACCCTCACCTTGTTGCAACGGCACTGACAGCGGAACAGAATGAAGATGCGATGCAGGAACATGGGACCAGCGAGCTTGGACTGGCACATCTGTAGGAGGCAGAAAACAAACAAATGTACCATCAATCAGTAGCAGCTAATATGAAAATAAGAATATACGCACACCGGCTTCATTCATTATTTATGAGTAGATGTTCTGGGAAGAGAACATTAATAAAACATGAAATAAACAGAAGGCACCCTCCCCCTTAACCAAGAGCAAACAATGAAGGTGCTGTTAATTGTAACAGCACCTTCATTTCAGTCACGGATTATGTATGGATCAATCAGTTGTCAACAGGTTTCATGATGCATGTTCTGTAGCCCCACCTCAAGACACTCACAGGAATTTTCCTGTTTAGTTGAAGGGAATGGAATCACTTTCCCAGGAATACAATTCCATTCTCATCTTTGGAATATGATTCCGAAAATGTAAGGGAATTCAAAACCCATGGGGTTGGTGGGTTTAGTATTCCCCCTCTTCAGGAATCATGATTCCTGAGAATGGAACTCCCTTCCGACTACCGAAAAACACTGCAAGGGAAACGATCACGTTTTGTATACAGAACTATACCTGGAATTGAGACATGTCAAACATGGCAAAGCGCGACCCAAGAGGCAAGAGTGGTGACACAGGGGCCAGATGTTCAATATGAGTAGGGGTGCTCGAAGGATTGCGTTGAGCAGATGCTATATTCAGGTTATTCATGTCTCCCTCACTTGTACCCGTTGTTAAAGGAATAGGATGGTGCTTCCAGTCAGGTTGCTTTCCAGAAGGAATGTATGTAGCACCCATGAAACTTAAACCAACTTGCCCAAACTGTCCAACTGGTGTGAAATGGTTGTACACAACCATGTGAGGAGGACCTTGGACACCTGGGATTCCTCCAGATGGACTAATGAATGGGCCAGTGAAACCTGCCGGAGGGCCATAGAAGGGATCAACGCCAGAAGGGCATGGTTGCCAGCCTCCCAAAGGCCCAGAACCTGACATACTGCTCTTTTGTGACTGTGAATCAGTGCTAGCAGATTCATCATGAGGAGAAAAGGCAAATATCTGTGCTCCTAACATAGGGTTCATCTCGTAGCAAGGGAAATGAGGAGGAGGAGCTCCAGGAAAATGTGAAAGCATTTGGCTGGATGTATTTTGCGGACTAGGTAAAGGTGGCCATAAGGACAGGGAGGGAGTTTCCACGGAGAGATCAGCTGGAAGAGCTACGCTGAGGGATTCTTCTCCCCTTGGTTGACTTGTCGATTGATGATTCCCCGATCCACCTGCCGACGATTCAAAAAAAAAAAAAAATACAATGATGGTTAGAAAATTAATCGTAGTTAAACATTAGTTATAGCTGACAAAAAAGAAATTTGATCAGTTAGTATGGGATTGTTTGATCTGATTTAACAACCTCCTGAAGCAAAGCTTCCCATATCACCATCTCCGAAACCTTGTGTATCAGATGTTGAGACAGGGGATGCACCAACAATCTCATCGCTACTGATAGCAGCAGCAGCAACAGCAACAGCGGAAGCAGCTGCTTCAGCTTCTGCTTCAGCCTCAGGATCATCTAAACGAGCACATGATTTATCGGGACACTGTTCTTTCTCAAAAAATGAGCGATCACTCTCAACTGCAGATAAAGTGTGGTCAACAGAAGCATCTGGCCTAGATGAGTCTGGAGGTCCGAGATCACTTGAAATAGCTCGGCTGCTAGAAGGTAGAATAGTTGGAGATGTCACCGCACCTAAATCCAAGTTTAACACTTATCAGTTGAAAAGTCAAGGGTAGAGAAATATTCTTTGTATCAAATTATAAAAAGTTAGGGCTCACCAAATTGAATTTTCTCCCCAGCAAGAAGGGAGCTGAGAGGGCTTGCTGTGGAAGAAAATGATTTGTCCTGTGACAAGATGGATGATGATGGTTTGCTGCGATCAATAGCAGCAGTGGTGAGATCACCAATACAAGGAACATGAGAATCAAACCGTGCTGTCTTCATAGCGTCGTCAAGTTGTGTCTGGGTTAAAGTCATGACCTGAAAAGGAATGAATAAGTGCCAAAAGATACATATGTGAAAATAGATGAAGGAGATGTTATACTTTCATGTTAATATAAGGATTAGCAAAAAAAGTGCCCAGGTTAAGATTTTTGCAAAAAAAAAAAAAAAACAGAAGAAAAGAATCACATACCTGCTGATTAATTCGGGCACTGCCCCAAGAGCCCAAATATGCTGGCATCGCAACGCTCTTATTAGCCAATGATGAGCCAGGAGCAAGGTTAGTTCCATTGTTTGATATTCCAGGAACGGAGTTGTTCTTGAGAGGTCTGTAGGAAAATGCAAGAGAAGGTTAAAATCAATAAAAAAATCTTCATTAATGAAGTAGGATCTTACATCCATATACATACTTAATACAGTGAGCCCTCGTGACAGCATTGCCGTCGGAATTATGAGCAGGGGTCCCAATAGGAGCCAGGGGTTGTGAAGCTATGGCATTTTTAAATGCAGGTACCACTTCAACATTGGACGTGGCCTTGCCATCAGAAACAAGAGAAGTAGAAGGAACACTGCTGGCTGCTTCTGCGACCAATGGTGTTGATGGTTTATTTGAGTACACTGGAGCTCTAGGATTTTGTGATACATAACAAGGTTTCCGAGATGCCTACAACACAGTACCAGATTACAAAATAAATATAATAGTCACTTGAGTGAAATGGTGAATGATAGAGAAGTAAACCCTGTTAGAGCTTGTAATTATATAGCCAGGTTTATATACAGAAGAACACAGACAAATTTTAATAAACAACAATAATATTGAGTAACTTGAAACTTGAGATAACCGGTAAAATCAGTTGTTTGGAATGTATTAACAATGGACTGCAGAACATTGCTTCGAACCTTAAAATGTCACGGTCTATATAAGATAGAGAAATGGAGTATAGATTGAAATGCAGTACCTTAGCTATCCTAGATTTGGCCTTAATTTCCCTTTCCCTCTGCTTTCGTCGATCAATCAGCATCTGCCTCTTAGACCTCACTTCAATGAAATCATCTTCATCACTCGGAGCTTCTATCCCGGTTTGTCTAAAGATACGCACAATACCACTTTGCATAGGAGCATCAACATCCTCCACTAAACTGCTATTCCTTTTAGGGTTTCCTTCTCCACTGTCCGATTCCGATACATTGAGTGAAGAGGTCAGCCTCTTTGCGGTAGCCTCTTTACCAGGTTGTTTCTCTGTTTTGCTTTCTGAGACAGCAACACATGAGCCCCTTGAATCAGAATTTAAACCTGCAGATTCAACTAGATGCTTTGATTGTCTATTGTACCCGAATTCCTTCTTAACCACCCCATTTCTCCCAGAATATCCTGACATCCTACCATTGAAATTCGACCTTTCATCCATCCCAGAGTTTTCAGAAGATCCAGCGCTTTCTGTATGCCTCTTCTCAACATTTTCTCTTACCCTAAACTCCGTACGTTGAAATTTTTGACGAGGCCTTTTATGAAACCCACTAAAATCTGAGTGAGGAGCTTCAGAAACCGGGAATGAAGGTCTTGATCCGGAGTTCTTGACTGTATATATAAACCTCTTCCCTCTGCCATTAGATATTGGGCCTGGATCCCTTGGCATGAACTGAGACTTGGTAGATTCAGCTTGCACTTGACCTTGTGATTTATTATTGTGAGCTGCATATCTACTGTTCTTCTTCACAGCCATATCATGTTGCCTCTGATCTTGAACTAGGGATTTAGATCTGCTCTGACTGTCGGGTAAAATGGAGTTATGTGCCTGACTATGAGAAGTCAAAACTTCATTCTCTTGGTCTTGTCGACCTGCTAACACAGTCGCCTCCCTAGGTTTACTATCCTGAGATATATTTGAGAGCTTCGGCACACCAGGTTGGTCATTAAACATCACAGATGACTCTGGTTGGTAGATTTTGGACACCTGGCTTGCTGGAATATTTACAGCACTCTCCTGGTTCTGATTAAAAGAATAATGGGTGGGGACAGGGGGCTGAACAAAAGACACTGACTGAGGAGCTAAAGGCAAAATTCCTTGGGACATGGGAGATGCATACCTCAGCTGACCAAATTGGAAGAAAGGGGGTTGTGAAGGGTGCATGTGAGTGACAGATGAGCCCACCTGAGGATGTATGTGTACAGGCATCTGAATAGAACCAACCTGTATGGCTGGAACTGGAGATGGTATCAAAGATGGACCCGAAAAAAGGCCAAATTGAAGGTTCACTGGTACTTCACCCTGACTAACACCAGATGAAACTGCTGGCATCATAGGCTGGACATGGGCAAAAGCATTGCAATGTTGCAAAATAAGTGCATGGCCATCCAAAATTGTACCCTGTAAGGCAGACAGAAACGATTGTATATTACTTATAGACAAACTGTAATAAATTGATTAAATATCTGCACCTGGATTACTATTTGTTTGTGAGACTTTTCTTACCTGTAATTCCCTGCACACTTTTGTCGCCGTTTCCACAGAATCCAATTCGATGGAACCAAAACCCATCGACACATTTTTTCCATTTTCCAAGTGCTGCTTAACCTGCACATGGGCAATAGCATGTAATGTAAGTGAGAAAATAGACAACAAAAGCACTTGAGAAAGGTAATTGGTTGCTTAGAGAAATACACATTACCTTGGCACTTTGGATTCGTCCCTCCTTCATCTTTTCAGTAAAATGCTTTTTCAAATTCTCATCAGATGTACTGAAATTCAAATTTTTAACAAATAGAGACCGTGACTGCACAAAACGAACAAAAAGATGTCACCACTCACCAATCAAATATATGATGGAATGAAATAGGTCAAGTAAGTTCATTATTTAGTCAAAAAGCATCCATCGTTGAAAACTTAATAAAGTAAACAACTAATATGAACTAATGAAATGTAAGCAGGAGTCAAATGTAAAGCACAAATTATAACACTGACAATCTATAAATTGCTGTGTAAATCCATTTCTGTTATGTGGAGATTTTGTGGCAGTTAGCCAGCAATTAATATTAGTACTAAAATATCCACTTTGGAAATATGTTAGATTGCTATATAGGTTTTTATGAGAGACTGTCTCCTAAAGATTGCATAAGAATTTCACAAATCTATCGTGAGATTCTGGCCTTTCCATTGTTAGATTAGTACAATCTACGAGAAAATAACATGAGCTCTAAGAAATGCAATTAACAGTAGTAATAAAATATCCACTTTGGAAAATTGTAAAGTTGCCGGATAGGATTTTATCAAAAATTGTCTCCTAAAGATTGCATTAGAATCTCATAAACCTATCGTGAGACTCTGGCCTTGTCATTGCTATTTTGGTACTATTTAGGAAATATAACCTGAGGTCTAGGAAAGCAGTCTTCACAACAGTACAACTCAAAAGTGTAAAGTAATACATAAAATTATAAGATATAACAAACCTCCACTCTATCAGGATCAGATATTGCTTCCACCCCTTGTTCAATAATTGCTCTCTTCACATTGTTTTCACCAACTACGCCATACTTCTGTGCATCAGTCTCTGATGATGAACTTGGAGAGAGGATACTGCCAGGAGCCCTTTCCAAATACAATGAAGCATCTCTGACAGTGCGTTGCTGTTTTGCTGGCAGAATATGCAATATTCGGCCTTGGAACATTGAATTGTCTAACTCTTCAAATGCCCTGAAATGACAAGTCAGGTTGATAAGAAACAGAAGAAGAAACGAACCGCATTCAAAGAATTTATGATCTGCAAATCCCAATTATGAGCACTATGGTAGTCTGAGTAGCAAGTATGAAGCGAAGATCGTTTGTATCTTTGTGCAAAAATCATTGGAAATGATTCACCAAGTACACAGGTATGGTTAGACCTATATGACTATTTAGCATATACTTTCTCAGATTATGCATTTTGATTCCAGAACTAAAAATATAACACAACTCAAACAATAACCAAGTGAAAGATGTTTTGCTGAGTCCAAAATACAGTACCTAACTGAAAATTCTGGAAGCTTATAGAGAACATAAGCAATTCCTTTTGATCGATTAGTATCTCTATCAACAACAAGATGCACCTCCGAGATATCACCAAATTTACCAAAAATCTCTGCCAGATCTTCCTCACTATTCAGTCACCAGTAATAAAAATATCGTTCAGAAGGAAGAACCAAAAATATAATTTACTGGACACTGAAACAGGTAAATAGAAATTGAAGAAGTCCGAATGAAAGGCGAACATACCTTGCAGTGTAGGGAAGATTGCTAACAAAGAGACGCCCCGTCTCAAGAATCTGTTTTTTAGCATCATCTAATATTGCAGAAGCGTTATCAGGCTCAACTATTTCACCACTAGATATTCCTGAAGGACCTTCCTCCTCTTCCAGCTGGACTATTGGAGATGAGGGGAAACCACTAGCCAACTCTTCATCATCTCCTTCTTGGACTTCATCTTCTTTGAGGTAACCATCATCCTCATCATATTCTTCTTGCTCCTGCAACTCTTCATCACTCTCGATAGCCCACTCTTCATCTTCAGCAGGAGAAACATTTCCTGAGTTATTTTTGTTTCTATCCACAGCTGCTGAAAAGTCATGCTCACTCTCGGACAAAGAAAATTCTTCACCTTTCGCAGCAGTTTGTAAGACAGGAGAATCCCCAGAGTCCTCTAGGTCATCGTCAGAAAGATGAATAGGTGAATGAGGCGGGCTAGAAACACAGAGAGAGGACTGAGAGTCACACCTCGAAGATATAGCCTTCTCAACTTTCTGCTCTTGGAGGACGGTCTCAGACTGTACATTTGTCTGACTCGCTTCATTTTCTGTTGATGGATGATGGTACCTCATCTCATTATCCAAAGACGCGGAAGAGTTAGGGTTTTCCATGTCACCTCTGATGTTTTTATGAATGGAAGCCAGTGATGGTGGTGGAGGAACCCGAGGCTGCCTCACAGAATGTCTCGACCTTGAATATGAAAAAAAACCATCAGCTTCAAAGTTCTGATACAGCCTTTCTGGGTAAGGAGAGTGCAGACTACCACGAGGACGTCCTAGCCCCCAGCCTATGTCACCAAACTTATCAGTTGTGTTATCATAATATTCAGCATCGATCTCTGAGTTTCTACTATAATGATCCACCTCACCTCCAAAGTTCCACTTGTGCCCTCTCAAATGAGGGAAATCATCTAATTGATGAGGTTCCGAGAACCCTCCTTTTGAAGATGACCTCGTGCCTGATACGACTCCAGAACTGTCATATAAATCCTTTCTGGAAACTGCTCGTCCGGCACCAAATGTATCACGTCTTGGACCTCGGTTGTCATTGTCCTGATCATGCAGCATGAAGCTGGAGCTGTTTCCATGTTCAAACACATCCCTCCTCCATGCATTTCCAGGTTTTGCTCTATCAGAAAATACCGAATCTACGCCTCTTGTATAAGGAGGCCTAGAACCCATCTCTATAGATCTAGTCAGATTGGAGGAATCAGAAGATGCAGAATTGGTGATCCTTTCTACCATCCTCTCACCATCTTCCCAATCTACCACATCTGTCGCCATGGAGCCATCTCTTTCCGTAGCCAATCCAAACATTTTGTCATCTCTGACAGCAGCACCAGTAGAAAACTTATCATCCTTTGCTTCAGATTGTCTCCTTGCAATCCTGGCCTCCAACTCCAAAAGCTTTTTCCTGGCAGCTTCTTTCCTCCTCTCTTCCTCCATATGCATTCTTCGTTTTTCTTCTTCTCTTGCAGTCTTCTGCTCTTCTGCCCTTCGTATGGCCTCCAAGCGTTCTTGTTCTGCTCTCCACGCAACTTCTCTGGCTTCTTCTTCAAGCCTTCTCCGACGTTCTATCACTTCCCTCGCAAAACGTTCCCTATCCTCCTCTTCTTTTCGGGCAAGCTCCACTGCTCTGGTTTGTTCATCAAGGATTTGTTGCCTCTCTTGCTCTTGCATCTTTTGAACTCTCTCGAGTTCAGCCTCAAATGATTCTCTAACAGGGTCATGGAAATCAGCCTGTTTTGAAGTATCTTTCTTCTTCTTGAACACCCCTACAAGACCTCCAGTGATTGGATCTCTCCCATCAAGACCAGGCCCACTGATAATATCTTTCAGAAATGGATCCTCCAGGTATTGTTTCACACTGCTCGAACGCTTTTCTTTAACAAAATTAAAAACTGGATCATTCACAGCAGGACCCCTACTTACCAAAGAAAACGATGTCTTTGGGACTAAGCTTTTGGGGAAGAAGTCACCTCTGTAACGGTCGGACTGATCAATACTGTATCGATCCCGTGCATTGTAACCACCCCCTCTGCCACTAGATGTTCTTACATCTCTGTTGTAAGTGCTGCCTCTAGCAAATTTCATCGTCGGGACCTTTTCCCCTTCACCATCAAGCATACCTCTCCCTTCAGAAAGATTAGGAACCGACGCTTGAGGCATCACACCAACCCTCGGAAAATCAAAGTCATTTCCCCAAGATGATTCATTCCTAGAGTACCCACGATCTCTTTCTCTGGTATTTTGACCTCTTTCTCTATCTGAAATACCATGACCAGTGTCCCTTTCATCGTCGGCCCAATCAGATGTGTGTTTTAATTGGGCAAGTGGTAGAGGACCTGGGAAGTATGTATCTGGCTTCCTTGATTTTTCAACAGTGTTAGAGCTACTCAACCCAGAACCCCCAACCGGACTCTCGTCTGAGCTGCGACTAGGTCGAGAAGATTGAACCTGTGGGCGCATGTGATTTGATGTCCCCGAATAAGAACTATCCTTCTGCTGATCAAATGCTTCCTCTGTCACTCTCTGCTTCTGCCTATGCTGTGAAACGTTATGTTGTTTCTGAGTAACACCAGACGCAGACAACAAAGTAGCTTGCAACGACGGGAAATCTTCACCTTTCAGTACCACAGCTTTATTCACTACTGGAGAAGGCCGCGATGAATGAACTACAGGAGCCCCAAGTGTGCCTGACCTTGCTGACGGAGGCATATAAACACTTCCACTAGCCCTTCCTGATGTCGCATCAGATGATGAATATGAAGATAAATCATTGCTACCATTAACAATCTGGCGATCTCCTACTAATTTAGCATGGTGATCATCACCGGCATCTTTCTCCTGAAAAGCCGGAGGAGCAAGTTTCGACCAACCCATACCTGAGGAAGTAGGTCTGGGACCAGAACCAATATTACCTGAACCAACTGCACCACTAACAGAAGCCGAAGAATCAAAACCTTCATGTTCCTTTCTCAATGAAGGCAAATTCATGGGGGGTGGAACGGAAAGTTTAGGTCCAGTTTTTTGAACACCCATAATGGAACTCTGGTGTCTAGATAAAACAACCATCCCACCACCAACTCCACGACTACCTGATCTTGGTCTATTTCCTCCATATGAATTCGACGGTTGCCCGTAAGATTTATTCAAATTTACAGATACAAACTTACTCCCAACACCAGGATTAGCCATCTCACTACTAAACACATTAATTGTTCTTTCCGGAAGCAAATGCTGATCTCAACCACAATATGAAACCCTACCCTAATTTTTCTTATCAGCTTCACTAGAGCAACAGTCGACAAATTCTTTCCAATATGCTGTAAATTGTGCAGCTACCACAGCAATGGGTCGCCCAAGTTATCAAAAATAACTTCCTGAAGATTAATTATTGGAACCTATTCAAATAACAGTTCATTGATTAGAATTGTGGTAAACTGATAATCCCTTTAACTTAATTTTATAAAAGATAAGTTAACAACATTTGTACAGCTTTATCATTTAGTTCATTAATTTCTCGTTTGGTGTTTTTGTTCATGTATAACAACATTTGTACAACTTAACTAGAGATGACAACCGCAGAAATTCCTTGGCGAGAGATGTTATCAAAGAGTTATATAGCCCATCAATATGGATTACAATGCCCATGAACCAAAAAATTATAAACAACGACAATTGGAGAACTTTCAGACTATCTATCATTTGCAATGAAAAACATTCAGAGTCACGCCCACTGTACTCTTTTTCATAGACCTACCTCGCTGATTCTACAAAGACCAGTTATAATGTTCCAATGCGACTATATCAAGTTAAATCCCACTTTATCATGGGTTTAAGTAATCTAGCAAAAAACTGAGAGGAACTACGTTGTGTATGTATCACTTCATGTAGCATCAAACCAGTTAAAGTGAGGTAGTCTACATAGGTCATAAAGATAACAAGGCAATAACAACATATCAAATTCTTAGCATACAACTTAGTTCTTGGAGACTTGGACTAATTCTTCTGGAACTCGCAAAAAACTTGAAAGTTAAGCTAACAGCATATGAAGTGATACTGACAAACTGTTATCAAAGACACAATCCCTCATTCTAGTATTCACGTACTGTTTTCTGAGTAGTGGGTAGTAGGTTCATATATTTGCATTTCCCACTGTGCAGGAAGTCCAATGATATATCTTGGATCACCACTAAGGAATGGACACAATCAATTCAGCTCATACCATGAACGATATAAGGTGCTAAGTTACTTAGACAAACTATAGTTGGCAAATCTCCCCGCATCCTATCCATTGCCATGATATCATGAAATCAAACCTAATTTCTGTTTCTATACCAATTATTTTGAAAATCATAGTTTTTAATCACAGCAAAAATGTAATTTCAGGAAAAAGTATGTTCAGAATCAACCGACATTCCAATCCATAAAGTTAACTAAACAGATTCTATGGTTTGAGTATAAAAAAAAAGATTTGCCAGGGTTCACAGTTACTAACAACGCAATCCAATTAAGAAATCGCTACATCAAGATTCCAAGATGCCATAGAAAAGTAATTCTCCCTAAGCTCAGATTTATGTATAGAAGTTCTCCTACCCTGTAATTTTATAACCATCAAGCATCATGAAAATTCTAACACCAAGACAAAGAATCTATTATACGTCCTATCTTGAAATGCACTGCAAAGAACCACAGGGGTTAAAAATGCTTACACTCCAAGGAGAAATGGCCAAACCTCGGCCCTAATGCTTGGAGCAACACCCAGCATCCACAACAAGGAGTGAGAACTAAGAGCAACAACATCAACACAAGAAAGAACCCCATCAAGGAAGCTTAAAGTAATGCATTCCTAAAGAAACCATACCGTATGGAAGAACTTAAGCGAGCTTGTCACTGCAACTTTCTTATGCCACTCACCACTAGCCTAGCCATTTTGCCTAACTGTTAACTAGTTCCACTACAGTTACAACTTACAATATTGCCATTACCCTACCAATGAGGGTTCTACTTCAAAGCTTTATGTTGTCTTTCACATTTACACTTAAATAAAATGTGCCAACTGAAAAAATTGTAGAGGATTCGTGAAATTTACTATGAATACGAAATTGAAGAATAAAATCATTTCTTTACATTCAATGGCTTCACTAGCAATATACTCAGTTATGCAATTTCACAAACATCGGGTGAGAAATTTTCAGAAAAAAAACATTCATCATCATAGATACTGATCAAACAAACCTAAAGAAAACAAAAAATGGAAAAATTACCTGATTTTGAAGTTTGAATCTAGGGTTTTGAGGTGGCTTTGTCACTAATCAAATACAAAAACAATCTCTAGGGTTTGAAGGGATTATCAGAGGAAAAGATGCGGAGATGGATCGATGAAATCTAATTCTAGGGGTTTCACTGTTTTTTTCTCTCACTCAAAACACGAAATTGGGAAAATAAGAAAAACCCGACACCCACGAAAATGTTTTTTCCCACTTGTACAACGTTTTTTTTCTGAATTCGAGCATTTGTCCCCTAACCCGCAAACCCGAACCGAATGAATGGATACAGGCCTAGTTTCAGGCCTAGTTTCAGAAAATAATCCAATACTTGCTTAAGCCAGCCCCAGAGTTCAGAAAAAGTTCCAGAAAAACTACCGTGGTTGGAACGGTTGGTTAAAAACTCAAGCCTAAAGAATGGGCTTAAGATGGGTGCAAACAAATGAGCACCATCGAGTGGCCTGATGGTTCTCATATTCCCTCTCATTGTGAAGCTCGGGGTTCGAACTCTTGTAATAGCTTAAAAATCCTAAATGAATAGATTTAGGAATAGTCTAGGGACCACTCTGCCATGACATCAAAATAGCTTAAAAATTCTAAATGAATAGATTTAGGAGTAGTTTTGGGAGTCGGGACCATTGTACCATGACATCGACAAAAAAAAAAAAGGGTGCAAACAAAAAAATCAAGTCCAGTCGACTCTCAAACCGCTCCATCTTCAATTTCTAATTCCGCACTAATCAGAATCACCTGGTCTCGGAAACCGTCAGTACTAAGGTAATGGTTTTGTTTTTCTTCTTTGCCTAACCTCGTAGGTAGTAAACTTCTTCTCATAAAAAAGGTTCAATCTTTAATATAAGTACAACCTTTTAGGCTTTAAGCCTTGGAGGGGAGAAAAAGTGTACAACAAAACGAGTGAATCAACAATTTTCAATTTTCTTTAATATAAGTCATCAAAAATGTGTCCAACACGTTTCAAAATTAAAATCGGATGAAATGAGAGTGTGCTCGCATTTGACACGCGTCGTGTGCGCATCTTGTTTCTTTCTCGTGGAAACAGTAGGGGGCTTAAAAAATATTAAACACTCACAAATTCAACTATTTTTTTTTCCATTTTAAGTGTAAAGGCTTTGTCATTTTAGGCATTGCTATGGACGGACTAAACTATATAAATATTATGACTTATCTGGTATATTGGTCCAGTTTAACGAGAAATATGTAAAACCCTTATGATGGAGGTTTTCGGGTTTTTCATCAGGGTATGTAGAACCGTAGGTACCTAAAATGGGTGAAGAGGTAAGCATGATTTCTATCAGGGTTTGGTATGAGTTGCAGAAGGTTGAGGATGAACAGTGTTCGCTTATAACAAGTTGTAATACCCCGATATTCGGCAGTGGTTGACCGAATGGAATATAAGTAATGGTTAGTCTTTTCCTAATACCAAGGCCTGATGAGTACACTTGACTGAGTTATGGGGAAAAACTTCTTAGTTAAGCGTGCTCGGCTGGGAGTAGTCACACGATGGGTGACCTCTCAGGAAGCTGTTCCTGGATGTCCGTAGTAGTGCCATTAAAAATCCCACATTGTTGGATAACCGCAGTGGGTAAGTGGGAACAATATCGGTGTTAGTTGGGATACAACTAGGGATGGTTCGCTTGTGCTCGGATGAGAGAGTATGATATGCCGTTGTGCTATATACTGGTCTCATAAGAGGCAAGGAATGTCTACATTATACCGAGGCCTTTTCAGCACAATTGGCTCCAGAGTTGGAAGAAAACTCTGCAGTTAAGCATGCTCCGGCGGGAGCAATCCAGGGATGGGTGACCATCCGGGAAGTTGCTGCTGGATTACCGGAGCGATGCCCGTTGAGAACCCCACACTTTCGGATAACCGCAGTGGCTAAGTGGGGACAGTATCGGTGGAGGGATGGGTCATTACAAATGGTATCAGAGCCGACGACGGGTCACCTGCCGTGGGTGGGAAGGTATGCTTGACGGGGTTAGTCTAGGTGCTTCTCATGAGGAGCAGGGAACGTCGGAGATCTGGACTTGCGAACATATTATGTAGTCGAGGACGGCTCCAATTTAAGGTGGTGGTATTGTAATACCCCGATATTCGGCAGTGCTTGGCCGAATGGAATATAAGTAATAATTAGTCTTTTCCTAACACTGAGGCCTGATGAGTATAATTGACTAAGTTGTGGGGGAACGTCGGAGATCTGGGCTTGCGAATATATTCTGGAGCCGAGGATGGCTCCAATTTAAGGTGGTGGTGTTGTAATACCTCAATATTCGGTTGTGGTTGGCCTAATGGAATATAAGTAATGGTTAGTCTTTTCCTAACACCGAGGCATGATGAGTACACTTAACTAAGTTGCGGGGAAAAACTTTTTAGTTAAGTGTGCTCAGCTGGGAGTAGTCACAGGATGCATGACCTCTCAGGAAGCTGTTGTTGTATGTCCGCAGTAATGTCATTAAAAATCCCACATTGTTGGATAACCGCGGTGGATAAGTGGGAACAATATCGGTGTTGTTAGAGCATAGCTCGGTTGAACCCACCAAGCGTTGGTATGTCAAGTTTGGTTGTAATATTTTAGTGAATCAAAACTCATGTTAAGAGTCGCTTGATTATGTACTAGAGTCAACTTCGTATAGGTTAGCTTGAAAGTATTAGGATATGAGACTTTACAAGTATTGCGAAGACTTGAAGATGTGAAGAAGAAAGGAGCTACAACGACAACAAACATCCTTCCACTTGAGGTTAGTGATATTTGACTTGAACTGTTTCATTCCCTAACCTATCTTTCAAGTCGTGCATATTGAAAACAAAACTGCGAAGCATATTTGAACTCTAGATAGACATAGTATTAAGGAATACAATACGAGGTTTATTGCTTAACCATTAAACTTTGTAGATAAGACATCGCCATAATCATTTGAATGCTATTGTGATTATGTATGGGTATAAGGTGAGGATTTCATCCTAGGGAACAATGTTTTACATGTGTTCTAAGGAAGTAAGTTCATAAACTTTTTTGTGAATCGAAAAGGAAATCGCCGGGCGTTATTGGTTTTGTTATTCATTGAATATCTTATGAACAACCAATATGTGTGATTGAGTATAACCGTTCACGGCTTGTTGTGTTCTTCGTAGAACTATTTACAAAGGCCTGACTTATGTATTGGTATGACTTTTATTAGTGAAACCGATCTTAAGTAATCACCTGAGATGGTATGATCGGGCTTGTGATTTTTGTCTGACCAAATATGGGAAAGGGGAACCGATCCTAGTAAGAGGTGCAGTACATCACAAAGGGGAACCGATCCTTGTATGAGGTGCAGCAAGGTTTATATCATAAATGGGAACAGATTCTATGGACATGTGCAACACGTTTTTAGGAAAAGGGGAACCGATCCTATGGACATGTGCAACGCATATAAGTTAGATACCATCTATATGTGGGGAACCGATCCTAGTACCTAGTCAACTGAATTTCGGAAATCTAGTGTTACTATGCACAGTACTCACACGGAAGGTAGAACCGAAAATTATTTTGGTAGAACCGAAACTTGTTTTGGTAGAACCCTTAAAGCCATGATTGTGATTGAATGTTATTTGATCAATCGCATAGTTCTTGACAGTCGGATGAACCAATTCTAAACTTGTTTGGAATTGTGGCAAAACGGTTTCAAGGTTGTAAGTGTGAAAGAGAACTTACAAAGTTAAGATGTCGACATACTTTGAACACGTGCTATGAATGTTTATTTATTTAATTGTTTAAAGTTATTCCTTAATGGCTA